>CM076575.1:1908333511-1908794025 GCA_034641835.2 Pinus albicaulis | reverse complement strand
AACTCATAAACCTAAAAAAATCGTTTTTATTTTTATTTTTTTCATTTAAAAAAAGTCTATTTTTTTGGGCCCAACACGCCCCCCACATGCCCCCTCATGCTCCCTCGACCCCTAAATTTGCGGAAACATCCCCATTGACGCTCTCCTTAGTTTCTTGATTTTTGGGGGCGTGGGGAAACACCCTTTAAAAGTCCCCAAGACTCCAGAGTGCGAGGAGACGAAGAATCTAGACCCCTCGGTGGAGAGGAAAAACCCCGTGTAACTGATTTACATTTGCAATAGCTTCAGAGGATCCTTTATAGAGAAACTGATTATCAAAACATACATGCTACAAAGCACATGTAAACTGATTATAAAAGCATGCATACTACAAAGGAATATGATTACAATTACAGGCTGTATATGACAAAACCGTGACAACAAAAGTGTAGACTTACAAAAAGAGCCCATTAAAAAGGAAGGCAGACAACATCATTCGCAGACCTGTTAAATTCAAAATGCTGGTTGCCAGAAACATTGGAGCTGAACTAGCTGAGTCCTGGTCTCTTGGGGCATTGCTGTTGAACCTGAGTTCAATAAGATGACCTCAAAAGGCACCAAGTTCGTCCTCCAATCAGGAAAGATTGAATTTGAGAGATTGAAGTTCGTCCATAATACAAATAAGAAAGTTATCCTATTGATGTATATAAGAAAGTTTCCATTTCAAGTCCATATTTTCCAATGCAAAGAAAGTGCACAGGGAGAGAATGTCAGAGGTTTCACAAGGGATCCAAGATACAATAAAGAATTGAAGGGTGCCCAGAGACAAAAGAGTAGCACCAGAGAATAAAATTGAGGTGAAATTGCTGGTAAAGGAATGAAGAGCCAAACACAAAGAGACAGAGACAGGAGTAAGGAGGGAGAAAACAGAGAAGTCAGGAGCTTGGTAGTCGGGATCGTGTTCAACCACTTAGAGGAGGGAGAAAAACAGGGCAGTGTAGGAGAAAATGGCTGGTCGGTGGTGATCCCAACAGGACCCAGAATCAGTGAAGGTATAAAAAACAGAGTGAATCTCAACCCAACACATGGAAATGGAAATAGATGTTGGATAAAACTAAAGCATAAAAAATTAAGGATTATATTTTTATCATGTTCAATATATTATTCAGGAGTGTTTAATTAAACTGGTGACTTAAATATCTAAATACCTTCTATCCAAAACCATCCAAAATTCAATGGACTATTTAAAATTAAAGATAAAAAAATATATATATTTTTAAACATAAAAAAAATCAATAAAAAAAACTAACAATAATTATTATTATTATTATTTTTAAATTGAATTTTAATTTGTTTTTATTTTATCTTCTCCCAGAAAATGGTGTATTATTATTATCATCCAATTTTAAAGTCATGGCCAAGCTACACACGAAATTGGTGTATGAGACCCCCTTGTTTGTGAGACAAGGGACCCAAACCCCTTGTTTGTGGGACAATGGACTCACCTCCCAATTGATTTGACTGTTAAGTTTACTAAGATATACGACTCTACCCCTTGGTTTTGAATTTATTTTAAACTGTTTTTATATATTTAGTATATATTTTTTATTATATAGATAATGATTTTTTATTTTTTATTTTTTCATTATATTGTTTTTTTTTATTTTTTTATTTTTTTTTCTTTAATTTTAGAAATTGTAAATATATATATATATATAATTTTTATTATTAAAAAAATTATTAGTTTTTTTTTTAATATATGTATTTTAAAATTTTATTTATAATAAGGTTTTGGGCCATGGTTTTCAAAATGTTATAATTCTAAGTGGAAAACAAAAGGGTTGATATGAAGAATTTAGTTCCAAAGATACCAATTGTTAAAACCATGGTTTTAAAAAATTTGAAATTTTATTCATAAAAAATAAAAAGTTTGTTATTGGGAGCACCACTTTTTTGATTTATGGCTGAATTTTAAGGAGTTTCAAAGAGATTGTGATTTTAAATTTGAAAATAAAAATTGGTGTGGCTGTTAGCACCACTTTTTGATTTGGGAATTGGTGTTAAGGTTTTTGTTGATAAAATTACAACACTACTAAAGCTATGGTTGTCAAGAATGATAATTTTAACTCCTCTTCCAAAAAAAAATGTGCCACATGTAGCATCATTTTTGGAAACTTATTGAATCAAGCACTTTGAATTTTGAGATCCCTCTCTTTAGTAATCTAAACCATATAGTTAAGAGATTAACTTTCAAATTACATATGGTTAACAATGTTTCATTTTAGTGAAATGGGTAAGTACTTATAAGAATCTTGATAACGAAGCTTTTTTTGAAAATGAATACCATGCAACGATTTTTTTTAATAAGTTCTGCAATGGTGAGACTACATCATGGTAACGCCCAAAAATAATACCTGAATAGGGCGTGGAATTGGACCAATAACTTAATATCTAAAAGTACCTTAACAAGAAACCCCATCACCCTCTATTTAAAACTCTATAAATATAAACACCATACTACACTTGCCAAAACATATATCAAGAATATATTTCCCTATTTTCAATACCATAAAAATTTGTTTTGAAAAACATTACCATATATTTCATTTTTTTTTTTTTAATTGATTATTTCATAAAGCCTAGAAACAAGTTACATTCTTGTATATGCTCTACCTAGGATTAACTATTATGTTTTTAATAAACCAAAGTTCTAAAAAATTGCATTTGTAAATATTTTGCAAATAGTGTTCGATGATTCATTCATCATTATGATGTTGGACTATTATTATGTAACATGGCATGTTTGATAATAATTAAAATGGTTTGTGCACATGAACTTATTCCTCTAATAATGTGTGTAATTGAACACAATATTTGTTTTTTCTATTTATAATATTAGTTTAAAAATCAAATATATAATTGTTCTTTTAATAAATAAGTTTTAATCAAATGAATCAATTCCAAGTGTTATATGACTTCTAAATATGATTTAGAATAACATCAATTCTAAGGAAAACCATATTAGAAATTTTTAATTTTGAAATTACTAAAATTGTTTTTAAATTATTCATTAATTTCAAATATATAATGAGTACTGACTTCAATTATATAACGAATACTAAATTTTTTTAATGCTTTCAAAAGTTAGATATTTATATTTTATATATTTTTATATATATATTTCAATATAAGCCTTTAATTTTTTATTTGAGATCTAAGTTCTTTAACTTCCTTTTTTTTGAGGTTTATGAAATCTTTACAAAATTAAATTAAGTATTGATAATTTTTTTCTTGGCTCTTATAATTCTAATTTTTTGTTTGTTTGTTTACCTTTTTAGTTTTGTTGATTCAATATTTACCTTTAACTGATCAAGAGTTTATAAATTTTGCTCAAAATTCAAAGTTATAGGATTGGGTTGAAACCGGGATGGTTGTGTAAATCTCGTCTTCCTGATTCCGACACCGCAAACGGTTCGAAAAACTGATATCGTATGAGGAAGATATCATGTTTTGATGGAAATGCCAAACAAGTAAATTTTCGACAGTTTGACCAGGTTTGACTAGAATGCACAGTCAACAAATGGGTGGATGTACAGTCAGCAAAATAAAATATTCCCTCCAATGAACCAATGATGGTTTGACAAGTGTTAGGATTTCATTTGGTACGGGGTTTGGAGGAGCCAATCATAGGGTGACACATGGCCAGCCCTAAGGCCGCCACGTGTCCCTGCAACTGCACACTAAAATTTTGTTGGAGGCCATAGGAATTTACCCCCAGACCTCCCGCTTGGAACGTGCACGACTTACCACCCGCTCTCTGCAGTGTTTCTTAACCCCTAAGGGCACGACTTATACTTATGGGTTATGTAAAAGGTGTGTGGGGGTTGGGTACCGCCGGTGGTCCCAACCCGCCAACGGTTCCAACATACATGTCACATTGCAACGGTTATTCGACACCAAACTTTGCGTGGTTATTGAAAACCTGCCAACCTTACCACATTTTAACATTCAACCCAGGTTTAAAATGCGTGAGTTCCGCCCAACCAACGACTATTGTTAATCGCGGGTTTTGGGGGTCATGTGCCCAACCGAAACATTCAATGCAACGGTTAATATGATGGTCAGTATAGCGGGCACGCCATTTTTGGCGGAGATGCCTAATTTAACTTCAGTTAAGTGGAGTTTTCCACTTTTAGTGAAGCTTTCCTATGTGAAACTGGGCAAAAGAGTAGGAGACTCAATTTTCACCCATTCTGAGTGAATGAAGAGTCATTTTTGACTAATTGGAGCATTCTGGAGCCATTGGTGCAGAGAAAACAACCATTAGAGCATTGTAACTACATGTAATATCAAATTTTTGAGAATAATGAAAGATGGACATGCCATTGGGAGCTGGACCAGCAGATGTGGCCCAGGAGGGGTCAATTGCTTCATCATGCCTGCTATGTAAATTTCATGTGGTGAATTATTTCTCTTGTTTACACTGTTGTTTAGTGTTATTTAGGCTTGTTTTATGCTTCTAATTCACTAAAAATCATCTACAATTCATGGACAAAAACCTCAATCCTTAAGCAAACTAATGAGACGAGTATGCACATATTTTTAAACTGAAAAGACACTTAGCACAACAAAACTAATACAGTCATTTAAGATTAGATTGGTATCAGAGCTAGAGTTTTATTCTTTGGTGTTGTTTAGTGCAAATAATTGTCTCACTGTTTGCAAGTTTTTAGATGCTTACTAGGCTCAAGCTCAAGAGAGGAGAAGGCAAATTGGTGGAAGCAGAAGGGTCTCAAAAGGAGCCAAAGAAAAGGAGAGCAAGATTGCCACAATATCCACCACCTAGTTCACCTCCTAAAGAAGTAGAAGCTCCATTAATCATGCCTCATGAGGAAGGAGAAATCCATGAAGAAGTTGATCCCAAGGAGGAAGAAATAGTGTTCATGAAAGCATTTCTCGACATGACTGAGATGGTTAGAATCCTTTATCAAGAAAGGAATGAGAGATTGGAAGGAGAAGGGTATAAAATTCACAAGGAAAGACAAGGATCTTCAGGAGGTTAGCGTGATGAAGATAAGTCAAAAAAGGGAAATGGAGGAAATGGAGGCAATGGAGAGCCATCATCCTCACCTTCATCATCATTATCCTCTACTTCTTCTTTAGTACATTAGCCACACAAGTCAAAGAGCATTGGTAAAAGTCCTTTTTTAAAACTTGATGTTAAGTTCGAATTGCCTATGTTTAATGGTGAAGTCAATGCAAAAAAGCTTGAAAATTGGATTAGATAATTGGAGGTCTATTTGAGAATACAAAACCTTCAAGATGATGATACCAAAATTCAATTAGCTTCATGAAGAATTGAAGGTGAAACACTTGTTTTGTGGGAAGCCAAGACAAAGGAGGAAATCAAGAAACATGGTAAGATTATTCTTTCACGGTCAGATTTCATTACTTCTATTAAACAAAATTTTTATTGTTGGCGAGAGAACAGGTCTCGCAGAGAAGACCCAAGTTCAGGTTAAGGGTCAACAAGGTTTTCCGCCGTAGTCTACCTTCACGCCGACATTTTCACCCAGTTCCGAAGAGCCAAGAGTCTCACCCGAGGCATGCTGCGATCTTACTATGGTAGGGAGTTGATCGGTATCACCCCAACAACAACATTGATACGGTTGAATCAAAGTTACGTTGAAAGTCTAAACAACCGTAATACATGGTTCCATAACATATATCTCTCAGAAATGCATTCAGACTTGCAATAAATAAAATTTTAAAAGGAGCTTGCAAAACCATTCATTTAAAACCATAACAGATACTCGGAACAACACTTCTGATTATATTAAGCATCGGCTATCAGTGACAAACTAATACAAGGCTCAACTGCGTGAGCATGAACAGAGAAGAATACAAGAAGTCCTATTGGACAGAGAGAAATATAGAAACACAGAGGAATGGAGAATAGTACAACATAGATAGAGCTCTCCTGTGGCTCCCGGTTGCCTATTCCCGTCTGCACCAACCTTCCTATCCGCTAGCTAGCTGCCTATTTTTTTTGCTGCCAGCGCGACTGACAGTTCCTCCTTTCTTCTCGCTCGGCTGTCTTCTGTTTATTTCTGTTCATCGGGAGTTCCACTGCTCATTTCCTTCCGCGCTCTTCCGCCATCTGTGCTTGCTCCCGCAACAGCTGCGACACCTGTCCTTTGCTCCTTCACAACCTTGACATATTTCTGCCTACCGTGGTTGCGTTTCGCCAAGCAATAGACGCAACTCAAAATCTGTTAAGTTTCAAAACAAAGGCCCCAACAGGCCCCGACCACATCCTATTGACTCGCCCCGAGTCAATTGTCCTGCACTGTCTCTACTTCCATGGGTCCTCTCGGCCCTACGCCCTATTCTTCATGACTCCCTTCTCCTGGTTGTCCAAACAAGGGCCCCAAATCTGGGACCTTGTTTAGAGATGATGCCTTGAGTTCTTGGAAGGTTTCCACGGCCTTCTGCCACCCTTGCATTAGCTCTTTATTTTTGGCCGTGATTTTTGTGACAACTTCTTCCCCTACATTCAGCAGCAGGGAACCAAACACGACGTTGATCTGAGTGTTGGCCTCAGAGGCCAATTGCTGCATTATCTGTGCACTGAGTTTTATGGGCTGCCAAAGCTCTCGAATGGCTTGCTTGGCCGCTGTTGAGGTGTCCTCTATTTGTTGTATTTGGACCTCTAACACATCTGCCTAGGCGTAGAGTTGGTCCAGTCCAGTCTGGTCCGTGGCTTCCTGGATTTCTCTTGATATCTGTTGAAGTTGTAGCAAGACTGGTTGTGCCTTCAGAGTAAGGGTTGTCGAGCATTCCTGTAGACCCTTCAGTAGGTCGTATGCTTCTCTTGATGCAATACTCAGAACTTCCTGCATTTTCGTTACTTGGCCCTGTCTTTCTGATATCTGCACTGAGTACACAACCGCTGGGTAGGGTAGTGCGGGTCGAGCTGCCAATGCCGCCTTGAGTTCTGCATATTCCCGCTGGAGATTTGAATATGCCACAGTGAGGTGGACCGCCCACCCGACTACATCAGTCTCCTGCATTTCTTCTGGTATTTAGCTGCTGCTGGCCGTTACTGTAGGCCACACTTCCCTGAATACTCTGGTTACTGTCTCCAGTTGTTCCCGTAACTGCTCCTTTTTCGTCGTCAGCTGTTCACGCTGTTCAGTAAGCGTGCTTATCGGTTGTTGCTGCTTCTTGCATTTCTGCTGGAGCTCCGAGTGGAGTCTCTCAGCTTGTTGGGCCGCTCTCTGAATGAAATGGTACAGCTGGGCTGTCCCCCAAGTTTCCATGCTTTCGGTACCGGAGGTACCCTGATCTGGAATTCATGCACGGAGTGGATGACCGTTGGCGACAAATCTCGTTGATTGGTATTGCGTTGATTGTGGCAGTGTTTGGTGCTGTAGCCGGTTGCTGGAGTCCGCCATCTAGAGATCTTGTTGCCCTTGTTGGCCTGCCAGGTTAGCTGGGTGGAGCGGAGTCTGCTCGGGGAGTGACCCAGCTGTTTCTTCCATCGACTGCTCTAACTGATTAATGAGGTCGGTAAAAGTAGTTTGCGGGATCATGGTTGGGTTAACTGGGTGTATCACTTATATACCTGAGTTAACCTCCATTCCGTGGTCCCTATTGTTTATTCTTCTGATGACTGGATCAGACACGGTGGTTGATGAAGTGGATGGTGCAGAGTTGTGGGGTTCTTGGGAGATGGATGAGGTGGTGGGTGTGAGGTGGCGATGTGCAGATGTTTAAGAAATAAAGGGGGGATATGGGGTTGTGGGGTGGTAATACTCTAGCCTCTTCAGGCTCAACTGTCAGCTCTTCTCGGATTGGTACCCCTACACTCAATTGTCGAGGTGTATCCTCCCCTGTGAGGTCGACCACTGGGCTAGATTATGCAACCTTGGCCCTTTTTGCCTTTGGTGCCGCTGCTGGTTTCACAACTTTACTCTTTCCAATCAGCGTTGTAGTTGCCGGGGGAGGGGAATCAAACAAAACATTGGGTATGGGCGCAAATACGGAGGCCGTGTTGGAAGATGGATTAGACTGGGATGCCTGAAATTCTGAAAATGTTGGAAATGGAGTGGCATCACTTGATAGTACTTGAAATACTCTATTAAAGCTTTTTACCTTGGTGTTCAGCTGCTGAATAATCGAGAAGAGCTGTAGGTTTGACATCCTGGTCGCTGCTTCCTTCGAATTTTCTCCTGGTAGAAGGTTTGGCATCATTCCATCAAAGAAGTATGTGTACACTCCATCCCTGATCTCAATCGCCACTCCTGGCCATGAACAGACCTCCGTGTGGAAGGCTGCTTCGTCAATCTGGAACTTCAAAGGACTCATCTGGAACGTTGTTTCTGGTACACATGTAGGCCTAAGAAAAGTATGCTTATGTGTGATTCCGAACCAGACCTACTCACTATATACATCTAGTATATTTCTTGGAATCCTTTGTTGACTCATTACGACGTAAACCAAATGGCCATACCAGACTCTGAAAGCTTCTGCATTCACTTCCTTTGTGCTTGGGTCTCCAAACACTTTCCACAGCACAAAATTCATTGCCATAGGTTGGTCTTCTTCTATCTCTACTGGTATCCTGATGCTGGGGAAGGTCCATTTCCACATGCCCAGCGCCATGATCAAATGTCCATAGATAAACCCGGTCGCTCTCTTGTAATTGTCCTAGCAAGCTTCGAACAATTCTTTTAGCAGGAAAGAGCACCAATTCAGCCTTGTCCCTTGGAAACAGTGCTTCACAACCGAAATTGTATCTAACATGCACTCCCCTTTTTTATAGTGACTCATTGTATTGCTAGCAATTAGGTAGCAAGCGAACTTGACCTCCGGTCTATTAATCAACTCAATATTTGCTCCCTTCCCTCCTCTTCGAGTGCCATACTTGGCGTAATAGTCTGTGTCTCCAGACTTCTTCGCCCTCTTAGATACAGTTTGGAACACTGATGATACGTCCCTTCCCTCCTGCGACAGTCCAGTTAATCTATGGATGTTTTTGGCATGAATTGGGATTTTCTTTACCAGCCATAGAGAGCCGTTTTGAATCCTGCTTAACAGAAATTTTGTGCACTGCATCGCAGCGCCTGTAATCCTGAACATTGGTAAGTTCCTTAAATTCATTATCGTGGACTGTTGGATACCCCTGAACTCAGGCAGGACTCTTGCTGCTGCCCGCCCTGCTTCTGTTGCATAATTCTCGATGTACACCTGCCCTTTTAGTGCAGGAAACTCAAAAGAATCCGTAAGTTCTGTGTCAATCAGGGTTGCACTGTCGTATTTTCCCACAAGGGACTCCATTTTCTGAATTCTGCTGTCCATCTCCTGTTCCACAACCATTGGGCTTACTCTTGTCATTCTGGCTCGTCGCTGGTATACCTGTAGAACAGTTCTCTCTCTTTTCTCTTGAATTCCTTCTTTCGGACACCTTCTCTGTTCTGGTTCTGGTTCAACTTCCCTTTCTCTTTTGGAGGTTTCTAACTCTAACTCAGATTTTTCTGGCATTCTCGCGCTTCTCTGCATGCGGGTTATGTAAGTAACCAGAAAGGGTGAGGTTGATGAGACCCCATAACTAATTCATTTTTCCCTGGCTTCTCTCGCGGCTACAATCGTGCGATTAGTTAGCTGCTGAGGTGGGTTCTGACATTGCTGACTGTGGTTTTGGGATTTGGGCAGATGCGACGGCTGGTGGTTATGTATAATTATGGAAAATTTATTACAGTATGGGTGATGCTAATTATGGAAATTATTTCCAAATCTTGGTAATCCTATGGACTGACACTGGTAATACGCTTAATGATGATGGGTTTATGTTTGACACGCTTTTCTGTCTGACGTGGATGACACGCTGGACACTACCCCTCCCCGACCACTATTGGTTGCGTTGCGGTCTCCACAACAGAACTATAATTTATTTTATTATGATGAATCCTATCTATGGTCATATCAGGTGAGAGAGAGTTATTGACTCTAATCTACCCTACTGACTCCTCTCGGTTGCGAGAGTTATTGGAAATGAAATGGTTAACCTACTCGTGGTAGGGCTTCAGGCGTGCGCCGTTGACCCATCCCTGTAGAACTTGGCCGTTCAGTTGTGCCAACCAAACTGCTCCTGACTCTTTGATTTCGATGACATGAAATGGTCCTAGCCAATGCATCTGCAGCTTCCCTGAGAATCTTTGGTATTTGCTGTCATATAGTATAACTTTCTCCCTGACCTGAAAAGTCTTGTTCTTAATATGCCGGTCGTGCCAAGATTTCTGTCTCTCCTTTTGTACCGTCTGATGAAATTCTACAAGAAATCGTCCTTCTTCAAGTTCTTGCAGTTCATGCAATCGCTCCTTTAGGGATTCTTCTTCAGATAACTATAGAGTTGTTGTGATTAGAAGGCTTGGTATGATGAATTCCACTGGGACTACCGCTTCTCTTCCGTAAACTAGCTAGAATGGCGTTTGGTTGTTTAGTCATTTTACCATTGTTTGGTATGCCCACAGTGTTGCTGGTATCCGTTCATCCCAGTCATCGCGCTATGCATTCCATATCTTCGTTAGGCCTTTCTCTAGTATCTTGTTGAATGCTTCCACTGTACCATTCGCTTGCGGATGATACAAAATACTTTTATGGTGTTGTATCATGAAGCTCTCTAGGAGGGACTTAATGGTGTCATTGATGAAGTGGGTACCCTGGTCGCTGGTCAAGATTTTTAGACACCCAAGTCGACTGATTATATTTTCAAATATGAACCTAGCAGCAGTATCTGCCGTGCATTTCCTCACTAGTGCTACTTCTGCCCAGCATGTCAGGTAGTCGGTCCCCGTTATGATGTACCTTGCCTTTGAGTACCTTGCAGCCGGTGTAATTGGTCCTAAAAAATCGATGGCCCACTTTTCGAATGGCTGCGGTACATTTATCGGATGAAGCAGTAGCTCATCTCTGTGAGATGTTCGTCCTGTTCGTTGACAAACGTCACATTTCTAAACAAATGCTTTGCTGTCCTTATGCAGTGTTGGCCACCATAAGCCTGCTTGTAGTACCTTTCGTGCCGTCGGTTTCGCTCCCACGAGCCCTCCCGCAACACCGCTGTGGCTTTTCCATAGTACAGTTTCTCTTTCGTGGTCCAGGACACATCTTTGAAGAATGTGGTCTAGCCCCATCTTGTATAGATGTCCCGCTATCAGCTGATACTCCGCAGCTCTAACTACCAGGTGCCTCTTCTGTGTCGAAGTATACTCTTGCGGACACTGCCCTGTCATGAGGTAGGCTACTATCTTGTTCAGGTATTCTAGGATGGCTTCTACTCTGAAAAGATCAACATCTGGCAACTGATCATCTAGAGATCCTCCATTTTCTCCATTCTCTAGTCGGGATAGGTGATCAGGCCCTATGTTAAGTCTTCCGGGCTTTACAATTACTTCAAAGGTGAACTCCTGGAAAAGTAGGAGCCATCTACAGATTCTCCCTTCTAAGACTGGCTTGTTTACTAACTATTTCAATGCTGAGTGATTTGTGAAAAATTTGAACTTACCTCCCAACAGGTAGTGGCGGAATTTCTGAAGAGAGTACACCATTGCCAATGCCTCCCACTCTGTTGTTGTGTAGTTTCGTTCTGCTATTGACAACTTACGATTGGAAAAATATACCGGATGATTGATTGAAGTGTCTCCAGGTTGAGCCAGGACCGCTTCGAGCGCAATGCTGGAAGCATCAATGTGTACATGAAACTGTTTGTCCCAGTCTGGGTGGAATAGTATTGGCGCACTCGCCAGCTTTTCCTTTAGGGTGTCCAGAGCTGTTCTGCAGCTGTCCGTCCACTGGAACTGTTCCAACTTCTTCAATAGCTTTTCTAATGGTGCTGTTATCTTGGCGTAGTTGCGAATGAAATGCCTTTAGTAACCTGTGTGGCCCAGCAGTGACCTTAGCTATTTTACCGTTTCCAGTGCCTCCATACTGACAATCACTACTACTTTGGCCGGGTCTACGCAGACACCTTGATTACATACCACGTGCCCTAGCAGTGTTCCAAATGGTACGACAAATATACACTTCTTCAGGTTCAACGAGATCTGCAGTTGTCGACATCTATCAAAAATTACTCTCAAAAGGCTCGCATGATCCTTTAGTATGCTATAAACAGTCCAGTCGTGCATATAGACTTCTAAGAACTTGTGGATGTATTCCCGGAATGCGACTATCACAATGCGCGAGAACACTGCCGGTGCATTCTTCAATCCGAATGGCATCACATTGTATGTGAAAGAGCCCCATTCGGTGGTGAATGTTGTCTTTCTCTTGTCTTCCTCTGCTATTCTTACCTGATGGTATCCTGAGAACCCATCGGTGAATGAGTATGCCTCGTTCCCCACAACGTTGTCGAGGACTTCGTTACTAAATGGAGTAGGAAACGGATCATGGATGCAAGCATTGTTTAAGCTTCTGTAATCTACACAGACTCGTATCTCCAATTTCTCCTTTTTGTTCTGTATAACTATGGGACTTACCCATTCTGCTTCTTCTACCGGGAATATTAATCCAGCTTTCAACATTTTTTTGATCTCTGCTTTCACCTTTTCCTTTACTCTTGGGTTTAAATGATATGGTCTATGTTTCATAGGCCTTGCATCGGGCTTTAGTATTATCTGCATTTCCCCCATATCCCCTTTTATGCCCTTTAGATATGCTACTGATGAAGGAAACAAGTCCTCGTATTCCTTGAGTAGACTGAATATTTCCTTAGTTGTTTGTTCATCCCAGTAGTCTCTAATTGTCGCCAATTTAGGTTTGCCTTCTGTTCCAATATTTACTTTCTTGGTTCTGAGAGGTAACAGATGGATCCCTTCTGTCGTCGGTTCTTCTTTGATGTCTCTCTCCCCTTCTGTTTCTTCAAAATACAGGTGCCTGAGATCCTCTAGATTGTCATTGTCCATCTCACTATTAATTTTTTGACATGCCACCTTTTGTTGGATACCCTGGTATTGACACGATTGCTCATCCATCTTTTGAATATCTAGGAAGAAAAATAACTTCTTGATATCCTGCAATGCTTATGTAACCAGCTTGGTCTTTCCTTCAAACGAGAAACACTGTGTGAAGTTGTCCGCAACTTCCTGCCATTTGTGGGTCCCTCTCCTTTTTTCCTCCGTCAGGTACCAGGCCTTTGGAATTACGTCCAGAGAGTGGTTAAACCGGTGGACCCATAGTTCTTCTGGATATCCATCGGTTCTCCATTGGGCTTCACATTTCTCCATATGGTTTCTGGGGTCTAAGTCCCCTTGCTACTTGTCCTTACTTTTGGGTCCTTCGTCCTCCTTAAATTTGGCTTTCAGTGCTGTCGCAACTTCGTCCCATTGCGTCAATGAGTTGCGATGATTACTCCACCATCTTGTGGATGTGGATTGTAGTGCCATGTCCATCAATGGTACTCTGTGACTTTCCGGTACCGTAGTTTCTATCTTGGCTATGAAAAATTTTTCAGCCTTCATATCAGATAAGATTGGGTATTCCTGAATCTCAGCCCCGATCCAATTGACTCTTCCAATATTGGCACATCTCCTTGTATTTGTTTCATACCCTCCTTGCTGCCAATCGTCCCAAGCTATTTCTGATCCCAATTCTGAGCTTTGGATGCTTCTCCAGCTTACCAAGCCTTCTGCTGTTGGATTAATGTAATATTCTCTTCTTCATGCAGTCATTTGATAGAGATGGTCCAGAAGCTGGGCATCTTCTCTGTTATCCACAGTCTCTATATATCTCCGTCCTTGGTAGGGGTCGAGTGGCTGAGTGACTCTGATCTCCCCGTCCTCGAAGACCATCAGTTATTTCTTCAGATCGATTATTGCATAATTTTCAAAGGCCCAATCAATTCCTAACAATGCAGGGTACGGATCTTTATCTCCCATGATGTCGATGACTTAAAAGTCCGTAAATGTCTTTACTCCCACAATGTCAACTTCAAAATCCTCCATTCGGCCGATGGGCACAATGCAATACTGGTTCGCCATCCGAAGTTGAATCGGGGAATATGTCAATCTTGGCTTCCCTAATGCCTCCCAAGTTTTTCTTGGTAGGATGTTGACATCAGATCCCAAATCAAGCATGGTGTCTTTAATCTGGAACCCCGCAACTTGTGTGTTCTCTGTACATACTTCTGGTCCACCTCTGTTGATTCTCTTGCTCTTGTGTTCTTCTTCAGCACCCCTTCCAGGTTCTGCTTTAGCCATTCTAGCATTGGTGCGTTGTTAACAATTTTCAGGAATAGATGGAACCACTCCTAGATCAAAGCTTCAGAATTAATTTGGGTTTCATTGTATTCCTGAGTTTTCTGTAAGTCAATTCCTTTTTTTCCCCCCAATTGGGCAAACGTTTCTGCTGCTTCCTGAAAAAATTGTTTTTGTCGTTCTGGTTTGATTAGGAGCTTTGGGGATGCTGGCCTAATCAATTTTATTCTCCTCTTCCTCGGGGAGCTTTGTTTACTCTGTATGAAGGCCGGTCCAGCCGCTCCGCCAGTGCATCCAGTGCTTGGCACTGCTATGTGTCGTGTGTTGCTGAGGCACAGAACTCACATTATATATTATTTGGAACATTGGAATATTTTTGTAAGATCGGACACAGGCAAGGTTGATGGCCCATATTTTTGCATATTTCATAGTACTCATTGGTGGCTGGACTTTGTTGTGTAGGGAGCCCTATGTATTGTTGTTGCGATGGATATATCCCCTGGGTGTTCATTTGCACAACCCCTCCTAGTGGTGGAGCCCCCTGTGCCCCTGCGACCGATGTCCCCGCATTTTGGCCCCACAACCGGGGACATTCAGTTGCCACATGCCCCTCCATTAGACAATGCGTGCACCATACATTTGGTCTTGCCGGTCGCATTGGTTGCATTTCCTTGAGTTTTTCTGTCAGACTGGCTATTTGATGATGTAGAACCATTATAGAGGATTCCTATACCGCTGCTCCTCCCTTAAACTCTTGTGGGTAACCCACCATGGCTTCTATCTTCATTGCCTGCTCTAGTACATCCTGCAAGATCTCGATCCTTTATTTAGTCAATGGAGTTCGGGTTAAAGGTAGTAGAGCTTTAATGAACCAATCCCTCTGATGGTTTGGATCAATTGGATAGCTGAGTTTCCCAATTGCGTCCTTGAATATCCGCATCAAATCCCAAGCAGTCTCTCCTTCTCGCTGCTTGATTTCCCACATCTCTGACATGCCTTGTTCGTCTGTTTGGGGAAGTTTGAATTCCTTAATGAAATCCCTCTTTACATTTTCCATCACTGGATTCAGGTGAGCTTCCGACCATTTCATAAAACAGCATAGGGCTCTCTCCTTAAGGGTGGTCTGAAATTCTATCAACTTCCCAACATCTGGTGTCTGTCATGCCCTCCATATGGCCTCGTAGAGGTACCAGTGATGTTCGATGTCGTCATTACCCCTCCCAGAGAATTCTGGATACTGGGTAAGTGATCCCGCCATGTTCACTTGAATAGGTGTTACTAAAATGAAGCCGTTGGATCCTGTTCTTGAGATTGTGCCACTAGCAATCCTACTACTAGTATGTGTTACTTTTGGAGACTGAATACTGTGCAACTTACTTAATTCACGCAACTTAACAAAAATTTCACTTATGGGCTTATAGAGCACCAGGGGAAGGTTGGGACTAGAGCTAATTGAACTGTGGGGACTAGGAATACCTTGAGATATGGAGGCCGACCTTTCTTGAAATAGTTTCTCCATTGCAACATGCATCTCCACATCGGACACCTCCTCCGAGCGCGCGTCTGTACCTTCTCCGTCAAACTTCTTTCCTTTCTCCATCTGGGTTGGACTCCTATACACCTGCTGCAATTCTTTAACAGCCCCTCCTAGATCCTGGGGACCCACCTGACCTTCCATTCCCTTTGTCATCTGAGGTACCTCCTCTTTGTTCTTTCGACCACTTCCCTGTCTCTTAAACTCCTTTATCACCCTCTCTCGCCACCTTTCTGAAATCTGCGCCTTTCGATGTGCTCGTCGCTCCCTGAGCCTGTTGGCAGTCTCGAAATCCATAGTCCTACTCCCCCTTTTCACTATTCTTATAGCATCCCTCCCTTAATCCCTTCTTCCGACACCGAAGGTTTTACGCTTCCATCTCTGCTTTTTGGAATCCCATTAGTCCTTCGTCTATCATCAACGCCTTAATCCACAAAGGAATCTCCTTCAACAGCTTCCCCATTAACCCGGATACGAAGGTATCTTCTTCTCTTGAGAAATACTGGTAGCACTCTGCTGCAAACTCCACTATATATCCGTCCAAGGTAGATTCCACCCAAAAATCTACGACTCGGGTTAAATCGGTTTTTAACCGATTAAGGGCCACCAGATCCTCGTGCGCCCACTTGCAATTAACCTTCCGCGACTTTTCCTTGACAGCCTTGGTCTGAAGCCTCCGCAACCAGTTATAAATTTCTTCTGGGAACTTTCCCCAACAGATTTCGTAGGTATCACTAGCAGAGTTAGAGAATAGAACCAGGTTTTTAATCGTTTTCTCGTTCTTCCGTCTCAGCTCAGCTTGCTGAGAAATGAACTGATCTAGGTGGTTATCCCACCAGCTTCGTATTTCTCTTTCGAAGATCCGAGATACCATGATCTAGCTCCCAAATGAATTTTCGGGTCCCGGCAATGGAACCATTTGTTGGCGAGAGAACAGGTCTTGCAGAGAAGACCCGGTTTAGGTTAAGGGCCAACAATGCTTTCCGCCGTATTCTAGCTTCACTCTGGCATTTGCACCGAGCTTCGAAGAGCCGAGAGTCTCACTCGAGGCGTGCCGCGACCTTACTAAGGCAGGGAGTCGATCGGTATCACCCCAACAACAACATTGATATGGTTGAATCAAAGTTAGGTTAAAATTATAAACAATCGTAATACAATGTTCCATAACATATGTCTCTTAGAAATGCATTCAGACTTGCAATAAATAAAATTTTAAAAGGAGCTTGCAAAACCATTCATTCAAAACTATAACAGATACTCGGAACAACACTTTTGATTATATTAAGCATCGGCTATCACTGAAAAATTATTACAAGGCCCAACTGCGTGAGCATGAATAGAGCAGAATACAAGAATTCCTATTGGACAGAGAGAAATACAGAAACACAGAGGAATGGAGAACAATACAACACAGACAAAGCTCTCTTGCGGCTCCCGGTTTCCTGTTCCCATCTGCACCAATCTTCCTATCCACTGGCTGGCTGCCTATTTGTTTTGATGCCAGCGCGACTGATAGTTCCTCCTTTCTTCTTGCTCGACTATCTTCTATTTCTTTCTGTTCATCGGGAGTTCCACTGCTCATTTCCTTCCGCGCTCTTCCGCCATCTATGCTTGCTCCAGCAACAACCGCGACACTTATCCTTTTCTCCTTCGCAACCTTGACATATTTTTGCCTACCGTGGTTGCGTTCCGCCACGTACTAGCCGCAACTCAAAATCTGTTAAGTTTCAAAACAAGGGCCCCAACATTTATCCATTAGCTCATATGCAGAAAGCCATCATGAACTGGCAGAACTTTAGGCAATTAAAGGGACAAAATGTGCAAGAATACACCCAAGAATTTAGGAGAATATCTCTCTTATTAGGGGTGGATTTTCAGAGCCAAGATACTTTGCTCAAGTACATATAAGGCTTACATAGCTACCTAAAACATACTATTCTCATGTTTAACCCCACCAGTCTAGATGAAGTTTTTGTTCATGCCACACATCTAGAAGCTAGAGGGAAGAAAATTTATGAAGAGGGTAGAAAGAAACCTTTTAAGGGTAAAGCCAAGGAAAATACCTCAAAAGCTAAAAACAAAAATAATGCATTTGTTAAGAAAGAGGGAGAAAAAGTGGGTTGTAAACATTTTTCAAAAGAAGGCCACGATGAAACTCACTATTGGAAATTACATCCTGAATTGAGGCCAAAGGAACCCATAACAAAGGGAAACAAAAAACTGCTGCTACAACTCAACATGATTTAGGATCTGATTCAGGTGATGAATCTAAGATTACAACCATGGGATTGAAGAAAATCAAGGGAAAATAAATTGAAACTAAACCTAGTACTAGTACATCAAACTGTCACATAAACACTCCAAATGAAGAATAAAGAATAGAATCGTTTCATGTGAGGGTCATATCCAAACATACCAATATTGACACATTGTTTGACAGTGGGTCACAAGCAAACTTAAACTCTGAAGATTTAGTCAAGAAACTTAACCTTTAGACCATACCACATCCAAAACCATATCCATTGGGTTGGATTTGTAAGGATGCAAATCTACAAGTTTCAAATAAATGTATATTGAGGTTTGCAATCACAGCAAGCTTTGTTGACACAGGTGAATTAGATATGGTTCCACTTGACATAACATGTATTGTATTAGGGAGTCCTTACTTGTATGACAGGAAATCTATCTTCCATCTCCATGAGAACAAGTATCATTTATTCAAATATGACAAGGAGTTCATTGTTAGAGCACATCACAAGAAGACAAACATTGCTATGGTAAATGATGGACAGGTAAAGAGGTTGGTAAATTCAAGTAAGAATTTTGTTCTTCTTATGATTAAGCCTAAAGATGATATTAATCATGAATCATTTGAGGGATGTGATCCTAAGTTGATATCAGATTTATATGATGTGGTTAATGGACATCATGAGATGTTGTAGGAGCCAACAGGATTGCCTCCAAAAAGAGAAATTCAACATGAGATTTAGTTGCAACAGGATTGTGCTATTCCAAACATCGGTATGTATCGCATGTCAATCATGGAGAATATTGAAATAAAGAGGAAAATCAAAGAGATGTTGGATAAAGGGATCATAAGGCCAAGCACCTCGCCATGTGGTTTACCCATAGTCTTGATACCAAAGAAAGATGGGACTTGGCTCATGTGTGTAGTTTTTTGAGCTTTGAACAATATTACGGTAAAAAATCACTACCCACTCCCAAGAATAGATGATTTTATTGATCAGTTGAAAGAAGGCATTTTTTTCACTAAGTTAGATTTACAAAGTGGATATCATCGAGTAAGAATTGCAGAAAGCGATATATGGAAAACTGCATTCAAAACCAAACAAGAACTCTTTGAGTGGCTAGTTATGCCTTTTGGTTTGTGTAATGCACCGGAAACTTTCATGCGAGTTATGGATATCATTTTGCGACCATTCCTTGATGAATTTGTTATTGTTTACTTAGATGAAATTTTTATTTTCGGCAAAACAAGAGGAGATCATGTCTTACATGTGAATAGAGTACTTAATATTTTGAAGAAAGAGAAATTGTTTCTTAAGATGTCAAAGTGTGAGTTTGGAAAGAATTATTTGGTATATTTGGGAAATATTGTAGGAGGAGGAGAATTGAGGATTAATTCTTCTAAATTGGAGGCCATTGTGAATTTGCCCACACCCAAAACAGTAACCGAGGTAAGAAGTTTCTTAGGTGCAACTCAATATTGGAGAAAGTTTATTGCTAACTTTTCTTCCATCGAAGCACCTATGCATGCAGTGAAAAGTGTGAAGAAAGGCTTCCCATGGGGAGGCAAACAAAAACAATATTTCGAAGCTTTAAAAGACAAGATCATTTCAGCTCCAGTTCTTGCATTACCAAGTTTGAGACAACCATTTGAGATTCAAGCCGATGCTAGTAATTATGCCATGGGCGTAATAATTTTGCAGCATGGTAAGCCTATCACTTTTCATTCTGAAAATTTTAATGGTGTTGTGACTAATTATCCTACATATGACAAAGAACTATATGCGTTGGTACAAAGTGTCAAGAAGTGGAAACACTAGGTGATGGGTAAAGAGACTATTGTACATACTGATCACCAACCATTATAGTACTTGCAGTCACGGAAAAAATTGTAGCAATCAAGACATTTCAGGTGGATGGGATTTATTCAACAGTTTCACTTGGTTATAAGGTACAAGAAAGGTATTTTCAATAAATTTGAAGATATGCTTTCAAGACCAATCATTAGTGCATCTACTTTACTCAAAAATGATTCTGTTGTACATGAGAGTTGCATAGAACAATATGCACATGACATTGATTTTCAAGATGTGTATGCTAGTTTGAGTTAAGGGAATCAAGTTGAAGAAAAAGATTATCACATGCATAACAATTTGTTTTTTCATTTGGGCAAGCTATGTATTCCACAAGGAGATATGCTAAGTGTCCTGAGAGAAGCTCATTATTCTCTTATTGCTAGACACTTTGGGGTAAGAAAAACAATGGCGCATCTATAGAGGTATTGCTATTGGCCTCGCATGATAGATAATGTGTCGCGTTTTATAAGAGGTTTTTCTATGTGTGCACCAAGTAAGCCCAGTAATAGGAATCTTGGGTTGTACACGCCACTACCGGTACCATCAAGGCCATGGGAGAGAGTCTCCATGGACTTTGTTGGAGGTCTACCTATGTCAAGAAAGAAACATGATTATCTTTATGTAGTTGTGGATAGATTTAGTAAAATGTGTATACTTATGCCATGTAAGAAAACCATTACTACTGAAATTTATTTTCAACATGTTTGGGTTCATTTTGGATTGCCAACTTCTATTGTTAGTGACAGGGATTCCAGGTTCATTGGGAATTTTTGGTCAAATCTATGGAGAATGATGGACGCAAAGTTGAAAAAGAGTACCGCTTTTCATCCACAAACAAATGGACAAACCGAGGTGGTGAATAGAACAATTTTTCATCTATTGAGAGGATATTGCAGCAAACATCCTAAGTTGTGGGATGAACAACTGCATTACATTCATCATGCTTAGAACCGGGAAAATCACTCTTCAACACAAACCTCACGTTTTGAAGTATGCTTTGGGTATTTTCCAAAATCACCATTAGAATTCATATTTGGAAAGGATGTTGCAATTGGTGGCCATAGTGACATTGATAAGGCTCGAAATTTCATTGAGAAAATTTAAATTATACATCAACAAGTTCAAGAACAACTTGAGAAAAGTCAAAGAAAATAAAAAGAGAGGCATGACAAACATAGGGTTGATCACAAGTTTCAAGAGGGATATGAGGTATGGTTGCACATTAGCAAAGAAAGGAGGCAAGGGGAAGGTAAAAATCTCAAACCCATTCGCTATAGTGCTTTCAAGATCATAAAACAAGTTGGTAATAATGCATTCCAATTTGATTTGCCTTCTTACATGAAAATGTATTCAATTCTTAATGTTGAAAACTTATGCTTGTATGAGCCACCTTGATCGATGATCAAGGAAGTGATGTTCAACTACCTTTTATTGAATATTTCTCGCCAGAATTTCTAGATGAGCTCAAAGAAGATACAATTCTTGACATGAGGACAAGAGCATCTAAGAGGGGAAGTGTTGACTACCTTTGAGTTGGGCTCAAAGGCACTAAAATAAGCAAGGAAAAATGGATGGAGGTTTGAAAGGTGAGGGAGATATACCCTCATCTACTGAACAAGTAATCAAGTCTTTTGGGGTCCAAAAGCTTCCTAATGGGGAGGAATGATAAGGAGTTCATAATTTTTTCTCAAAATTCAAAGTTACGGGATTGGGGTGAAATTAGTATGGTTACGTAGATCTCATATTCCTTATTCTGGCACCACAAACAGTTCGAAAACCCGATGTTGTATGAGGAAGATATCGCGTTCTGATCGAAATGCCAAACAGGTAAATATTTGACAGCTTGACCAGGTTTGACTGGAATGCACAGTCAGCAAATGGGTGGATGTACAGTCAGAAAAAGGGAGTATTCCTCAGAATATTCCCTCCAACGAACCAATCATGGTTTGAAAAGTGTCAATATTTCATTTGGTACAGGGTTTGGAGTGTTGGAAAAATTGAGAGGGGGGTGAATCAGTGTTTCTTTTCAATTGTTAATTTTACCAATTAGATCACTTATATTTAGAACACAAAATGAACAATAATATTAAATGCTTTTATTAATTTCTTCTTTACGATAAATCAAGTACAATATATGTAGGGCTCCAACCCTAGATGAAGACACCAATCTTCAATCTCCCAGGCTCCAACCTGTATTTTCCAAGCACCGACTTGGACTTCCAAGGCTCCAACCTTGTCATTTTTGAGGCACCAACCCTATATCAGGTACAGGCTCCAACCTATCTCTTTAGGACTCCTATCCTCTAGGGCTCCAACCCTATCTTCCAAGGCACCAACCTTGTCAATTCTGAGGCACCAACCTTAAGGGTTCCAACCATATCTTCCAAGGCACCAACCTTGTCTCTATGAGGCTCCAACCTCCTGCTTCATTTCTTCAAGATATATTTGGTTATAATTATGGCTCCCAATGTCTTCTTCAACGAGCCCTGACAATATTCAGCTTACTCTTCACTATAATCTACACATCACGTCATCAATGACAACCTTTTCTTCGTAGAAGGTGTCACCACTGCTCTTCATCGTACCCAAACAATTTCTCCAAGTTACCTCATGATGGCTTCATCAATTCATCATCGTCTTCAACATTATCTCCACAAGATATTCAATATGTCTTCAAGTTACTCCAAGATGTCTTTCAAGATTCTTCAAGAGTGTCTTCACAAGGTGCTCCAAGACAAATCTGCAATGTCTTCTTTAATATGTGTACATCCCACTCTTAGAGTATTCTTCAACAGGATCTCAAAACTTGAAGTGTCATTCAATCATGATTCAATATAGGATCAATATTAAATCGGGTCTCCAACATGTGACTACATATGCTCAAGCCCTCACATGCCACTGTTCAAGGTCTGTCTAAGAGAATGTAGTTTTGAGCTTGAAATTGAGGTTGCACCAAGCTGTCCTTAAGGTAATTGCCCACAGATCAAGGTCTTGAAGTTTATCCACAACAAGAGTAATCTACAAGATGTAGGTCCGAGCTAGAATGCTACTTAACTTCTCCACTGCTCATAGACCCGAGCTTCAATTAGGAGCTTTCATAGGTGGCTTTGTTCCTCAATATTTCCACTGGTCCGAGCTTCAAGGAGGTGTATTAACACTGTTGTATCTGAACTGTATAACACAGAGATGTAACTGAGTTGTACAACACATAACTGTGGTAAAGTATTCGAGCTATCTGTCCTTATCATAGGTCCTTGTCATTGTTGTATAGAAGAGGATCCAAACTGCTTTTATGACTTGAAACCAAAAGTCTGATCTCCTTTAACGAATTCCATGCACTGTGGCTAGGTTTGAGCCCCTTAAACATGTCTGTGTATCTTTAAAATAGGTTCAATTATTTCCAGCAAGTTCGAGTTTGAGAATATGACCCTAAAACAAAAAAATCTGGTTCGTTCATATACCTGTCCACAGTTCTGTTCAGGTTCTAATTTTCCCATAGCTTGAAGGTTTTCAACCGAGCCACTAATATTAAATAAGGGCAAAAATTTGAGGTTGAAACACATATATTTTTTCAAATTTCTATTCACCACAAGTGATGGTTTATACACCTTTCCATAGGTATCTCCAAGATAACCCAAAAATTAGCCCAAACAGAAATGTCTATGTCATCCTCGGCTTCCTGTCTACATTTGTGTCTTCCTGTGATCTTTTCCGAATTCAAACCTTTGTAATTTTCACCAAATTGGATGATGAATGAATAAGTATAGTTTTATATTTATAGTAGTTTGAATGTTTTTAAGATACCTGTCTATTGGTAAAGGGGGTCGACATGAGTAATTGATCATAGGTCAGCTTGCCATAAAATATATATTTCTTTAACTTAAAAAATTAATATCTCCCAAACCATTTGGAGTTTCTAGCCAAGTAAGAGCTCGTTAGAAAGCTAAAATTATGCTCTAAAAGGTGGCGTAGGCGTCATAGTGAAATTTTATCTCTAAGGTAGTAAAATCTATTTTTTAATGTGAATGGTCATTAATTAGTGCAAAATTTGAGGCAGGGCAGATAGGCTTCTCTTGTTAGGCTTCTTCATGGTTTAGGCTTTTTCACTGTTTAACACCTTCATCATAGGATCATGTATTCATGTCATAGTGCAGTGATATGACATAGGCAACTTCATCATTAGGACAGTTCCAAGATAGTAAGATAGCCTTCCAACTATCAAATGAGATCTTCCATGTCATCATCTAATCTTCTAACCTGTGATCATCATCACGTGTAGTTCTCCATATGTCATCAAAGATTAAGGTCTAGATCATAAATTGCATGCAACATTTGATCAAGTATTTCTTAGGGCTTCCTTCATTAGTGGTTTGACTTCTTCGTGACTTGACATCTTCATTGTTGGCATCAACCAAGAGTCATGGCATCATCATCTTGAACCAGGCATCTCAATAATATTGACATCTCAATCAATTCCATATTGACATCAATGACAAACTTGATTAAAAATATCCCACTTTATCATTGATGGAAATATTCTTGCCATTCCAATATTCTCTCCCACTTTGACATCAATGGAAAATGGGGTGCTCAAGTATTCCCCCTTTCGAGCTGCTTCTTTTCTTCATCAATAGTAATTCTTCATAGGTATGTTACTCCCCCTGTCATGGTACTCTTCCTTTTGGAAATGTGGTCCATGATAGATGTTTTTACATTTCTTCATGTGATGAACCAAATCCCCCTTCCTGCATAAAATCCTCTCGCTCAAGAAATATTGCTTGCTGTAATGGAAAAAATATTCAACAATGGTTCACCAGATGAGAAGGGATTACGTTCTTCAATGCTCCCGAGAGATGATCTAAAAGATGATTTTCCATGTATGGCCCTTTCATGGAATGATCACAAACTCCCCTAACTATATGCATGGTCTCCTTTTTGGAAGATTCTTACCATCAAATACTTGGAATATCACATCTGCCATGGATGTCTTCATCAAATCAACAACGTGGTTGTTGGATGGATTGTTCAAGAGAATTTCGGATCCAATTTGCTTCCTTTTCCACACTTGTGTAAATTTTTTCTCTGGCTTGTTTGTCATGGTTTTAGGGACCCAAGTCAAGTTACACTCACGAGCCATATGTCCAATTTTATGGCAATTGAAGCACTCCATCTCATTCATGAATGAGGAATCATGACCCTTTTTTGAAAAATTGCTTCTAGGGAGTTGATGGGAACCATTATATTTGTCCTTGTGGTATGCCCTACAATCCTTTGCCATATGACAAAGTTTGTACAAGAATAGCAATAACCAAAAAATATACTTTGGTTCCTGGAGGATGGAGATTGCCTTGATGTTCTTCCAAAGTCATTCTGCCTTGTGATCCTCTGATGATATCCATTACCTCTTGCATCCTTGACACCATCAACATAATTTCTTGAAGTAGGGTTTCTTCCAATGTCATCTTTACTCATGCTTTTGCTGGAACTGGGGACATCAATATTTCTTCCAAGCTTTTCCACATCCTTGTGGTTTGAAGCATTAGGGTTTGCATCACTTTTGTTTAAGGGTTCACCGACATAACCAAGACCTGATTTATCAAGGGGAGACCTTTGATGACTTAGGATGTCATCCAGGGTTTGAGAGCTTTTCAAGTTCTTATTCAGCAAGTCAACTTCCTTTTTAAGAAAGACAATTTCTCCTTTCAACTTTTCATAATCTTCATCTTTCCTAACTAGTTGCTTCTTAATTTCTTCCATCATCCTTGTTGCTTCATGTGCTTCGATTTTAAGGGAGATGATATTTGATTTCATTATGAAGACTTCTTCATTCTCCTTTGCTATATTGATCTCCATTTCTTATTTTATTCTTGTAGCTTCACATGTTTTAGCCTTGAGAAGATTGATGTCTGATTTTAGCTTCAAGATTTCTTCATCCTTTTCTTCTAGTTGGCATATCATGGTGTTTCTCTCCTTTTTTTCTTCATCAACTTCTCCTTCTATGAATGCCAAAGTTTCCATCACCTTCTCAGATCCTTGCGCTTGTTTCCTTGCTTCTTCTAGTTGAGATCTAAGAGAGGAGACCTCTTCCTTGTATTGACCAATCTTTGTTTCAAGATTGTTCAAGCTCTTAAGTCTCTGTTCAAGGTGGCTTGAAAAAGTTTCTTCCCTTTTATTTGCCTTATCCAATTGACCTGTCATAAATATGACTTCTTCATGATGATTTCTTTTGTTTTAATGAAATTCCTCTTTAATTTTGGTGAGCTCTTCATCTCTTTCTTTTACTTGAAGTTGGACAAAGTCAACTTCCTTCCTTGTCTTGTCTTGGTTACCATCTTGTGATTTCTTCTTAAGTTCCTCATTTTCCTTTTTCAAACAGTTAATCTCTTCCATGGAAGCCATAATTTTATTCAAGAGATCTTCTTCAAAGTCTTCTTTGTTCCCTTCATCTTCTAGGTCTTCTTTAGCCTTGTTGTCATCTCTCTTATCTTCAGCTTCCTTGATGAATTCTAGAATTATTTCTTGTTTTCCATCATCTTCTTGACTATAGATCATTGTCAACGCTCCTTTTGAGTGAAGATCATGAAGTTTGTCCCATATGAATTTTGTTGACGAACATTTTTCAAAATTGGCTTTCACAGAATTTGGTAACCCATTCAAAATTGCCTTCATTTCTCTTGTATTTTACTCCTTGGATTCTTTGTCCATCGTGTCATTAGTAATCACTGATTTCCAAACTTCAATTCCTTGAGTCTTTAAGAAATTCCTCATTCTTTCCACCCATATATCAAAATTTCCATTGAACAATGGAGCCTTCACAAATTGATTTACTTCAATTTCAATGGTTGAGGAAGACACATCTTTAGGAGGATTGGAGACTTTCTTCCTTGGATTTTCCATTTGTGTTCTAATGATCAACCTTCAAGCTGTTAGGATTTGAGTGAAGGTACTGGCTCTGATACCAATTGTTCGAAATACTGAGAGGGGGGTGAATCAATATTTCTTTTCAATTGTTAATTTTACCAGTTAGATAACTTATATTTAGAACACAAAATGAACAATAAGAATAAATGATTTTATTAATTTATTCTTTACAATAAATCAAGTACAATATATGTAGGGCTCCAACCCTAGATGAAGACACCAATCTTCAATCTCCCAGGCTCCAACCTGTATTTTCCAAGCACCGACTTGGACTTCCAAGGCTCCAACCTTGTCAATTCTGAGGCACCAACCTCAAGGGCTCCAACCCTATCTTCCAAGGCACCAACCTTGTAAATTTTAAGGCACCAACCTCAAGGGCTCCAACCCTATCTTCCAAGGCACCAACCTTGTCTCTATGAGGCTCCAACCTCCTGCTTCATTTCGTCAAGATATATTTGGTTATAATTACGGCTCCTAATGTCTTCTTCAATGAGCCCTGACAATCTTTAGCTTACTCTTCACTGTAATCTACACATCACGTCATCAATGACAACCTTTTCTTCATAGAAGGTGTCACCGCTGCTCTTCATCGTACCTAAACAATTTCTCCAAGTTACCTCATGATGGCTTCATCAATGCATCATAGTCTTCAACATTATCTCCACAAGATCTTCAATATGTCTTCAAGTTACTCCAAGATGTCTTTCAAGATTCTTCAAGAGTGTCTTCACAAGGTGCTCCAAGACAAATCTACAATGTCTTCTTTAATATGCGTGCATCCCACTCTTAGAGTATTCTTCAGCAGGATCTCAAAACTTGAAGTTTCATTCAATCATGCTTCAATATAGGATCAATCTTCAATCAGGTCTCCAACATGTGACTACACATGCTCAAGCCCTCACATGACACTGTTCAAGGTTTGTATAAGAGAATGCAGTTTTGAGCTTGAAACTGAGGTTGCACCGAGCTCTCCTTAAGGTAACTGCCCACAGATCAAGGTCTTGAATTTTATCCACAACAAGAGTAAGCTACAAGATGTAGGTCCGAGCTAGAATGCTACTTAACTTCTCCACTGCTCACAGATCCAAGCTTCAATTAGGAGCTTTCATAGGTGGCTTTGTTCCTCAAGATTTCCATTGGTCCGAGCGTCAAGGAGGTGTATTAACATTGTTGTATCTGAATTGTATAACACAGAAATGTAACTGAGTTGTACAACACAGAATTGTGGTAAAGTATCCGAGCTATCTGTCCTTATCACAGGTCCTTGTCATTGTTGTATAGAAGAGGATCCGAACTACTTTTATGACTTGAAACCACAAGTTCGAGCTCCTTTAACGAATTCTGTGCACTGTGGCTAGGTTTGAGCCCCTTAAACAGGTCTATGTCTCTTTAAAATAGGTTCAAGTCTTTCCAGCTAGTTTGAGTTTGAGAATATGACCCTAAAACAAAAAAATATGGTTTGTTCATATACTTGTCCACAGTTCTGTTCAGGTTCTAATTTTCCCACAGCTTGAAGGTCTTCAACTGAGCCACTAATCTTCAATAAGGGCAGCAATCCGAGGTTGAAACACAGAAAGTTTTCCAAAGTTCTGTTCACCACAAGTGATGGTTTATACACATTTCCACAGGTATCTCCAAGATAACCCAAAAATTAGCCCAAACAGAAATGCCTATGCCATCCTCGACTTCCTGTCTACATCTGTGTCTTCCTGTGATCTTTTTCGAATTCAGACCTCTGTAATTTTCACCGAATTGGATGATGAATGAATAAGTTCGGTTTTATATTTATAGTGGCTTGAATGTTTTGAAAATACCTGTCTATTGGTAAAGGGGGCCGACATGAGTAACTGATCATAGGTCGGCTTGCCATAAAATATATATTTCTTTAACTTAAAAAATTAATATCTCCCAAAACACTTGGAGTTTCCAGCCAAGTAAGAGCTCATTAGAAAGCTAAAATTATGCTCTAAAAGGTGGCGTAGGGGACATAGTGAAATTATTCCTCTAAGGAAGTAGAAAATATTTTTTAATGTGACTGGTCATTAATTAGTGCAGAATTTGAGGCAGGGCAGATAAGCTTCTCTTGTTAGGCTTCTTCATGGTTTTGAATTTTTCATTGTTTAACACCTTCATCATAGGATCATGTATTCATGTCATAGTGCAGTGATATGACATAGGCAACTTCATCATTAGGACAGTTCCAAGATAGTAAGATAGTCTTCCAACTATCAAATGAGATCTTCCATGTCATCATCTAATCTTCTAACCGTGTGATCATCATCAAGTGTAGTTCTCCATATTTAATCAAAGATTAAGGTCTAGATCATCAATTGCATGCGGCATTAGATCAAGTATTTCTTAGGGCTTCCTTCATTAGTGGTTTGACTTCTTCGTGACTTGACATCTTCATTGTTGGTATCAACCAAGAGTCATGGCATCATCATCTAGAACTAGGCATCTTAAGAATATTGACATCTCAATCAATTTTATATTGACATCAATGAAAACCTTGATTAACAATGTTGACTACCTTCGAGTTGGGCTCAAAGGCACTAAACCAAGCAAGGAAAAATGGATGGAGGTTTTAAAGGTGAGGGAACTGTACCCTCATCTACTGAACAAGTAATCAAGTCTTTTGGGGTCCAAAAGCTTCCCAATGGGGAGGAATGATCAATAGTTCATAAAATTTTCTCAAAATTCAAAGTTATAGGATTGGGATGAAACTAGTATGGTTGCATAGATCTCGTCTTCCTGATTTCGGCGCTGCAAACGGTTCAAAAACCCGATGTCGTATGAGGAATATATCACGTTTTGATCGAAATGCCAAACAGGTAAATTTTTGACAGTTTGACCAGGTTTGACTGGAATGCATAGTCAGAAAATGGGTGGATGTACATTCAGAAAAAGGGAGTATTCCTCGAAATATTCCCTCCAATGAACCAATCATGTTTTTAAAAGTGTCAATATTTCATTTGGTATAGGATTTGGAGGAGCCAATCATAGGGTGACATGTGGCCAGCCCTGAGGAAGCCACGTGTCCCTGCAACTGCACACTAAAATTTTGTTGGAGGCCACAAGAATCAATACCCGGACCTCCCGCTTGGCACAAACACGACTTACCACCCACTCTCCATAGTGTTTCTTAACCCCTAAGGGCGCGAATTATAGTTTTGGATTATGTCAAAGACGTGTGGGGGTTGGGAACCGCCGACGGTCCCAACCCGCAACGGTTCCAACATACATGTCACATTGCAACAGTTATTCAACACCAAACTCCACGCGGTTATTGAAAACCTGCCAACCTTACCACAGTATAACATTCAACCCAGGTTTAAAACAAGTGAGTTCCGCCCAACCGTCGACTATTGTTAACCACGGGTTTTGGGGATCATGTGCCCAACCGAAACATTCAATGCGACGGATAATACAACAATCAGTATAGCGGGCACGCCATTTTTGGTGGAGATGCCTAATTTAACTCCAGTTAAGTGGATTTCTCCACTTTTAGTGGATCTTTCCTAGGTGAAACTGGGCAAAAGAGTAGGAGACTCAATTTTCGCCCATTCTGAGTGAATGAAGAGTCACTTTTGAGTAATTGGAGAATTCTGGAGCCATTGGTGCAGATAAAACAAGCATTAGAGCAATGAAACTACGTGTAATAGAAAAAATTTGAGCATAATGAAAGATGGACATGCCATTGGGGGCTGGACCAGCAGATGTAGCCCAGGAGGGGTGAACTGCTTCATCATGCCCGCTGTGTAAATTTCATGTGGTTTCTTATTTATCTATTTTACACTACTGTTCAGTGTTATTTAATCTTTTTTTATGCTTCTAATTCACTAAAAGTCATCTACAATTCATGGAAAAAAACCTCAATCCTTAAGCAAACTAATGGGACAAGTATGCACATGTTTTAAAACTGAAAAGACGCTTAGCACAACAAAAAAACTAATACAATCATTTCAGATCACTTACTCCCCTTTTCTTCCTTGATATACTTTTTTCGCCAACATCAACCTCAGAGGTCTTATTTTAGGTCCACGTTCTTCAAGTTCCTCTTTTGGAGGTTTATGGAATCTTTGCAAAATCAATTTAGGCGTTGACAACATATTCCTTGGCTCCTACAATCCATTCTTGTCAAAATTCTTCCTGTTTTTTCACCTCTTTAATTTCATTGGTTAAATGTTTTCCTCACTCAATGATTGCCTAAAATTTTACATTTGATCGATTTTTAGTGTTTATGATTAAATTGATAATGTTTATATCAACTTTTCCCTTTAATGCCTTGTATTTAAAATAAGAATAAAAATTATAGACACACACCCGACTAATATGTCTGTTAGACCTAGGGTGGCATCCACTTGAAAAATCACATTGTAAGCATTGTTGTTCCCCTTTGTTATTATACGAAGTAATATGTACAAGACCTTATAATTTAAACGTATGTGCTTCTTAATGATCCAAGGATTCTCTAATTCCTTAATTGAAATAAGTGACCCCATGCTTTTGTCATCCAAAGTAACTTTGGCTTCAATGTTCTAAATATATCACGATTTCATGTATAATTCATAAGATTTAAAGTTGGTTATAAATTTTTATACCGGGGAGGAAACATGATGACAAAATTTGGATTCAATGTTCTATATATATCAAGGTTTCATGTTAATAATAATTTATAATATTTAAAGTTGGTTATATATTTTTATAACGGGGAGGAAACATGATGGCATAAATACAATTCTTGAATTATCACTATATCACTGGGAATATTCTTTTTGTTAAATGTATTCTTTGACCAATAAAGCGGATGATATTCTTTGTTACAAGTAGGTCATTATTAGTCATGGGATAATCATACTCAATACTACCCTTTTTGATCTTCTTCTGACATTTTGAAACATTTTAAATATTGTTTGCATTAGGGGACCTTGGCAATCTTTTCCCTTTTATTTTTATGATGATGTTTAAATTGAATGCATTTCCACTTTAATGGATCAAAATTTCAGTTTGATATGATATATATTTTGGTTTGAAAATTTTTAGGTGGAGTGAGTTGAACTTGTAGAACGCGTGAATGAAATGTAATTAAACAAAGTAAACTGTTACAATTTGAGAAAGTTTAGGAAATTATTTGATGAAACCATAGAGCTTTGTCTTCTTGTTATTTTTATTCCATGAAATCTTAATAATTCATTTGATGGCCCAAAATTAAACAAAATTTCAATGTAATGATACTTATGATGTAAACTAGCCAAAGAAACATATCATTTGTTCATTGCAAATTCCATGCGATATGTGTCTAGTACAAAGAGTAACATGTTTATTTATCCAAATAATTATTTCAATACCTTTTTGGTGTATTTATATTGATATGAACAGATTGGCTTCGATTATATCACCATCCCCTCTCTAGTTTATAAGGAAAAAAAATCAATCGGTAAGGAGAAGGCGGTGTTTCCAGTCACCATATTCTTTCCATATGATTTTCATTTAATATTTTCCCCACATTTTAGCAAGTATGTGAGATCCCTTCTAAAGTTTCAACATTTTCATATTTGGAAGCTTTCAACGGATGAGATTTCAATATCCCATGACCTTCAATAATAATTCTATGACAAATTCGACCTTATATAGTTTTTGAATACTAATGATGCTTCAAATATAACCAATGGTGATAATAATTTACGCTAATATTTGGGATGATATTAATTTGAAGAGTTCAATTGGTCATTTTGTAAGACAAATCAAACTTGTTTTTTGTTTGTATGCACATATTAACTCAAAATTCACTGGTTGGAAGCACAAGTTGCAAGTATAAACCATAATATGAGCCTCCTCATGGTAGCCTTGACTAATAAGCTTAAGCTATTCAGAGAATATGGGGGTTCTAATGTGGAGGTTCGATTAGGAGATTGAGAAGGAACAAAGGAGCTGAAGAAATAACCCAAAAATGATCAACCTAGTTCAAGTGTCATGAACCATTCACAATCCTTAATGAAAATGGAAGTTAAGGTTGACATCAAGTTGTAACAAGGTGAGATTGACCCTCTAAAGCTAAATCATTGGTTGAAACAATTAGAAATTTATTTTAGTGTTCATCATATAGAGGAAGAAGAAAAAATTTCATTTTCTTGATTGAAATTAGAGGGCCATGCCTTGACCTGGTGGGAAATCCACATAGAGACATTGGGGTTGGAGGGAGATCCTCTAGTGACTAAGTGAAAGGGTTTCAAAACCATCATAAATTCATAGTTTTACCCTATTGGGTATGCAGAGGATCAGTGGATCCTATGACATTATTTCAGAAAGAAGTAAGGTAAAAGTGTACATGAGTACACCACATAGCTAAAATCGTGTCCATAATCTTGGGTATCTCCCCAAAGAACCCAAACATACTCATCAAGTGTTTGGGGGCTCTACAAAGCCATATGCGGAAGAAGATGATGCTATTCGAACCTAGATTGGTGTATGAAGTTTGTGTACATGCACAATACCTAGATAACATAGGCCAGAAGAAAGGCTAATAAAGTGGGTCAAAGCGAAAGGAGCACCAAGAAAATTATAAGGAGGGGAAGAAGAAGTGGAAAGGGGGAAAGATAAAAATATGGAAGCCACAATGCACCAATGCAAAGATCCCAACAACGACTGTAACATTGATAATCATATAGATTAGAAGTGTTGGAAGTTGCATCTAGATATTAACATGTAGTCTTAAAAGGCTAATTATCAAGAGGGAAGTGGAGAATGAGATCTAACTATTGTAGGACTTCGCATTGCTAAACATTGGACTGTGCAATTAGTCCACTATAGAAGCAAGTGAGGTGAAGAAGAAGTTTGTAGTAGTTATTAGAACATGGTGTCATTCGACTGAGTACTTGGTGGATGTGTATAGATTATAGGGAATTAAAAAAAATTATTCTCAAGAACATGTACCCCCTGCCCAGAATAAATGATCTATTGGATCAATTGTAACAAGTGAAATAATTCACCTAGTTGGAATTAAATTATGGATATCACCATGTTCAAGTCAGAGAAGAAGGCAACTGGAAGACTGCCTTCAAAACTAGGCAATGTACTTTGGATGGGTGGTTAGTCATGCGATTTGGTCTATGCAATGCACCAACTACGTTTATGAGGTTAATGAATGATATATTGTACCCATTTATAGATTCATTTCTTATTGTCTATTTGGATGATATGCTGGTATACAATGCTACTTGGTGGTATCTTAACTTTGGATATACCAAGCGCCGAGAGAGATCAACCATATTTTCACTCTAAAAGAGATTTGTATCTAAAGATATTTGATCCCTCTCGGTGCTTCGTAACAAGAATAAAAATTTCTTAGAACATGTAGTCCTAAAAGGCTAATGCCCAAGAGGGAAGTGAAGCACGATATTTAACTATTTCCTGACTCCCCTTTGCTAAACATTGGGTTGTGTTGGTAGTCCGTTACAGAAGCAAGTGAGGAGAAGATTTTGTTATAGTGATTACTAGAATGGGGTGTCATTCGACCGAGTACATCACCATGTGGGTCACCCATAATCATTGTGCCAAAGAAGGAAGGGACTTGGTGGATGTGTATATATTATAGGGCATTAAATAAAATATGATCAAGAACGTGTACCCGCTACCCATGATAGATGATCTATTGTATCAATTTTTGCAAGCGAAATTACTCACCAAGTTAAACTTAAATTGTGGATATCACCACATTCAAGTTAGAGAAGAATATATATGGAATATTACCTTCAAAACTAGGCAATGATTGGATGGGTGGTTAGTCATGCGATTTTGCCTATGTAATGCACCATGTTTATGAGGTTAATGAATGATGTATTGTGCCCATTTATAGATTCATTTTTTATTGTCTATTTGGATGATATACTGGTATAAAGTGCTACTTGGTGATATCTTATCTCTGGATATACCAAGCACTAAGAGAGATAAGATCTCTTTTCATTATAAAAGAGCTTTTCATCTCAAGAGATTTGATCCCTCTTAGCGCTTAGTAACAAGAATAAAAATGTCTTAGAACATTTAGTCCTAAAAGGCTAATTTCCAAGAAGGAAGTGTAGCTCAAGATATAACTATTGTCGAACTCCCCATTGCTTAACATTGGGTTGTGTAGGTATCCGTTATAGAAGCAAGTGAGGTGAAGGAGCAATTGTAGTAGTTACTAGAATAGGGTGTCATTCAACCGAGTATATCACCTTGTGGGTCACCCATCATCATTGATATGTATATGAAAACTTGAACGTTTTTGATGAAATTTGCAAGTGATTTTTTAGGGTTTTTATGCAAATATGTAAGTTACATTAACACATAAATGATGATTTTAAACTTAGTTTTGCAAAAAATAATAGAGACAATAATACCGTAATAGAAACAGAAGACACGAAATGATGTAGTTCACCCCTCTTGGGATACATCTCCTGGTCTGACTTCCAATGTTGGGCCTCTTTCATTATGATCACAAATATGTGTTTACATGTATTTTCAGTGCCCAGAATGCAAAAATACCATCTCCAATGGCTCCAGAATAGTAAAAAATCCCTAGTTGGGCTCTTTCTGCACTCAAAAAGGTCAAAACATGTTTGAGTTATTCTCTAGAATAATTTTCCTGCCAACTCTCCTCCAATTCGCATCCACTTGCAATCCATCCTACAATTTACACACTTTTCAGCCACGTGAAGCGACAATTTTTCCCCACGCTGTCAATATTTTCGCCGGTTCGGGCGCAAAATGTCGCCTCTTTAAATGCACAGATACTCCCCACGAACTGTCAAAGATGGGCCACGTGGCACATATATATTCGTTGATTTCAGGGCCGTTTGAACGAATCCCGCTGATAGCTTAACTTCACTTGAACCACTGTGGTAACTGGGGTTAATTATGTTAACTGTGGGTTTCATTTAAATTTCCGCGCGCCAAAACTGTATTACCAACCTCGCTCCGTTACCATGGTCTGCGTTGTGGTTTGGTTCTGGTGCCTCCGGGTTAGATGACCCCGCTTGACTGTGGTTGGAATATGCATTGATATGTGGTGTTGGGGCCGAGGTTAACCCCGTGCCCCTGGCCGCCCAACTGTGGTCTCATGGTATGGGTGGACTGGAGGCCAGGGGTTAACCTTGACCTTGAACCCCAATATGAAACCACTTAAACCTTAAATATGCATCACAACTTATGGTTAATAAGCAATAATGGTGGCATAGTAGTGGAGCACTGTGCTACCACCCCGAAGGTCTGTGGTTCGATTCCCATGGAGGTCAGTTGAGACCCCTACAAAATTTTGCACCAACGTAGGGAGACCACGTGGCGGCCAATCATTGGCCCACGTGGCCTCTTTTGATTCGACCAATTCAACAAGCCATAAACCAATAATAAATCACCATTCACAAGCCAATAAAAAATAGACACTTGTCAACAAAATATTGGCCCAAAAAATACACAGTCAACTGCCCAGTCACTCGCCTAGTCAACGTATGGATTGCTGACTTGGCGTAACTCCAACTCAATTACAAACATTTTAATTGTTTGTCAAAACGGTTATAACGTGATCTTAGGAGCATACGATATCGGTTTTGAGTGAACGAGTTGTGTTGTATTCAGGGTGACAAGATATTCATTTTGGCACCGGTTTCTAGCACTTTCAAAGACTTTGAATTTTAGCATTTCACTGATCCACTTGATCATTCCTCCCTACTGGAAGATTTTTGAACCCAAACATATCACTTTCAGTCAACAAACATATGGGGTAAAATTTCCCCTCTTTTCCAATCTCAATCCATTTGGATTTGCATGGATTTTTTCCTTTTATCCCCACATGAAGGTACTCCACATTCCCTCGTTTTGAAGTCCTTGTCTTTCTATCAAAGATGATATCTTGCTGAAATTTTACAAGATATTCAAAAAAGAAAACTACTCTTGAAGGAATTTGAACTTTCCCTCGATCTTCAATGAAAGGAGATTTATTCAATTTCAAGTTCCTTCACCTTGAACACTGTAGTTATAATGATGCTTAAAATGTCTAGGTTTTCACTTGGCTTGACTCTTTACCAAATTTGATCACTATCGCTATGCACCATCCTTATTCAAAGCCAAAACATTATGAAACCCACAAGAATATGTATTGGAACTAATGTCCTCTTTGTCAAGCAAATTTTTCATCTTCTTTTTGACGCATGCATTATTTAACACTGACATCTTGCTCATACCAATGTTCAATAATGATGCATCCTACTGCAATTGCATTTCCTGTTGGATCCCTCTTTTAGGAGGTTAGGCACCTAAAACATTTCATCACATGGATTAGAAACCTCAATGAAATCAGATTTCAAACTTGATTCGTATCCTTGAAAGGCTTTATATTCCTCAAAATCTTTGTGCTTGAACATTAACAATGAAAAATTATGACTAGCATTAACAAGTCTCTTCATTTGTCCAAAATTCACACGAGATAAACTCAATTTATTTCTATGTGATCTAACAATGTAATCAATCCCATTTTTGAAAAAATGATATTTGTTCTCATGGAGATAAAAATGGCTCTCCTATCATATAGATATGGGCTTCCCAGAACAATACCACATATGTCTAATGGAACTACATCAAGTTCTACCTCATCAAGGAAGTTTGTAGCGATGACAAATGTAAGTATGCATTTCCTTGTCACTTGCAATTTTGCATTTTCACATACCCAACCTAAAGGATAAGGTTTAGGATGAGGAATGGTTTCTTAATTCAATTTCTTGACAGTATCTTCTGAAATGAGGTTCGCTTGTGATCCACTATCAAACAAAGTATCTATCTTGGTATGTTTTGAAATAACTATAATGTGGAAAAGCTCTATTATTGTTTTTTCATATTGAATTTCATTGAGGCTATTTGAATAACTAGTACTTCTAATGTCCATACCTTTCAATCCCATGGCTGTGATCTTTGTTTCATCCCCAAAATCAGAATCTAAATCTTGTTGTATAGTTTCAACAACCTTTTCTTTCCAATTTTTGTTAAAATTTTTGGGTCTCATCTCAGGATGAAGTTTCCAACAATGGTATTCATCATGGCCTTCTTTGGAATAATGTTTACATGTGAGTTTTTCTTTCTCCTTCTTGATGGAATAATTCTTCTTCCCTTTTCCTTTGAACTTCCCCTTTCCTTTGTCTCCTGACTCAAATTATTTCTCACTAGTTTCTTCAGAAATATTCTTCCCTCTTTCTTCTAGATGTGTTTCCTGTACACAAAATTCATCTAAATTTGTAGGGTTAAACATGAGAGTAGTGTGTCTCAAGTAGCTATGCAAAACTCCAATGTATTTTAGTTAATTGATTTGAGAAGATAAATCTACACCCAATATCGATGCACTCCTTCTAGACTCTTGGGTATAATTTTGCACACTTTGACCCTATAATTGCTTAAAGTTTTGCCAATCCATTATACCTTTTTGCATGCATGCTAAAGGATAAAATTGTCTTCTTAATGTAGCAACAAAATCATTCCAAGAGGATAAAACATTACCATGTTTATTCAAATCCTCTTGAATTTTGGCTTCCCACCAAATGAGTGTTGCACTTTCCATCCTTAATGAAGCAAGCTGTATCTTGGTCTCATTATTTATGTTCCTTTGTATCCTGTAATACATTTCAAGCCGATGAACCCAATTATCTAATTTCTCAGCATTTACCTCTCCATTATACATAGGCAATTCAAACTTTATGTCAAGTTTTAAAAATGGAGTTTTACCATGTCCCTTGGAGAATGTGGATGTGTTTGTGAAGGGGTTGATTTAGAATTTGATGATGGTGAATATGGAGGTGAAGAAAGGTGTAGTTAGAAGTGGTTTGACACCATTCCCTCCATTCCCTTTTGGAGGTTTGTCCCCGTATCCTCCATTTCCTTTTGGAGGTTTATCTCCATTTCCCTTTGGAGGATTGGAGATGTCACCTTGAATCCTTGAATTCCTCTCTTTATAAATAACTTTCACCATATCTTTCATGTCAAAGAATTTTTTTCTGAAAGCCTTTTGATCCTCAGACATATTGTCAAGCTCTCCTTCAAGTGCCATGATCGGTGAGACTTTTGGTGAAACTTGAGGTGAAACTTATAGTGGAGATTGTGGCAAATGTTATCTCCTTGAAATAAGTTGAGTACTTGCTACCACAAGCTTTCCTTCTCCTATTTTGAGTTTCAACCTTGTAAGCATAAAAAACACTTGAAAAATAATTAAACCTTCAATATAACTGAAGAACCAAAGCTCTGATACCAAATTGATATGTATATGAAAACTTGAAGCTTTTTGATGAAATTTGCAAGTGATTTTTTAGGGTTTTTATGCAAATTTGTAAGTTACATTAACACATAAATGATGATTTTAAACTCAGTTTTGCAGAAAATAATAGATATAATAATACCATAACAGAAATACAAGACAAAAAATGATGAAGGAGTTCACCCCTTCTGGCTTACATCTCCTGGTATGGCTTCCAATGTTGAGCCTCTTTCACTATGATAAAAAATATGTGTTTACATGTATTTGCAGTGCTCAAAATGTAAAAATACTATCTCCAATGTCTCTAGAACAGCAAAAAACCCCCAGTTGGGCTCTTTATGCACTAAAAAAGGTCAAAAAATCACTGAGTTATGCTCCAGAACAATTTTCCTGCTATCTGTCCTCCAATTTTCACCCACCTACAATTCATTCTACAAATTTTGCACTTTTTATCCACAACAAATTTTCCCTGCGTTGGCGAGATTCATGCCGGTTTGGGTGCAAATTGTCGCCTCTTTAAATGCACGATGACCCCTCACAAACCATCAAAGATGGGCCTCGTGGCGCATATATAGTCGTTGATTTCGGGGTAGTTTGAACAATCTTACTGATAGATTAAATTTACTTGGTCCACGATTGTAACTAGGGTTCGTTATGTTAAATGTGGGTTTCATTTAAATTCGACATGCCAAAACCGTAAGCCCAACCCTGTTCCATTACCATGGTGTGCGTTGTGGTATGGTTCCCATGCCTCTAGGTTAGATGACCTTGCTTGACTGTGGTTGACATATACGTTGATCTGTGGTGTTGGGGCTGGGGTTAACCCCACGCCCCTAGCCACTCATCTACGGTCTCATGGTATGGGTGGACCGAGGAACATGGGTTAACCCCAACTCTGAACCCCAATATGAAGCGACTTAAACCTAAAATATGCATCACAACATATGATTAATAAGAAATATTGGTGGCGCAATGGTGGAGCACTGCGTTGCCACCCCAGAGGTCTACGGTTTGATTCCCATGGAGGTCAGTTGAGACCCATACCAAATTTTGCACCAACGTCGGGAGGCCACAAGGCGGCCACCCATTGGCCCAGTGGCCTCTTTTGATTAGACCACTTCAACAAGCCATAAAGCAACAATAAACCACCATTCATTAGGAAATAAAAAAGAGACACTTGACAACAAACCATTGGCCCAAAAAATACACATTCAACTGCCCAGTCAGTTGCCTAGTTAGCATACTGACTACTGACTAGGTGTACCTGCAACTCAATTATAAAAAAATTAGCTATTTGAGAAATGGTCAGAACGCAATGCATTGGATTCAGGGCGATGAGATCTTCATTTTCACACCATTTTCAAGAAATTTCGAACACTTTTGATTTTTAGCTTTTTAATGATCCACTGGATCATTCCTCCCCACTAGAATATTTGTACCTCCAGAAGATAAATTTCAGTCAACAAACAAATGAGAGTACAATTCCCTCACCCTTCCAATCTCAATCCATTTGGATTTTCTTGGATTTGTTCCTTTGAGCCTGACACAAAGGTACTCCACATTCCCTCGTTTTGAAGTCCTCGTCTTTTTGTCAAAGATGATACCTTGCTACAATTTTCCAAGATATTAAAAAAAAAATTCCCTTGAAGGAATTTGAACATTCCCACCTCGATCTTCAATCAAAGGAGACTTATTCAATTTTAAGTTCACTTCAACTTGAAAACTGTAGTCATAACGATGCTTAACATGTCTAGCTTTTGAGATAGAGTACTTAGAATGTGCACAATCTTCATTTTTATGTCTACTTTTAGAAAGGTATTTTCAAAATTAAATGCTATTTTGGGGATTGCTATATTGGAGAAACACGCATGACTTTCAAGATTAGATTTAATGAACATGACACTGACATCAGAAATGGAAGAATTAGAACCTCGGATTTTGGCAGAACACTCCAATAACACCTGTCACTACATCTGTCTAGAAGAAGATTTGGTCATTTCCAATGAAAAACATCATTTAAAACGTAAATTTCGTGAGGCCCTATAAATCATAAAACACCCTGAAAACATCAATAGGGATGGGGGTTTGGAGGTTAGCATAAATTGGATCCTCGTACTTCCCCACTCTATGGAATAAGTTCCGCCTTCCCAATAGGCCCCTCACCCCGTTTGTATCCTCTTTCCCTCTCCTTTCACCTTTCCTCATCGCATCTTCCTTATTAATTGATCATATTTCCATGTCATATACCTTGCGACATGTGCGCATAATCCTCCTTACCTCCTCCCTCCCCCTTCACATTGTTCACTATCTCCCCTTCTAAATTTCTCATGACTTTCCTACATCTCTTCCTTTTTTCCATTCACCCTACACTTAATTCCTTATCCTCATCTCCCTTTTATTCTTCTTTTTAATAATAACACTCTAAAATCATATCTTAATTAACCTAACCATTATTAATAATTAATAATTAATAATTAATAATTAATAATTCAAGGTTTTCATGTTACATTAATTAACCCATCTAAATAAATTTCAGAAAGATATTTAAACCTTATTATTAGTATTAATCAATAAATATTATTAGTAATAAGTTAATATATTAATATTTAATATTAGTAATATGGATTTATTAATTAGACCTTATTATCTCTTTGCTAAAATTTAATTAAATCATATTCCACCCTATTATTATTAATATTAATATTAATTTTTTTCATTATTATAAGCAATTAGTATAATTAATACTAATAATATGTAGACTAAAATTGAATTTATTAATATAAATATACCTAATTGCATAAAAATTAATTTTATTAACATTTGAATATATATTATCTCTTTTTTAAACATTAAATCCAATCTAATAAATAAGATTCATTTAACAATTGATTAATTAATCATAATCAAATAAAGTTTATTATATATATTAGTTTTTCAAAATAATTTTAAATTAATTATTGTATTGTGTTGGTCAACTCTTCACTTCCCCTCATTTTTCCAATCCTATATTTATATACCTTGATTTACTCTCTTCTTCGTAGGTTTTGTCCTAGAGATGAGCCTTGTTCTAGATTCGAAACCTAGTCATAAAAATGAAGATTGTGGACATTTCGAGCCCTCTATCTCAAAACATACACCACAAAAACCTCCAAACTGTTATTTCTAGCTTTGCACTTGGCTTGACTCTTTATCAAATGTGATCGCCATTGCCATGCACAATCCCTCTTTGTCAAATAAATTTTTCATTTGATTTTCAACCCCTGCATTCTTTAACGTTGACATCTTGTTCATAGAAAAGTTCAACGATGATGCATCCTATTGCAATTGCATTTCATGTGGGATTCCTCTTTTAGGAGGAAATCCTTTAGGCTCCTGAAACATCTCATCACATGTATTAGCAACCTAAATGATATCAGATTTCAAACATGATTCATATCCTTGAAAAGCTTTATATTCCTCAACATATTTGTGCTTGAACATTAGCAATGCAAAATTTTGACAAGAATTAACAAGCCTCTTCATTTTTCCAACATTCACAAGAGATAAACTCGATTTATTTCTATGTGCTCTAACAATGTACTCAATCCCATTTTTGAACAAATGATATTTATTCTCATGGCGATGAAAAATGGATTTCCTATTATATAGATATGGGCTTCCCAAAACAATACCACATATGTCTAATGGAACTATATCAAGTTCTACCTCATCAAGGAACTTTGAAGTGATGACAAATCTAAGTATGCATTTCCTCGTCACTTGCAATTTTTCATTCTCACATACCCAACCTAAAGGATAAGGTTTAGGATGAGGAATGGTTTCCAAATTAAATTTCTTGACAATATATTCTGAAATGAGGTTCACTTGTGATCCACTATCAAACAAAGTATCTATCTTGGTATGTTTTGAAATAACTCTAATGTGGAAAAGTTCTATTATTGTCTTTTCATATTGAGTTTCATTGAGGCTATTTGAATAACTAGTTCTTGCAATGTCCATACCTTTCAATCCCATGGCTGTGATCTTTGTTTCATCCCTAAAATCAAACCTAAATCTTGTTGTAGATTTGCAACAACATTTTCGTTCTCCTTGTTGTTAAAATTTTTGGGTCTCATCTCAAGATGAAGTTTCCAGCAATGGTATTCATCATGGTCTTCTTTGGAACAATGTTTACATGTGAGTTTTTATTTCTCCTTCTTGATGGAAGCATTCTTATTCCATTTTCCTTTGAACTTACCCTTTCCTTTGTCTCCTGACTCAAATGAGTTCTCCCTAGTTTCTTCAGAAACATTCTTCCCTCTTGCTTATAGATGTGTTGCATGTACACAAACTTAATCTAAATTTGTAGGGTTAAACATGAGAATAGTGTGTCTCAAGTAGCTATGTAAACCTCCAATGTATTTGAGTAAAGTGTCTTAAGAGGATAAATATACACCCAATATCGATGCTCTCCTTCTAAACTCTTGGGTATAAATTTTCACACTTTGACCCTTTAATTTCCTAAAGTTTTTCCAATCCATTATACCTTTCTGCATGTATGCTAAAGGATAAAATTGTCTTCTTAATGCAATAAAAAAATCATTCTAAGAGGATAAAACCTTAACATGTTTCTTCATGTTCTCTTGAGTTTTGGCTTCCCACCAAATGAGTGCTGCACTTTCCAACCTTAATGAAGCAATCTGAATCTTGGTATCATCATCTTTGATCCTTTGTATCTTGTAATACACTTCAAGTTGATGAACCCAACTATCTAATTTCTCAACATTTGCCTCTCCATTATACATAGTTAATTCAAACTTTATGTAAATTTTTAAAAATGGATTTTTACCATGTCCCTTTGGAGAATGTGGAGGTGATTGTGAAGGGGTTGATGTAAAATATGATGATGTTGAAGACGTAGGTGAAGATAAAGGTGGAGTTAGAGGTGGTTTGTCACCATTACCCCCATTTCATTTTGTATGTTTGTCCCCATCTCCTCCATTTCCTTTTAGAGTTTTATATCCATTTACCTTTGGAGGATTGGAGCTCTCAACTTACACTAGTACATATGGTCAAAATTCCGACACTTTTGACGTATTGTCGGAAATTTACCCAAATTTTCTCAATTTTTTAAATCCCGCCAACAAGCGTCGCTATAGCGACGGTTTGGGAGTAGCATTGGAAGAGGGATGTTTAGGGAAACTGTTGGTCTTGTGAAGTTTAGGGACACACCATCAGAATTACAATGTTTCAGAGCCAACTGTCGGTCTTGCGACGTTTCCGAGCCAACTATCGATCTTGCGATGTTTAGGGAAACCTTCGGTATTGCGACGTTTAGGGACAAACTGTCAGTGTTGTGACATTGCGGGAGTATGCGTCGGTCTTGCGACATGTAGGAGACGCATCGTCGATCTTGTGATGGTTTAGGAACAATGTTCGGGAGTTAAAGTTTAGGGTTTAGGAACAATGTGTCCGGTCTTGTGATCGGGCTTAGCGTTTAGGAACAATGTTTCGGGTCGTCATGTGATCGGGTCGTGTGAGAGCACCCATGGAAACACATTCGGGCGGGCCTGGTTGGGCCTGGTCGAGTCGTGCCGTGTGAGGTCACCGAAGGAAACGCGTTCAGGTTGGGTCAGGTAGGGTCGTGCCATATTGTTAGGGTGCCCAAGGAAACACGTTCGGGTGTGTCGGGTCGGGTCGGGTCTTATGATGGTTTAGGAACAATGTTAGGGTTTAGGGTTTAGGAACAATGTTCGGGAGTTAGAGTTTAGGGTTTAGGAACAATGTGTCCGGTCCTATGATCAGTTTTAGGGTTTAGGAACAATGTGTCAGGCCGTCATGTGATCGGGTCGTGTGAGAGCACCCAAGGAAACACATTCGGGCGGGCTGGGTTGGGCCTAGTCTAGTCGTGCCGTGTGAGGCCACCCAAGGAAACGCGTTCAGGTTAGGCCAGGTCGGGTCGTGCCATATTGTTTGGGCGCCCAAGGAAACACATTCGGGCATGTTGGGTCAGGTCGTGTGAGGCTGGTCATATAAAAAATGCTAAGTTGTGACCGCCCATGTTGCTTGTGCACGTTTGTGCGATTCGTTTTCTGTTTTCTCCCTTTTTTTGGGCGAGGCGAGTCGTGCCATGTGAGGGCGTCATAGGAAACGCGTTCGGTTCTGATCGTGTGAGGGAGGCCATATAAAAAATGTTAAGTTGTGGCCTAGTCCCATGTGCCTTGTGCACGTTCGTGCGACCCGTTAATTTGTCGTTTTCTCCCTCGTGCCTTCGACGTTCGAGCGGGTCGGGTCGGGTCGAGTCGTGTGATGGCACCCAAGGAAACGTGTTCAGGTCGGGTTGGGTAGGGTTGTGCCGTACTGTGAGGATGCCCAAGGAAACACGTTCGAGTGGGTTGTGTCAGGTTGGGTCATGTGAGGGTGTCGATTAAGGAACATGTCCGGCCGGGTCGGGTCATGTCGGGCCGTGTGAGGGCGCCCAGGGAAACGCGTTTGGGTGGGTCGGGTCGAGTCGTGTGATGGTGCCATATGAAACACGTTCGGGTCGGGTCAGGCCGGGTCGTGTCATATTGTGAGGGTGCCTAAGGAAACGCATTCGGTCGAGTCGGGTCGGGTCCGGTTAGGTCGTGCCATGTGAGGTTGCCCAAGGAAATGCATTTGGGCGGGTCGAGTTAGGTACTGTGAGGGTAGTTGTATAAAAAATGCTAAGTTGTGGCTGCCCATGTTGTTGTGCACGTTTGTGCGATCTGTTTTCCATTTTCTCCCTCGTGCGCCCTTTGTTCGGGTGGGTGGGGTCGTGCCATGTGAGGGTACCACATGAAATGAGTTCGGATCGGATCGTGTGAGGGAGGCCATATAAAAAATGTTAAGTTGTGACCTAGTCCTGTGTGCCTTGTGCACATTCTTGCGACCCGTTAATTTGTCGTTTTCTCCCTCATGCCTCTTGCACGTTCGTGTGACTCATTAATTTTTTGTTTTCTCCCTCATGCCTTCGACATTTGAGCGGGTCAGGTCGGGTCGGGTCGTGTGATGGTGCCCAAGGAAACACGTTTGAGTCGGGTCGTGCCGTACTGTGAGGGCGCCCATTAAGGAATGTGTCCGGTCATGTCGAGTCGTGTTGAGCCATGTGAGGGTTCCCAGGGAAACACGTTTGGGCGTGTCGGGTCAAGTCGGGTCGGTTCATGCTGTATTGTGAGGGCGCCCAAGGAAACGCATTTGGGCGAGTCGAGTCGGGTCGGGTCCGGTCAGGTCGTTCCGTGTGAGGCCGCCCAAGGAAACACGTTTGGGTGGGTCAAGTCAGGTAGTGTGAGGGTGGTCGTATAAAAATGATAAGTTTTGTCTACTCGTGTTTCTTATGCACGTTTGTGCAATCCATTTTCCGTTTTCTCCCTCTTGCACCCTTCGTTTGGGCGGGTCGGGTCGTGCCATGTGAGGGCGCCACAGGAAACGAGTTCGGGTCGGATTGTGTGAGGGAGGCCATATAAAAAATGTTAAGTTGTGACCTAGTCCCGTGTTCCTTGTGCACGTTCGTGCGACTCGATAATTTTTCGTTTTCCCCCTCATGCCTTCGATGTTCGAGCGGGTCGGGTCGGGTCGAGTCGTGTGATGGCGCCCAAGGAAATGCGTTCGGGTTGGGTCGTGCCATACTGTGAGGGTGCCCAAGGAAACGCGTTCGGGTGGGTTGGGTCATGTGAGGGCACCCATTAAGGAACGTGTTCGGCTGAGTCGGGTCGTGTCCGGTAGTGTGAGGGCGCCCAGGGAAACACGTTTGGTCGGTTCGGGTCGAGTCATGTGATGGCGCCCAAGGAAACGCATTCGGGTGGGTCAAGTGAGGCAAGGTCGTGCCGTATTTTGAAGGAGCCCAAGGAAACACATTCGAGCGGGTCGGGTCAGGTCAGGTCTGGTCAAGTCGTGTCATGCGAGGTCGCCCAAGGAAAAATGTTTGGGTGGGTCGAGCCAGGTAGTGTGAGGGTGGTTGTATCAAAAATTCTAAGCTGTGGGTACCCGTGTTGCTTGTGCATGTTTATGCGATTCGTTTTCCATTTTCTCCCTCGTGCGCCCTTCATTCGGGCGGGTCAGGTCGTGCCGTCATGTGAGGGTGCCACATGAAACGCGTTCGGATCAAATCATGTGTGGGAGGCTGTATCAAAAATGTTAAGTTGTGACGTCCTATGTGCCTTGTGCACGTTCGTGCGACCCGTTAATTTTTCGTTTTCTCCCTTGTGCTTTCAACGTTCGAGCGAGTTGGGTTGGGTCGGGTTGTGTATTGATGGTGCCCAAGGAAATGCGTTCGAGTCGGGTTGGGTCAGGTCATGCCGTACTATGAGGGCGCCCAAGGAAATTTGTTCGGGCGGGTTGGGTCAGGTAGGGTCATGTGAGGGCACCCATTAAGGAATGTGTTTGGCCGGATCGGGTCGTGTTGAGTCGTGTGAGGGTGCCTAGGGAAATGTGTTTGGGACGGTCGGGTTGAGTCATGTAATGGTGCCCAAGGAAACAAGTTCAGGTCAGGTTAGGCCAGGTCATGCTGTATTGTGAGTGCGCCCAAGGAAATGCATTCGGGCGGGTTGGGTCGGGTCAGGTTCGATTAGGTTGTGCCGTGTGAGGCCGCTCGAGGAGACGCGTTTGGGCGGGCCGAGTTAGGTAGTGTGAGGGTGGTCGTATAAAAAATGCTAAGTTGTGTCTTCCCATGTTGCTTGTGCACGTTTGTGCGATCCGTTTTCTATTTGCTCCCTCATGCGCCCTTCGTTTGGGTGGGTCAGGTTGTGCCGTGTGAGGGCGCTACAGGAAACACGTTCGGGTCGAATCGTGTGAGGGAGGTCGTATAAAAAATGTTAAGTTATGAATGCCTGCGTGCCTTGTGAACTTTCATGTGATCTGTTTGTCGTTTTCTCCCTCGTGCCTTCGACGTTCGGGCGGGGCGGGTCGGGTTGGGTTGGGTCGGGTCGTGTGATGGCGCCTAAGGAAATGTGTTCGGGTCGGGTCATGCCGTACTCTGAGGGCACCCAAGGAAATGTGTTTGGGTAGGTTTGGTTAGGTTGGTTCATGTGAGGGCACCCAAGGAACATGTCTGGGTTGGGTCTGGTCGGGTCGTGTCGTGTGAGGTTGCCCAAGGAAACACGTTCGTACGAGTTGGGTCAAGTCGTGTGATGGCGCCCAAGGAAACGTGTTCGGGTCGGGTCAGTTCGGGTCGCGCCGTATTGTTAGGGTGCCCAAGGAAACACATTCGGGTAGGTCAGGTCGGGTCGTGTCCGGTCAGGTCGTGCAGTGTGAGGCCGCCCAAGGAAACGCGTCGGGTCGGGTCGGGTCATGTGAGGGTGGTCATATAAAGAATGGTAAGTGGTGACCACCTGTGTTGCTTGTGCACGTTTGTGCGATCCGTTTTTCGTTTGCTCCCTCGTGTGCCCTTTGTTCGGGCAGGTCGGGTCGTGTCGTGTGAGGGCGCCATAGGAAACATGTTTGGCTCGGATTGTGTGAGGGAAGCCATATAAAAAATGATGCGTTGTGACCGCTTGTGTGCCTTGTTCACGTTCGTGCGACCCGTAAATTTGTCATTTTCTCCCTCATGCCTTCGATGTTCGGGCGGATCGAGTCGTGTCGGGTCATGTGATGGCGCCCAAGGAAATGCGTTCGAGTCGGGTTGTGTCGTACTGTGAGGGTGCCCGTATTGTGATTACCCCAAAAATTGTATAAGCCCAATGTGGGCCCTCCCCACCTGCTTTTACATGGTGACAGATCATACTTTCAAGAGTTGCAACATGAATGTCACTCGCCTAGTGACTAACCTATGCGTCACCTTGGCAATTCACTTCAACATGAAATTTTTCCTTCAACGTTAATTTTTGTACCAGGCCAGTATAACTTCGCACATAACCATGTCATGGTTGATGGTGAAGACTTTGTATCATAATTCTAATATGATGGATGCCATTCATTGTTAAAACACCCCTAATCACTTCCCCGAGGAAGCAGCCACCATGGAAACCTTGTGCAACAAGAGCATTGACACATAGCACAATATCCATCGCAACTCCAAGTAGAGTGCAACACCCTTAAATCGTGCATAGTGTGCCTGAATTATAATGGTAATGTGATCTCCCTCAGTCTCAACAATATTATGCATTCCAATATTCTCATTTGCTTTAATTACCATGACCATGGAAATTTATTTAAGATCAACAATATCCCTTTTAGCTAGAGCATATCATTCGGTGCATGTTGCAATCTGTGTCGTAAACTTGGTGATTCAACTTCTCAGCAAAGGCCTCTTGACTTTAAGGACTTAGCCTTCTAGCCATTATCTACCTTCAATATCTCTCCCTCTCTAGCCTTCTGCTCAAACTTTCTATTACCCTCTCCTATATTCATGCATGTCATCCCTTTAGCCTTTTTTCAAGCTTCACATCCCAATTTCCTCTCCTCTATCTCTTTCCTATTTCCAATTTCCCTAATGCAAAATTCATCCCCCTATTTTACTTCATGATCTTAATCGCCCCTCAAAATTTATGTTAACTCAACTAGGAAATAATCATCCTATTACCCATCCAAACGGCTTCCGACCTTCCCCTAGTAGGCTTATTTGATACATCATGACTTGTGGAAGACAGACCACCCCTTTCCGAGGAAGAAGCAGAGGTCACCCCTCTGTTACCACTCCATGCAGCCAAAAATTTAGCTTCAACCTCTTAGTTGAGGCCCTCATGAAAGAAATAGATTCTTTTACTTGCCATGAACAGGTTATTCCTAAGCTAATATTTTACCCTAAACCTCTAAACCCTGAACCCCTAACCCCTTAAACACTAATTAATGACCCCTAACCCATTTAACCTCCTAATCCCTAATCCCTTAACCACTAAATCATTATTCATCTAACCACTAATTGCATCTAAATCCCCTAACCCCTAAGCCCACAATCCCTAATCCCTTAACCACTAACTCATTATTCGACCCCTAACCCCTAAATGCGCCTAAATCCCCTAACCCCTAACCCCCAATCCCTAAACCCTTAATCACTAACTCCTTATTCCCCTAACCCCTAAATGCGCCTAAATCCCCTAACCACTAAACCCCCAATCCCTAAACCCTTAACCAATAACTAATTATTCTCCTAACCTATGAACCCTAATCCTTTAACCCCTAATCCGATATTCCCCTAACCCCTACGCCCCTAACATAAAAAAAAAATTAATTAATCAATTAAAATTATAGTCTAATTAGTAATTTTTAATAAAGTTTACTAATTCATAATTAATCAATTGACATTAATTATTTTAGTCTAATTAGCTAACTTGCTTAGATCAAAGCATGTTTCCATTTTATTAATTTTAGTACCCTAATTCTTACTGCCTTTTTTCCAGCAATGCCCGACGAATGCAATTCTTACCACTTAATGCAGCTTCCGCTGGCCCTGTAATCATTTTTCTAGTTACCGGTAGGTGGTAACTCCGATTGGAGTGAGTAACTAGCACTAAGATGTACCGTGCCTAGCTTACACAGTTAATTTGCACACATCATTTCCATTGGGAGATTCAGTTCCAGATTATCCAGCTGTTGGAATGAAAGCATATCTCGTGGAGGCAGCAGAGTAATAGAGGCCGGAAGTGGGGGAAACAGTGAAGGGAGCTGCATTTAGCCATTTTCACATACGTTGGTTCAGGGGGAAATTTGTCAACCCAAAAAATGGTAATGACCTTTATTTGATTTTACAGAGACTGGTTAGAAATAGGACTATGTTTTGACTTACAATAGGACCTATTTCTTCTTTTGATCTAGCTTTCAACATTCTGTAGAAATGATTTTGTTTACATTTAAGAATATGGATTATGCTTCCCTCTTGTCTTTAATTGTTTATTCTTACTCAAAATCGAGCTCTGGTTTGATACCTCTAATAACAGATTCAGTGTGTTGATCCCTTCAGTGATCAAGTACCAATGTATGTGCACCATGACATGTAAATTCCAATTTATAGATTGCAAATGTATTTACACCATTCGGCTTCCCTATAAGAACCAATAAGATTCAAAATATGGGTATTTGAATCTTATAAGAATCAATAAAATTCAAAATAATGAGCTGAACTCTTTTTCAAAGAACTTCTACCCAAATAATCTATCCAATTTCTTTCTTTCCTTGAGGACAAAATGTAAAAGGTTTTGACAATTTAAGGAATGTAAATTCTTGAAATTCTTAGTCCTTCACAGAACCACCACTACCAACCCCCCAAATTCTGCATTGGAACAACTCCTCTCAAATTAATACTTCCTCTCACTTTAAGAATATGGATTACACTTCCCTCTCGTCCTTAATTGTTTATTCTTACTCAAAATTGAACTCTGGATTGATACCTCTAATGGCCTATTCTTCTCTATTTCCATTGGATACTCCATACATCTACGTCCTCAAGGCACATTTTAATACTAATAACAAATTTACATACATGGACAGGAAATATGGAAAGATAAAATCATAACAAGTTCATTAATTAAACATGAAGGAATTATGTGAAGGGGAACTTCTCATGCTTGCTTCTGGAGAAATTTTTTTTTTTTTCCAAACTCATCTGCAAAAACCCTAGATATGTAATTCTAATAGCTGAAAATATAACATAACAAAATAACTAGAAATTTGTCCTACCTAATCTAGACAATTATCAAATTTTCAAAAATTTATATCAAAATATCCTAACAACCAGCCAATCCGGATTCCTCCAGGAAAGTTGGCCCTATTACAAAGCCCTCTAAATAAAATAAGAAAATAAAAATCTATCTACAATTTACATATCCCTATTGAGCCTTTAAAATAAATGCTAAAATTAGCACTGATGCCTCTGCATTAAAATCCCTCAATGAAAAATGTTGACCTCTTGGTAAATATGATCAATCCTCTAGGGTCCCCAAAAAAAATGTTGTTTCTGTGAATATGCACAACTGCTATTTCATTAACAAACCAATTCCAGTCACTTTCGAATAAATTTTCCTGCTCTTCATCTTCCACGAAGACAACCTTTCAACTTTGAGTACTGACAAATCCGTGTTTACATAAAACATGTCATTTTTAAACAGATGAGCCCTTCCAGCATATTCTGACGTCCTCTTTAACAATTCTTTTCTTTCCATTGGTGACTTTTATGAGACAGAGTTGCCTCTTCCTCCATTATGAAAAATTCAAGTTCCCTTCTTCCTTCAATTCCTTGGGAAGATATCATGACAACTATGTGTGGTTTTCGTCCCTCATCATTATTGAAACCTACATCCAGATGCAATTTGTTAGATTTAAAAATGTAAGGTTCTTTGTCATCATTTAAAATATTTGCACCCAAATTTCCATTTTTGTTTGAGTGTGTGCTCATGGTATTCTCTTTGTTGTAGGGTTGCAAAAGCTTTATCCAATTCTTATTGTCCACATTTTGCAACTTTATTTTCTTCCAATTTCATATTAGCATGCTAGATGCATACCTTTAAATCAACTATCCTATCCTAAAATGAATTAAATTCCATACAAATAAAAAAAAATGTTTTATTATTATTATTATTATTATTTTTTTAATTTTAATTTTAATTTTATTAATTTTATTTATTTATTTTTTATTTATATATATATATCTCATCCTTTTTCATCCATTCATTTCAGACTTCCAACAAATCAATTTCTACATCATGCTCCATGAGCTCTTCACTTAAACTTGTCCAAATGCCACTCTTAGAACTCTATTTTTTTGTGTCTCCTTAAGGAAAATCCATAACCTTTCCTACTTTATGACAATTTCCCTTCATGATCTTCATGACCCGCACATGAAAAAAGACAGTAATTTCAAAATTTTGGAGATTTTGAGCCTTTGCAAATACTCCTAGTGTCATTTTCTGTTCCTGGAGATTCCCCATAGTCCATGAGACTTTTGATAAGTATCTCCTATTCACCCTCATCCTCACCTTCACTCCTTTGCATAGTACCTTTTGATCAGGGTTTATCTTTTCCCTCAACATCATTGTTCCCATTTTCCATTATGACAATCTCTCATAACTGTTTGTAGCACCCCTTCTCTTCCTACTCTCGGTTTTGAGATGCAGTCCTTAGTACTTACACCAACTTATTTTTGTTGGAAATTTTGTTCTTGATTCTTCTTTTGATTTATAAAAAGTTCACCCACTTTAAATATGAAAGGCCGTCTAGCCACCTCTAGTATTTTTGCTACCAGTTTCTCCTCGGTGACCTTCTTCCAATATCTCACTAGCATCATCAATGAGACCTTCTTCACACTTAGTGAGACATTTCACTAGTGTGTAATCAACATCATTTATTGGCATCCATCCATAAAACTTAATGTATATCCTTATCCACACTGATATATTGACGGAATTTGTCTCCTTTTCATTATATGGCTTCCAATTTTATACATTCCCATAATAGAAAATACAATGTAGAATCCAAAAATGCTAGTAACTTTCTATCAATGTTTAGTGCTCTATATTCCACGCCGGTAATTAATTTATACTTATAACTTTTTCTAATTATACCTTGAGGGTTGTGTCCTTATAACTTTTTTTGTTTAAATGACAGAAAATGTTGTATTTGAGCATCCTACCACCAGAGAGGAACACAGGACAATGGTTCCAACGGTGACAGCTGGTGCACTAGGTAAATAATGTCATTGCAATTTTTTTTATTAATATTAATGAACTGCTTCTATGGTATTTAAAAACCGACAATTAAAATTTAATATTATTTGTTTTTGTAGGCGATGCCCCGTCACTGCATGAGACCAGACATCGTGAGTACACAACTAGGTCAGCTATGCAGGAAAGGCATGAAACAGAAGTAGAGAACAATGATGTTGATGATGTAGTTAGGAGCTTCATAATTAGGAATAAGAAAAATAAAATTTGATAATATAAAATATTGTATTATTATAAGACAAATGTTACCATACTTGGAACCTTTTTTGCGTTATATAAAAACTCATTTATCATACTATTTTATGCCAAGCACTTTCAATGTTTTCTTGCATTATTTTTGATGCATTTATTTTTAATTAGTTATTGAATGTATTATTATTATTATTATTTTTTGCTCATGAAAGTAAAAAATGAAATATAGTTTGGGTATTGGGGAGTTGAGAGTGATGTGAGGAGGGGGGAGGGGCCATAAGAGCTTCCATCTTCACGTGGTTGGCCCTATTTAGTAGAGAATAATTTATTGGAGCGATTTAATCATGGAGAAAACCTCCCTTGATCCAACGTAGCAGAAAACAAGTCACTGTTGACTTAGTTGCTACTCTTTCAGATCATGGGAGGCTTGTTCTAAGTTCATGCGACTCTAATAAATTGTTCTTGAAACGAAGAGGAGATTATTCAGGTATGTTTTGACATTGTCAACATATGTTCTAACATTATCATAAGAATTCATCTTAGAGTAAAAAATACTACAAACATTACTTGTATTTATTGTATAGATAATTATGGATTTTGAATGACTTGGCAGTGCAGGAAAAATAATCTTGCATCATGAGAAATACAACTTGTCAACCAGGGTCATGTCCATGATATTTTTGCTTGTGCGCTTCACCAGGTTCGTAGTGTCACATTTTGTATGTTCCTTTACAGTTCATAACTCAAGATGAAGCTTGTTCATGATTATTATCTGGTTTTCTATATGTGTTTTTTCCTCTATTTGCTTATAAGTTTGAACATGATTTTAAACATTGAAACATTTTTTGTTTTTATACTATTTTTATACTTACTTGTTCTAGTTATGGTGAGATAACCACCATTGTATCACATCCATCTTATCGCATTCCCTTGGGTTGTAGTTAGGTACAAAGGAGCTCCAACCAGTTCCAATACCCTCACATTCTAGTTACAAGGACCATTGGAATAATTGGCACATACCACATTGGCTCAATTTTTTGGCCATCTTCATTCAAGTAGTCCAAGAGTACATCATCCTCTTTTGGGAACAAGAAGCGTGTTATTTGTGACATGCATGTGAAAACATATCGAGCGCTTGCATGATATTTTCCACCTTGGGCTCTGGTACCAAATTTCCGGAGCAAGGAGGTTAATGTTGTTACTTCTAACAAAATCTTGTGCCATTCCAATAATTGTGCTAGAAAGACTCTGCTCACCGTGATGGTAAGCAGAATGATCTGAGACATAACCTAAGAATTGAGCACCCTTTGCTTTCATAACAAAATTTCCTTTGCCCTGGTTTCAAATCATCAACCATGGATGGGATGGATCTTTGCAAATCAGCCATGAAAATTAGGATCAGTTGCTTGTTTACAAAGTCGATGTACTTGATAAGCATGTCAGTCTGGTCCAAATATGTTCCCAACTCAAAATGTCTTAGCCAGTTATTTTTGGCCTCTATTTTCTTCTTGCTGAAGGCCAATTCAATTGCATCTCCATATTCCTCATTTATCCACATGAATACTTTTTTATGTTTATCCAAAATTTTAAAATATTCTTTCCCCTCTTTAGGAGTACTTATACTAAGACTTTTATAGTACTTTATGGTCCATCCTGATGCATATCCAACCAGATATTCTCTCCATGATTCATACTCAGGCATGGTATAGAAAGACAATACTCGTCCATTTTTATGGGTTGCCTTGAAAATAGGAGTAATGAATTCAACAAGGAATGAAGGAATCTTTAGTAGAGATGTCCAGAAAGAGTGTATCAAGTTGAATTTTGCCAATGATAATATGTTCTCAAAAACTCCACATTTATCAAATTTCTTCAAAAACTCTTGAGAGAGTTCACACTTTGAACGAAAGCTATTCTGACGAGTTGTCAGTGTCTCCTTGGTTTTGGATTCAAATGCAGGATTGTCAATCGAAGAATTGAAAAAGATCCATAAATGATTCTTTATCATGTGTGCTTTCACCGGAGCTATCTTGTTCTTCTTATTTACAATGTTCATCACATGGGTTGTTATCTGGTTTACTACTAAATCAACGTGGGAACCGCCTTTAATGGTAGTTATTCCATTAACAAAGCTGAGGTACTGGTGTCTGTACCTCATGTATTTTCTATGTGGATAGTTAATTGATTACTTCTGCAAGCAGTAGTGAACTTAGAAAACCAATTGAATCTTGGGGAGGTCCCCTATCATTGTCTGGAGTTAGAATGCCGTGGTGCTCTTGATTATTTATTTGAAATTTGTACCATTGATATTTTGTTACCATTTGTTGCACATGTTCACGATTTGGATCAAAACCTGATCATTTTCTCTATGTTTGTCTTTCAGATGAAAGGTTCGATGGATATTAATGGATCGAAGAAGCTTTTAACAACTACTTAGGGTTTGAGATGTGATCAGTTGAAAATGTTGGTGAAATTTAGACGAGATATAATCAACAAAGGGTGATAAATCTCTATGATAATTTAAGGATTAAGCTCATAATTAAGCTATGATGGCTGAATAGTTGAATCTGTAATGTCTTGACTTTCCAAAGACAATGTCATGCAGTTGATGAATTTCAAATCAAGTGTGGAATGACACTCCCAATAATGGGTGCATGTGTAGGCCACCAGCTCAACTGACAATGCCAGCCCAAGTCTTGCACTCTACAAACAGTTTCAATATAATAAGGTTCTGTTAATATTCATCAGCCCAGGTCTTGCAATCCTTTTTCATACCTTCCACTACTCAAGATAGAAGGTTCACTCCTTGGGCACTAGGAATTTGATAATTTTGCAAATTTGGCATCAATATTAAGGAGTTGATACCAATTTATTGTGGACCAAAGGTAGAGCAAGATGAGAAAAGCTGAATAAATTTCCTAGCTGAGCTAAAGAAACCCAAAACTTGATCTTGAAACATATGTGCTCAACACTCTGTTACATTGTTACAATCCAAGCTTGTGTATTTCCTCTGCTTCTGCTCCATAAGGCCTATTGTTCAAGGCACTATCATTACCCTATTGTAGCTTCATTCTAGTCCGTTCATGAGTTTCCTTCAGGATTTTTGTAAAACTGTGAGCATCACACTCTTTTTATTCTTTGTTTCTGACAACTTGGGAAAATCAACACCTTTTGGAGCCCCACCATAAAGTTACTCCCTAAAATGAACTTTTGTTGATGTATCTATTCATTAAATCAATATAAATGAATTCAATTTGAGATAAAGTCAAATCCCATTGACCAATTGTGTTTTCCGGTAGTGGATATGGTTAAAATGGCACATGGTTCGGTAGCACATATGTTAGATTGTATCCACTACTTCAGTTTAGATCATCTATGTGTTTGTCATTGAATCAAAGTAACAAAATCTTGTAATAAAGTATTAGAAATTAAATTTTATATATTGTTGCAGGTTTATGAAACACATGCTCGATTAGCTCTGGAGGCTGGAGACATGCTCGAATACAACCAGGTACGAATAATTGCGTCATGTAATTTTTACCTGCTGCTTTTGTATCTTGTCTTTATTTGTAGTTGATGGACATTTTTTAATTTTTAATTTTTTGTGAGGAAATTAGTGTCTTGTTTCAAACAATGTCCACATTTTGGTAACCATGTTCAAACATGATTAGTGTGTTTAGACTCTATATCATATCCTTTCTGATTCCATCTGCTATTTGCAAAGCCATCTGAAAAACGTTTTATCTTCTTTAATTTTCTGTCTTAATTCCTCTAGGATTTTCCATAGGATTATTTTTTAGAGTTATGCCTTCTCTTCTTATAGTTATCTTGTGCCTCTACTTATTAATGTCACCAACATTCTGTGACTACTGTAAGTTACTTTTCATTGTCTTTGCTCATAGTGGCTGAGACGAGTCTCAATGTTTTAGTTAAGACAACTGAGTTAGTGTAGTGATATAATTTGAACACAAGAGAATTTTTTAGCTCAGAAGAAGTCCTATTCTTGGCACATTCATAGTCTTATATATGAAAATATCCCATGTGAAAGATGGAAAAAATGACTAAATCTGCACTATCGGGCCTACTAGTCAAAACTTAAATTAGATATGGGATGTGTTATTTTCCATTTTTAATTAACTATCTACATTGTTATGGTACAGTTCCAGTCATAGCTTCAAGGGCTATATGCTGAAGGCATTGAGGGTTGTCGTCATGAATTTGCAGCTTACAAGTTATTATATAGTTGTCTGAATCTAGGCAACACTAGTCATCTTTTGTCTTCAATGGCAAGGTATATACGATACGATTGGCATAAAGTAGTTCAAAGATGGTTTCTTGATTAAAGACAATTTCGCATTAAGCTTATTTTCCCAAACTAGAATTGCTTGGGTTTTTATATCACAAAACTCTGATATGCTTCCCATTTATTCGCTATTTTTGGTAGCTTGGTTTAACTTTAACCACTCATGTCTGCATTGGTCTAAATGGATCACTATTCTATGAGCCTTGTTTTTTTAAGCTTGTATTTTGTTACTATTTTTTCTCCACTTAAGTAATCATGTTTATCCTTGGTTCTAATGCATGCATTGTGTTCTGGAAAGACAATCATCTTTTAGATTGAATAATTCTTTAGGTTTACAAACAAAATGGATGTGAGGCAGAATTGCTAGTAGTACAATATATTGATTTTTAATGGCTTCTATATTAATGGGAGCCTTCTCTGGCATAGATATGAGACATTTAATCTTTAGAACACATGCAATCATCAATTTAATTTCAAATAACTCACTATCATTTACCATGAATGATTTTGGTACTGCACCTTATAAAGGACATTTCTATAGAATGATACAATATTGCAATATTTATCATGAGTTCATAGAAGTGAGGTAGAAGTGAATTCGATTGGATGCCCTATGTTGGGGTAGGATCTCCTACCAACCTCCTCTCCATTCTTCTCCTTGTCATTAGTGTTTATCGTGAATTCATTATCCATGGTTACATGAAAACATGTTGGAACAAACACTTTGTATCCTCATAAAGCTCAATGTTGGTGCTTTTATAGTGCTGCAGTCTTCTCTGATTCTTATGCAATTTAAGATTTAATTTTTCTCTCTGTTTGTGATATGGTCAACTTTCTGTCACAAGTTTTCTTGTTCTTCATTTCCTCTGACACAATATTGTCCTCTAGTTCAATGTCTAGGGTTTATCTACTTGAGAGACCACTCTGTTTTGTTATTTTGTTATTTGTTCTTTTGCTACTTTAGCTTCTTGATTTTCATATCTCATTTTCAGGAGATGCCTTGGGTACCCCTACATTGCTATGTTTGATTGATGTATGTTAAGTTGTTAACTATGCAATGTGTACATATGATTTCTTTATTTCTTCTTCCATTTAATGCAAACACTGGCTTTTGATACTTTCGTCGAGTATACCTCTAATATCATTCTGTTACCCTGGGTATTCTACCAAGCAGGTACCGATTATTTTTCATCAGTGTGTTTTTCAAATAGTTTTAGTGAGAATAATTGATGAGTTTTATGGCCTTCTGTCTCAAGGAAAATGTTAAATTTACAGTGCTGAAAGCATTGAACATGCCCTTTAAACAAAGGAAAAAACTAAGGGAAGGAGTACTTATGATCAACCAAGACTAGATCCATGGAACATATAGTCAATCAATGTATAGATGCAAAGATGATGGGATTTTAGTCATCAACCAAGACAAGGGTGGTGGAGGAAAGGATACAAAAGTTTTCAAGAATGAAGATGCAAGAGGGAGCACTTCAAATTATGTTAAGGGATGTTTTAATTGTTGAAAATTAGGGAATTTTGAAAAGGTTTGTAATAAAAAAATGTGTTTTAATTCATGAAGTAATATGTTCTATCGAACCATGTGTGACAAAGATCTTACTTCAGAATATGTTAGACTGTATCCACTACCTTAAAATGGAATATGTTAGAATATTGTTGTCCGGTAGTGGATATGTTAGATTGCGCGCTTGATAGATTTGAGGTTAAAATGGATTTTTTTAGTTTAAATAGCAAACCTTTTTCTTTTTTTTGAACATGTTCTTTCATTTGTCAGTGAAATGAGAGATGGTCCCTAATTTGAATTGGCTCCCATGAGAATAAGAGCTCAGTGTGATGTAAAAGAGTATAGGATATTGTCCATCCTCTTGTATTGTATGAGTTGTTGTAAGGGCTTTGAAACACGGCTAGATTAAGCCAAAGTCACGATTATATGACGGTAGTTAGTTGGGATTGATCCAAAATGACCATATTATGACTCCTTCTAGCAATCTGTTGACTCTTCTCAATAAAATATTTAGTGAGCCACAATTAAGCAACTTTAAGCATTCTATTGAATAGAAAAAACTAATAGGGTGACCTACATTGACACATGGCATGTACAAAGTTAATAGGTGGATTTTCAGTCAATAAGTGATATGAGCCGAGATTGAGCAAGATAAGAACTGAACATAACTCACATAACTCCTTCAGTGATGGATGTGCTATTCTAAACTTTGAATGAATGTGCATGGATGATGAGGTTCCTAAAATACAAAGAAGACATCCTCATTAGGTCCATGTTACCTCTTACTAATGCCACATGCAGTGTTACACTTAGGATATGTCATGTGGCCTTTTTAATTGTAATGTTACATGCAAAGTGTTACAATTACAATTTGTCAGCTAACTGTATCTATTCCCTTTATTGTAGGGATGAGGTGGCACTATTAAAGTGCTCTCTAATATGAACTGAAATTGTGATTTTATTTGAGCCTGCTATTATCAATTCTTTATGTATTATATGTACATTGCATTGTAACTTTTGGGATCTTTAGGCTGCTATTGGCAGCTTTAGATTTTTAGCTTCAACCAGATATACATTCTGTTACATTTAATTTGAGTTTTTGTTTGCCTGCAACGATGGTAGTTGTATCTATGGCTCATCCATGCTGTATTTCTATGTAATTAATTGTTCTGGGCAATGTTTCATAGGTGTATGATGTAACCAATTTTTTGGAGGACCATCCTGGTGGAGGTGAAGTGTTGATATCAACAACTCGTATTGTATCCTTTCTAAAATCACTGTTCTTAAATGCTATTTCCTATTAAAATAAGAAGCATATTTACAAGACAAAATTTTTCTCTAAGTGATAGATCTGCATGCCATAGCAGTGTTACTGAGCATATGATTTTTTTTTATCAAGGTGTTGTTGAATGCAATCCCAAAGGCATGGTTATGAAGTAGATCACCCTGTTGCAGCAGCTTAGCTAAAGGATTACTTTCACAAGCCCAATTGATCTTTTTGACAAGAAACATCTATCAAAAAATTATATTTAGTGTATTTAAAAAGAACTGAACTTAGCATACCCCTTGCACGCATGCAAGCAAGCTCTATATTCTATTATCTATACTCTACTTATTAGATGAAAAAATGGCACCTTTCTTACATGATTTATTTGCTAGTGCATGCATGCATCATCTATCTACTTGACCCCTTAGTTGTTTGCGTGGTGTAAAATCTATAACATATATGCACATAGCACGCAATTATTTATCACATATCATTTTTGACATCCATCTAACCTTATGGCTTCTAATTTGAAACTTTGAAGCGTATTCCAATTTCGCACAGAGAGAGCGGGGCACTGAACAACCTGGGGTGTGGGAGATCTCCTATACTTTGAAGTTTGTATGTATAATGAGTTATAATAATGTAAAAATTCAAAAGAGCCAACGTGTTGGAGAAGCTCAAACTCGGATATGTGGCAGCCAACATGTGAACAGTCTTGTAGCTTACCTTTGTTATGGACTGTCACCTCCAGAAGCTCAGACAACAAACAGTGAACATGAAGGCTTGGCTTGGCAGTGACCTAACTCAAGGTTTAGTGGAGAGGGCTCGATGCAGTGATAAAATTTAAGAACACAATACTATGAAGCTCGGATAGTCAATAGTAAGGCTTGATTCCCTGTCTTATAAACTTGTGAAGGCTCAGAAGCTCGGGCTATTAGCAAGTGAATAGGTATTTGTGGTAGCTTGGATTAGTAGCACAAATACCTGTGGAGAAGACCCCGGACCAATGAAAAAACATTGTTGGAGGGTCGGATTAGTAACTTACTTGTGGACTTGACCTTCCTCCATAACCTAAAAGAGCTCAAACCTTGAGAACTGTTTCCTTAGCCCAGGTTTGAGAACAGTTTCCTTAGCCCAAACTTGTAGTTTGCAGTGAAGAACAATAATATATTCATTGGTATGTGGAAAAACCACATGGAAGATAGCATATCATTGTTATTTGGTTCGTGATGTTGTGGCACTGAATTATAATGATGTGGCACACCTATGTGGTAGATGGTGTATCATCATGACATGGCTCATTGGTGATGTGGTGATGACATGGTGAAAACATTACACTAACGTGGCACTGACATGGAGAGGAAGTGGAAGATGATGTGGAGCTGGGTATTAACCTATTTTTATACTAGGATGTCGAGGAATTGATTCCAAGAAATTTGGAATCTAGTATTTGGCCTATCTTCCAATACTAATAGAACCTAAATTTTTTCAGTTGAAAAGATCGTTGGAATCTATCAAATTTATCTTAGTATCATAGACTTGAGAATTAGTATTAGCTGAGATAGTCATATCTGTACTCGAAACTAATACATTAGAATCTTCAGAATCAGGTGTAGATTCAATTTTCTTGCATTTTCAAAGACCCTTGGAAGACGAAGATATAGAGGTCGCAAAACTTGAGTTTCTAGTTTGGTTGGCCTCAATTCTAGTTGAAAAGACAGTCTGTATCCTAAGTGCTTGTGCAAACAACCTCTGGGCAGCTCTTCTAGGAATGTGTGCATTTTACATCCTTGTCATTGACGAAATATTTTGAGGATGAACTCTTAGTGCCTTATTGATAGAGGGTTGATCCACCTCAACCCTTGAATAATTTTCCTCATGTCTCAAATGAGATGTCAAGGAAGTGCTTCTCCTGTATAACTTCACCTAAATTTGAAACATGCCAGGCATTCTTGTTTGAAGGAATACCTACAAGAAAACTTTCCACATCCACAACATTGTTGCTTCCAATTTCACGTCTTGTTGTTAAGTTTGAAGCAACTTTAGCAAGACAATTTGCAAATGGAAGCATCAATGCCTGGGAAAACATTCTCTTAGCAGCTGCTGCAGGTTTTTATTCAAAAGTGGCTTTTGCAGGCTGCAAAGACACATTTGTAACTTGTGATGAATTAGTCAAGGCTTTCTCTGTCATATTCTCATCTATAAAAGGAACCCTTGTGTTTGCATCTTTATTTGTCATTTTATCATCTATACAGGGAACCTCCAATTTCAAGGTCCTTCTCATCGTTCTTTTAACTGCTGTAGAAGGTGACTATCCCAATATGACCTTTGCAATCTGTGGTGTTGTGGAAAAATACTGTAATGTCTCACCCAAGTTTTTATGCTCCATTTTCACATATATATATGGAAATTTTGTATCCAACACTTTATCCTTGCTTTTGTGATCCGTGCATAAAGCATTTATGTTCAAGTATTTTTCCATCATTATTTTCGTAGCTATAGAAACTGTCTGTTCACAAATTTCCTTTACAGGCTGTGGTGCTACTCTTTGTATTTTTGATGATGCATGATTCAAACATTTTTCTATCATATTCTCATCTACACATTGAAACTCGGTATTTTTAACCACATTAGGCTTCTTAGAAGATGAATCTACCAAGATCCTCTTTCCCAAAGCATGACAAATCATCCTGTGAGCAACTACCAGTATAATTTTAGGTCTTGGAACTACCTGCTCCTTTAGCTCGTCAATTTCTTCAGATGAAATAGGAGAAAAAATCCATTCCCGTGCAGCCAGGTAAGCAGCTTCCCTCTATTCAAATGATATGGAAGGAAATTGGTCAGTTCTCTCCTTATGCTGCAACTCATGTAATGTCATCTTCTACTTCAGTCATTGACAAGTAGCTTGTGGACTTTGAGTATCAAAGCATCCATATGATACAGTCAATTATTTTGACATTTTTTTAAAAATATTATATTGTTAGCGTCGGTATTACGACGCCAGCTTATCCGACATTTTTTTTATGAAATAGTTTATTTACATCGATACTCTGACGTCAAGTTTTTTTTTTAAAACGTTTGTAGTGCGGTCGGTATTCCAAAATTTTATCACCGTCTCTCTAGCGACATTTCCTTTTTATAAAAGTTTTGGTTTTGTCGGTCTTCCGACCTTGTAGGGCCGTCGCTCTAGCGACGACTAGTTTTTTTTAAAATTTTTGTTCCGTTAGTATTTTGACGTCGAGGACCGTCGTTCTAGAAATGTTTGGAGGCGTCGGAATAGTGACGTTTGGAGGCATCGGACTAGCGAAGTTTGGAGGCAAGGACCAACAACATTTGGAGGCATTGGACTAGCGACGCTTTTTCCTTTTGGAACTGCGACGCTTCATTAAACGTCGGAAGTGCAACACCAATGTAAAACGTTGGAGATATCGTATCTATACTGACGTTTAATTCAAGTGTTGGAAGTCCGACGTTAGGAGAAACCATGTTTTGGCGCACCTCAAAACGTCGCTTTTGGGACGCCTATGTGTCGCGAGGGCGACATTTTCCCCGTCGCAATTTGGGGAAAATGTGCTAGTGTTACAACCCTTAATTTCTCTCTTCATAAAGAAATTTCACCATATCTGTCATGTCAAAGAATGATTTTCTGAAATCCTTCTCATCATCAGACATATTTTCAGGCTCTCCTTCAAGTGCCATGACTGGTGAGACTTTTGGTGAAACTTGAGGTGAAACTTGTGGTGGATATTGTGGAAAATGTGCTCTCCTTAAACTAGCTTGAGGACTTTCTACCACAATATTTCCTTCTCTTCTTTTGGGCTTCAATATTGTAAGCATCAGAAATAATTTCAATAGAATTAAACCCTCAATATAAACAAAGAACCAAAGCTCTGATACCAAACTGATCTCTGTTTGAAATCTTGAAGGTTTTTGATGAAATTTGCAAGTGAAATTTTTAGGGTTTTTATGAAAATATGTAAGTTACAAAAACACATAAATGATGATTTCAAACTCAATTTTGCAGAAAATAACAGAACAATAATACCATAACAGAAACAAAAGACAAAAGATGATGGAGTTCACCCCTCCTGGGCTACATCTCCTAGTTCGACTTCCAATGTTAGGCCTCTTTCACTATGCTCAAAAATATGTGTTTACATGTATTTGCAAGGCTCATAATGCAAAAATAATGTCTCCAATGGCTGCAGAACAGTAAAAAATCCCTAGATGGGCTCTTTCTTCACTCAAAAAGGTTAAAAAATGACTGAGTTATGTTATAGCACAATTTTCCTACTAAATGTCCTCCAATTTGAACCCACCTACAATCCATCCTAAAATTTCTGCACTTTTCGGCCACGTGGAGTGACAATTTTTCCCCGCACAGATGAGATTCACACTGGTTCGGGTGCAAATTTTCACCTCTTTAAATGCATGATGACCCCCCACAAACAATCATAGATGGGCCATGTGGCACATATATAGTAGTTGATTTCAAGGTCGTTTGAATGAATCCTGACGATAGCTTAACTTTGCCTGAACCACGGTTGTAACTGGGGTTTGTTATGTTAACTGTGGGTTTCATTTAAATTTATACACACCAAAACCGTAACCATAACCTCGCTCCATTACCATGGTCTGTGTTGTGGTTTGGTTTCGGTGCCTCTGGGTTAGCTGACCCCGCTTGAATGTGGTTGGCATATACGTTGATATGTGGTGTTGGGGCCGAGGTTAACCCTGTGCCCCTGGCCGCCCATATGTGGTCTCGTGGTATGGGTGGACTAGGGACTAGGGGTAAACCCGTACCTCAACCCCCAATATGAAGCCACTTAAATGTTAAATATGCATTGTAACCTATGGTTAATAAGCAATACCGGTGGTGTAGTGGTGGAGCACTGTGTTGCCACCCCGAAGGTCCACGGTTCGATTCCTATGGAGGTTAGTTGAGACCCATATCAAAATTTTCACCAACTCCGGGAGGCCATGTAGACTCTTCTGATTCGACCACTTCAACAAGCCATAAGACAATAATAAATAACCATTCACGAGCCAATAAAAAAGAGACACTTTTCAACAAACCATTGGCCCATAACATACACAATCAATTGCCCAGTCACTTTCCTAGTCAACGTACAAATTGCTGACTGGGCGTACCTAAAACTCAATTAATTTTTTTTTAGCTATTTGAGAAAATGGTCAGAACGTGATATCGAGAGCATATGATAATGGTTTTGAGTGAAACGAGTTACATTGGATTCAAGGTGATGAGATCTTCGTCTTGGCCCTGGTTTCAAGCACTTTCAAACAATTTTAATTTTGAGCATTTTACTGATTGACTGGATCAATCATTATGAAAAAGAAGGGTGACTTGGTGGATGTGTATATATTATAGTGAATTAAAAAAAAATTACACTCAAGAAAATGTACCCACTACCCAGGATAGATGATCTATTGAATCAATTGTAGCAAGCAAAATAATTGAGCATGTTTGACTTAAATTCTAGATATCACCACGTTCGAGTTAAAGAAGAAGATAGTTGGAAGAATTCCTTCTAAACTAGGCAATGTTTGGATGGTTGGTTATTCATGATATTTCACCTATGAAATGCACTAACTATGTTTATGAGGTTAACAAATTATATATTGTGCCATTTATAGATTCATTTCTTATTGTCTATTTGGATGATATACTAGTATACCATGCTACTTGGTGATATCTTAACTCTGTATCTACCAAGCGCTAAGAGAGATCAAATCTCTTTTCACTCTATAAGATATTTTCATCTCAAGATATTTGATACCTCTCTAAGCTTGGTAAAAAGAATAAAAATTGCTTATAAAATGTAGTCCTAAAAGGGTAATGCTCAATAGGGAAGTGGAGCATGATCTCTAACTATTGTCGGAATCCACATTGCTAAACATTGGAATATGCAATTAGTCCATTATAGAAGAAAATGAGGTGAAGAGGAAATTGTAGTAGTTACTGGAACAAGGTGTCATTTGACCGAGTACATCACCATGTGGGTCACCCATCATCATTATACCAAAGAAGGATGGGAATTAGTTGATGTGTATAGATTAAAGGAGATTAAACAAAATTAGGTTCAAGAACATGTACCCCCCACCTAGGATAGATGATCTATTTGATCAGTTGTAGCAAGAGAAGTAATTCACAAAGTTGGACTTAAATTTTGGATATCACCACATTTGAGTCAGAAAATAAGATAGCTAGGAGACTGCCTTCAAAACTAGGTAATGTTTGGATGGGTGGTTAGTTATGCAATTTTGCGTATGTAATGCACCAACTAATTTATGAGGTTAATGAATGTTATATTTTTTCCCATCTATAGATTCATTTTTTATTTTATGTTTGCATGATATATTGGTATATAATGCTACTTGGGAGGAGCACATCTCACATTTGATGTAGGTGCTAGAGAGTTTTAAGAAGCACCGACTGCTGGAAAATATCAAGAAGCGCAAGTTTTCATAGTATTTTTTGGTGTATCATGGTTATGTGATAGGTGGAGGAGAGATAAGGATAGATAATACCAAGATGGATGCCATCATGAAGTGGTTAGTTCCTACTAATGTTTCTAAGGTTAGGGGTTTCATTGGGGAAGCAAAATACCTGAGGAAATTCATATCCTAATTTTCAACAGTAGCCTCACCACTCCATGTCATAACAACAAGAGACGAGAGTTTCTAGTGAGGAAAGGGTAAGTAGAGGACATTTGAGTATGTAAAGAAAAATGCCAGTCAAATTCCAATTATGGCATTACGAAATTTGTGGTAACCCTTTGAAGTGGATACATGTGCGAACATGTATGCTATGGGAGCGGTTGTGATGTAGGGAGGAAGGCCCATATGCTAAAATTATGAAGTATTTCATAGGGAATTTATTAAATGCCCTACCTACGATAAGTATACATATTATAGTATGCTTTGATGAAAATAAAAACAATCCATAACTCTAGAAGACATGGAAGGGAAAAAATGGAGAAGTTTGAGCAAGCAAGGAAAGAGTTCAAGCCATCCCAAAAAATAAATAACTAGAATCAATAAGTTCAAAACAATGTTAAGGTAGCTAAGTCAGCGAAAAACAAAATAAAGGAGCCTATCCAATGTTGGGGATGTGGAGAAGACCATTCACTTATAAGTTCTTCACATTGAAAGGAGAACACTGGAATGTTCACAACATTCTCGGGACCACCATTGTTAATGTGTAGTAAAGGCTATTTCTAGGATCCATTTTGCATTGGAAGACTACCAAGTGGATCATTTATTATCCATGGTGAAGCTGAAGGTAGGATTTCCTAGCAACACATTTCCATTTTAATTAATTTGTAATTGAGTCACAATTATGTTACTCTTAATATTTCTGAAATTGACACTATTAAGAAGTGCAAGTATACTAAGTCTTGCTTTGTTAGGATCCTCGCTTAATCAACTTAGATACTTTATTTATGAGGCCACCTTCCTTGAATAAGGCTCATTAAATACTTATTTAATTTCCATTCACTAAAATGTGTTATTTTTATTAATAAGGCCCAAATTAGTTGGTCAACCTTCATTATATGGTGCCCATAGGTAGTTAAGATTCTCTATGAATAGCTATATATAGTATAGAAGGCCATGTAATGTTTTTCAAGAATTTTCATTATAAAACTAGTGCCATTAGATCCAAAGAAGATGTGAAATGTCTTAGTTGTGGCCATAACTATCAATCTGTGAAGTATATCAAATGGTGTGATTACTTTACATTTTTGGCCTTTTGGCCTCAAACCTTGCCTTGCACAAGTTGTTTTCTAGTGAATTTAAAATATTTTTATGGGATTAATAATCTATTTTTAATTTTCATAGAGACATGTTCTGGCATCTTTAAATAACAAGGTAATTTTTTATTCAATGGGTAAACCTGTGGCTAGTAAAGAAAAGATGCAAAAACTACACATGGTTTCACCTTGTTGAAAATCCATGTAACTCTCATTGGTACTCCGAGTAGTATTGCATCAAATAATTCCTATATATCTCACTTCTATATAACTTAACGTATATAAGAAATCCCTATATATGAGATATATAGGAAGTGAGAGATAGTATAAATTAATGGCCATCTTATTTCTATAATACACTATGAACGACACTCAATGTGTAATGCCCTATTTTTTGAAATTAATAAATAATAATAAGAATAAATGATAGTAGTAATACTACTACTACTAATAATAAATAACATCAAAGATTATAATAAATAAATAAACATAACTATTTTATTAATAAAAAGGTAAAAATAATTTTATTTTTATTTTATGAAAAATATAAATTAAGAAAAGTTTAAGATAAAAGAAAAGAAGTATGATTACAAGTGGATTATGTGCATGGATTTTTTCATCCATACTTAGACAAAGAAATTATATTTAATGACAATGAGAATGGTATGAGGCATCATTTTTTGAGAGAATTATTGGGAAACAAAGATTAGCTATTCACTTATCACATGGAGTATATATATATATATAAAATATGTATTTATTTTTATTTATGTTTTTCAATTATGGTCCTGAATTTTTATATATAGTTCCTGTACGCTTATACTTGAAATTCAAGCCATTACAAATGGTATTAGAGCTACGACTCTAACTCTAAGGACATATGAGCCTTCTTAAAAAAGAAATAGTGTAAATGTTTTGTAAAATGAACAAAAATAAAAAAGATAAAAAAACAACTGAATTTCCTATACTATAATCAAATCCATTCTTTGATTCAAACTAACATAGATATATTATAAAAATGAACCACACTAATCCTGTCACACTTTTTCAGTCTATCCTTCATTGTTTTATATGGGCTATCAAATGCCGAAATTTGATTCTCATATCCCTTTATTCACTATCTGGGAACTTTGGAAAACTAGAAATCATGTCATCTTTGATAGGTTCTCTGCTCATCCATTACGTACTCTATCTAAGATCCTGTCTTGGATTGATGATTCCCCCCCGAACGTTCCATGGTCGGGATATGTCTAACCGTATGCAACATAAAATTATTATGATGCCGACATGATTTTTTGATGGTGCGGAAAAAGATGGTTTTTTTGGTTATGGTGCTATTATATACATGGATGTGGATGAGAAGTACACTTTGAATTCGGGTGGTGGGGAGGGGAAAAAGACTCGGGCGGAGCTGTTGGCCCTTTAGGGCACATTATGGTTTTCCAAGAGGCTGGATATCGATCCCATTCACATATATGGCGACTCACAAACCATTGCACAAGCTTTCAATGTTTGAAACTCCTTCGACCCTCCACACCTTAGATATTGGCGTAGAAGGGTGGAGGACCTTCTCAGGATTTTTCAATCGGCTTCCGTTGAACATATTTTCTGAGAGAAAAACTTGGAGGAAATTTTTTTGTCCAAGTGTGGCTTGCATATGGAGGATGGTTTCCTATTTTTTGTTCATTCCATTGTCGATCGAGTGGTTGATGGAGGATGGTTTCTTTTGCTCTATTTACTATCTTTTCATCTCTTGTTGGATCATGGGTTACCCCTATTTTCTTAGATGTGTGATACATGGCTTCTATCCTCTTCGTTTTCTTGGTATAGTTTCATGGACAGTTTACAGTAAATGAAGATACATGGGCTCAGTTTGTTGGATTATGATGACAGTTCTGCATTTTGGTTTATCTTCTCCTCATGAAGGATGTTATGTTAGTTATATTTCTTTCTCCACTAGATTATGTATACATGTTACATGAATATGTTGGAATATGTCGAACACATGCAAACTGTTTTTATTTACATCATTAATGAAACAATTAGTTTTTTTCCTTTGAAAAAAAAATTCTCAACTTTTACTACAACTATAATATGTGTTTTTCAAATGCCAATTGCTTGTCATTGTCATTAAATACATCCTTTTTATTTGATGCAATTTTCTTCATCTTACTTGCTCAACATGCAACCAAAAGACTATTAAAGGACCTCTTGTAATACTTGAGGCCTGTGAGCGCTTTAATAATCACATGCATTGCATATCATACATGTGTACATGTATATATTTTCTCTATTTATTTTTATCAAATACAAAATCTTTAGTTACAAAAATGATTGGATAAAATTTATCTTGTTATAAAATAAAATATAAAAATAAATTTATTAATTTCATATTCTTTAAAAATAATATTAAAATATTTACATATTATAATTTATACATTCCAATTTGTATCATTAATTTTTTTAGAAAAAATAAAATCTAACTATATATTAATTATAGTTATCATGAAATAAACTTACTACATAAAAAAATATTAATATTCTTAATCATTTTCGACCTTCGACAATGACAAAAGATTCTATAGTTTAGTGGAGCAAATCAGTTTTGCGTTTGACGAGATCACTTACAATGAACACGTAGTATGTTGCGTTGATAAGAGTTTATGAGTTTAAAATATGCTTCTTCATAAGAGGTCACAGGTTCAAATCCAATAGGTGGTTAGAGTATGTATACCTCTATAAAATTCAATAGTCAAATCATTGTGTCGAGGTGGGTTCCTTGTCTCACAAACAAGGGAATCTCATACACCAATTTGGTGTTTAACATGATCGTGATATTATTATTATTTTTTTTAATTTTTTGAGGGTGAATTCCATTGATTTCAAAAATATGAAGTTACATCAAGGATTACAATAATTCACTCCATTCTCTCACATGAGATTTCAAACCATAATGAAAAATGTACTCTCCTTAGATATGAGAGAGACAATTGAAAACTAACATTAACTATGGAAACCAAGTTAATACATAGATAGTGGCCTAGTTGGCCTCGAACAAAAATAGTTTCAAATATGTAATCACAAAGTAGAACCGTATCAAATTCAAGAAAGGGGGTTTGAATCAAATATTTCCACTGGAACGTGAGCTTTTTGATCTGTTGAGGTATGCTAGTGGCCGGGGGAATGTGACATGGTGTTCAATCCTCTCCAACCGACGGTAAATCCTCTCCAACCTACTATCAAAATCATTCATATGCTCATGCAAGTGATAGAAAGATTGGAGTAGGTCCATTCTGCCCTAGAAGGAATTTCATTTTCTAGTAAAAATCCACCGTCTACATGTATTGATTAAATCACCCCATTGTATGTCCCATATCAGGGATCCAATCTTCCCACTCAGTAGGGACTTATATATATGAGAGGGAATTTATACGAGAAGAGGCATCCCCCTCATACTGAGCCAATTCCTCCTGAACATGGGTTAGAGTGTGCTCCCAATACCATGCTTCAAAGTATTCAAATCAATGATCCAAACGAGTATGTCCTATGTGTGCCTTATCCTAATAATAAACAAGCCATTTTCTAACTTTGGCCCTCTATCGTGGCATGTCATCAACGACACCTAGAGATTTAGAGGTTGGCCACATTCTTCCCTGAATAAGATATACTCCTCTCCCATGTGAAAAAACCACTGAATGATATAGACAAACACTGAGAGATGGATGAACGAATAATATATCTACGTGGAGACCTTTCTATCTAGGCCCACGTTCTCTAAAGTAACTACAATGCACAATCCCATGTCAGCTTCTAGGAACGAAACAATAAAGAGTTGTAAATTCCACCATTTGATAAAGGCTTTCACCAAAACACCCACCAGGGATAAAATAAATACGCGCCACCCAACCTGAGTTGATGATATAGAGCTAATAATATAACATAAATGCTTTGAACCCCGCAAGAATACAAAACACCATATTCCAAAATAACCCAAAACCCAGAATAGGCTCCACAGGGTCTCAAGAATACAACCAATATGAGAGTACAAACCAAATTAATGAACATATTAAATGTAACATCTATTCCACAACCATAATTTCAAGTTCGTTCCTAAAAATATAAATAAAATTACACAATCATATTTTACTGTAAAAAATCAATCATAACATCAACACATTAAAAAAAGTCCCCAAAATAAAAATGCTATCAAATATTATAACCTCAACACATTAACAAAATTACTAGAGATAATAACATTAATTCATTGGAAAATTCCAAAGAAAAATAAGACATTAGTGTAATAATCATATAGGTTTGTGCAGAAGTGAGTTGATTTGAGTAAATTTAAGCATTTCAAATTAGATCCAGGCAAAGTCAATTAGAGATGAGCCTAAGATTATTAAACAACACAAGAGGTTGTAATTCTGAGAAGCATTTTATAGACAATTGTGTCACTCTTATTGAGAAGTAGGTCTTGAGTCTATCTCTTGATACAGATTCAATAGTCCACCAATCCCTTTCTCTCGGCTCATAGCTTTCCATCTTCCAAACACATAACTCAAGATCTTAATTTTCCTCCGCAAACGAGGGTGATCTTTGGTGCAGTTCTATTTTGGTATTTTGTTAGACATATTCTTCTTTTCTTTGCATTACTTGATATGGTTTCCTAATTTAGACTTCTTCAATGCAAGGTTTTGACAAAGGATTTTATTCCTTTGGATTTAGAGTATGATTATTATTCTACTGTTTCCCTTTAATTTTATCATATCTTTCTCGAGAATATTGTTTCTTTAATTTTCCTTCCCCAAAAACTTTTGATTAAGCCCATATATGTTAGTGTAATAATAAGATAGATTTGTGCCAAAGTGAGTTTATTTGAGTAAATTTAAGCATTTCAAATTAGATCCAAGCAAAGGCAATTAGAGACGAGCCTAAGATTATTAAACAATGCAAGAGGTTGTAATTTTGAGAAGCATTTCATAGACAATTGATGTCACTCTTATTGAGAAGTAGGTCTTGAGGCTATCTCTTGATACATATTCAATAGTCCACCAATCCATTTCTCTTGACTGATAACTTTCCATCTTCCAAACATATAACTCAATATCTTATTTTTTCCCCACAAACGAGGGCGATATTAGGTGCAGTTCTCTTTTGGTATTTCGTTAGACATATTCTTCTTTTCTTCGAATTACTTGATATGGTTTCCTAATTTTGACTTCTTCAATGCAAGGTTTTGAAAAAGGCTTTCCTTCCTTTGGATTTAGAGTATGATTATTATTCTACCATTTCCCTTTAATTTTATTCTATTTTTCCTGAGGAATATTGTTTACTTCATTTTTCCTTCCCCACAAACTTTCGGTTAAGCCCATATATATTGTAGTCCCTTTGACTAGGTTGATGACTTCAAAGTCTAAAAATGTTGCTATCCCCATTATGTTTGTTTCTATGCCTTAAGCAACCTAATGCACTCTACAAATATTATGTTTTTCGACTTTAATAAGTTTCTTAAACTAACTAAATTAGGTCTCCACCTTGCCTTTTGATACAATGTTGGCCATGACCTAAGAAATAAAAACCCTTCAATATCTAGTTGGCTTGAGGATCATAATTGTTAGTTTCCTTGTCTTCTTAGTTTGATTGGTACAAAGTTTATATATATATATATATATATTTTCATTTTTACAAATTTTCAATGTGTCCATGAGTTTTAGTAGCCTTGCTATTGGTTCTTGTTTACAAAGGAGGTTTAAGAATTCTTAGTTTATCCTGTGAACTATAATGTAAAATTAATTCCAAATGGCATCAATGACATAGTTTTTTATTTACTTGTAATTAGTAATTATTTATTTATTTTTTCGAATAAAAATCATAACTTTCATTAAAATTAAAAATTATATTTTGTATGTGCATAGATGTGTACTCAAAAACTTCTAGCCAAAGCTGACCATGTCCTGCAAAAAAAATTGGACTATTAAGTCCTTATATATACATCTTAAAGAGTCTAATCATCCTCTGTGAAAATACATATAACATAGATACATAAAAACTGTCAAAAAACAAGTATACAAGATTTTTGGGATTCAACTGCGTTAATTTAGTCATTCATCTATGACCATTTCCATGAGAGGTAGTCGTAACTGACTAATTTCTCATGATTTTTGAATAGTCCACTTAGCACTCATTGCATCGGGTGATGCTCACAGGGGTGAAGAAGTGGGATTGAAACTAGTGATATGAATCCCTGGTTTTCGTGTTGGAGGCTGGGGCTTGCCGTGCTGAGGGCTTCCCAGGAGGTCACCCATCCCAGAACTCCTCTGGCTCAAGCGCGCTAAACTGTGGAGTTTTCCCCACAATCAAGCCCACTTAGCTTGCTACCCCATTTGCAAAACCTTAGAAACTATTGTGCCTCACGAAACATTCAAGAAAAGATCCCTTTACTCTTAGTATTTTAAGTATGAGGGGTTTCTGCAATGCATTATATTAGATTTTTGGAATTCAACTGCGTTAATTTAGTCATTCAACTATGACCATTTCCATGAGAGGTAGTCGTAACTGACTAATTTCTCATGATTTTTGAATAGTCCACTTAGCACTCATTGCATCAGGTGAAGCTCACAAGGGTGAAGAAGTGGGATTGAAACTAGTGAAATGAATCACATAGCATCAGTCATCACTTCCGGGGCTTGCACCTGGTAACCAGGACTTCCTGGGAGGTCACCCATCCCAGAACCCCTCTGGTTCAAGCGCGATTAACTGTGGAGTTTTCCCCACAATCAAGCCCACTTAGCTTGCTACCCCATTTGAAAAACTTTAGGAATTCCCCAAGCTAAGTGGGCTTGATTGTGGGGAAAACTCCACAGTTAAGCGCGCTTGAGCTAGAGGAATTCTAGGATGGGTGATGTCCCGGGAAGTCCTGGTTACCAGGTGCAAGCCTTGGAAGTGATGATTGACGCTATGTGATTCATTTAACTAGTTTCAATCCCACTTCTTCACCCCTGTGAGCATCACCCTATGAAATGAGTGCTAAGTGGACTATTCAAAAATCATGAGAAATTAGTCAGTTACGACTACCTCTCATGGAAATGGTCATAGATGAATGACTAAATTAACGCAGTTGAATCCCAAAAATATAACATAATGAACTGTGGAAATCCCTCATACTTAACAAGTATATAGTTTGGTACATTTAGCATAGATATATGATTCAACCAAAAAAACAAATATATCACCAATATTAAAGATCACGTTGTATGCCCTCTATAAAGGGCCGGTGGAAAAAATCATGCTCTTGTCCATTTATATGCTCCGTGATTTTCCAATGTCCCATATCCTAAGTAGCGCCTTTTTTAGATAGGTTGTCAAAGAACGTGTTTATTTCCATCTAAATATTGTCGCAAGTGATGTAGTCAAAATATTACTTTAAGAGATTTATATCCTCAATGATGGGACATAGTGTGTGCATATGGCATATAAAAGTGTCATTGAACCAATTAATAACAATATTTGAGTGTCCAAAAATATGTATTCTTCAATAGTAATAGAAATACCTTTTCAATAGCAAACAACATAAGCATTTTCAAACTGATGACCTTAGAGAAAATATTTTTCCCCTATCCCATAACACTCTTTAACTTCAAAAAATTATTTTGGTTTAAATACAAGAAAAATCCTCGTCCGCCCCTCAAGCACAAGAGGCACCATCGAAATATGCCTAGGAGAAGGATTGGTCAATGGATTAAAAAATTGTGTTTCAAGATCGAGGAGGATGGTCATACTAAAAAATCATAGAATAGATAGCTATAGTATGCACAAGCAAACTGTCTGGAATGTTCGTTTTTATCTTGGAAGACTTCAACATCTCTTGCAAGCCATATTCCTCGAGACATAAGAAGGGGGAAACATTGATTTTTTTTTGGATTAGGGTTGTTCCACCTGTTGTAGCTCCTAGAGACAACCATGAGTTGCAAAATACCAGTGCCTAGGACATCTTAAAATTAGAGTTCAAATGTGGACAGTTGTATAAATGCCTCTGAAAAAATATGGAAAAAGAGAAAAATGGTTTTGGTGGTTCATGGATGGAGAATACCTTGGAGTTGATTCATGTGATTGCCCTATACTGTGAAAGGGCTCAAGAGGCCGTGAGGCTTGATGGATTTGGGGCCAAGTATAAAACAATGAGAAGAGGTTTTAAAATATGCAAGGGGGCATTGAGAAAGAATAGAGAGGGAACCCACCAGAGACAAGCTTAAGAAGATTAAGAATTTGTCCCCCGTGAACTTAGAGGAAAAAAATATGAGTGAGATATGGGCAACAACAGAGGTTCGTAGAGTGAAAATTAAGGGAGTGCAGAAAGCTTAATACATGAGCGTTAACACATGAGCATTATGCAAACCTGAATTCATGAATAAAATTGCAAACTACCAGCAGCTACATTACATAGACCTTCAAAGCAGCATAGAATGACAGATGATTATACATAAAAAGAGACTAGTGATAATAGAGGAAAATGTATACATACTACTCATTGCTCCATCTATAATCCAAATAAAAGTGTTATATTATAATAAGTTCAAACAACTCTCCCACATATGTATCTCAGAGCACAAGGATCACAATAATACAAAACTACAATAAAATTCTTCCAAAATTCTAGAACCTTACTTTCATCTTAGAACTTACTATATATAGAGTTTCTCTGGAGGGTCTACGGTAATTTATCATTTATGATCGACCCATATCTATGGAATCAAAACATGCTACCTAACTTGCAGAGCGTACATTAAGAAATTACTTCTGTACTGAGAGAGTTAAAACAGGAATGGGGTGAAATTGAGATTTCACTAGCAAAATCATCAAAATTAAACAAAAAATAGAAAGGACATGGTTGCCCATTGAGGCTAATAATGGGAGCATTCAAGACGGTATGGAGAGGAGCAGTTGTAGGTGTACAGGCTGAGTGTCATTTTACAATTCCGTTTATTGCTTGCAAACCTCCACTTCCTCAGTCCGGTGATTTCCACTTAATCCATTATGAAGAGGCCAGTCGTACTGAGTGCACCAGGTTCTTAAGCGGAGATCTCCTACGTAGACCGCATAAGCCACAACTGTATGTTTTGCCTCAAAAGCCCATGCAGTGTTATGAATTGCAAAAACAGGAATCATATTTCGGAGGGGGTTTCAAGTGGTAAGCCGCATCAAAGAAGGGGGGTGTGAAATGACGATAGGACGACATGTGGAGGAGTGGTCGGTAATGTATACCGCCCATTTCATAGCCCCTCCCCATGGTTAAAGTTCAAAAGCTGTGGGGGTGCTAAATGAAACAAGGACTGTCAGATGCATTGGGGTGAAGTGGAGGTGACAGAGAGATGCAGAGGGCTTAGCGGTGATGGGATGTGTGAAGACCAGATGGAAATGGCAGAAGGCATGGTGGGACAAACTGCATCGCAAGTCGCAAAATTTGAATTTTTGTTATAAGCGAGGAGGAGGTAAACACCAAAAAAAGCCAAGTGCGAAGTGCGGGGGGGAGGTAAGTGATGTGGAGGGAAGGTGGGACCCGACCACATTGCAAATCACAAACTTCAACATGAAGCAGTAGAGATAAAATCTAAACGGTGTGAAGTGCGAAGCACGGGATGGAGGGAAGCGACGTGGAGGGGAATTGGGACTTGAACGCAGCCCACAGATCACAAAATTTAAGTTTTAGTTTATAAGCGCGGAGGTAAACTCTTAAATCCACAAAGTGCAAAGCGCGTGGGGAAAGGAGGTGACGTGGAGGGTGGAGCCCACATCATTGGTGGAGTTATAATGCGGCGAATGATTATGCAGTAAGTGTATGAGGTTTCATATTATATGACATGTATTGCAAGCGTCTAGAAGTGGGGGGGGGGCGGAGCTGCTATGGTGGGGCCAACTGCATCACAACTTACACAAAATGCTTTGCGGGCGCTTAAGCATTAAGTTATAAATTGTGCAAAATAAGACATGTGACACGCTAAACGCTACAAAGTGTGAAGAGGCAAAAGGTAAGGAAAATGTGTAATACAAGGGTTTTCATGCGGATTTGTGTGATGTATAAAGGTCGGATGGGTCCCGCTTCATTACATCTGCGAAAAACAAGGTTTGGTGTAAGTCTTAAGAGGTAAGGTTAAAAGCCTGTGGGCTGCAAAGTGTGGGAAACATGCAAGGCTTATATGCGCGCCACGGGTGAATGGGTCCCACCTCATCGCAAATCGCATTTCGCTTATTTTAACATGTACCCTTGCGCCCATCCTAAAAAACTTGCGATTTGCGATTTGAATCTCCTTTTTTGATCATTGCCTAGATCCAACGGTCCTCACCGCTCCCTTGTTGTGGTTTTTCAACCTTGTCTCTTTGGGTGCGCCCGGTCATTTCTTATATGTTCATGGAACACTTGCCCCGCGTTCACGACTAGACCTGAATGCGTGCACAAATTGACCCAACCTCGTTCATGAATCTTCCCTTGTTGTTTTTCTGTCTAAATTGTTTCTCTGCTGGCTTTGTCTTCGCTAATGGTAACTGCTTCTCTGCCCCTGCCTTGTGATTTCCTTATAGGGACAACTTCTCCATGTTATGTGCAGTCACAGGCCAACATTGGCTCCATCTGGGGACAACGTGTTGTTCTAAGTGCGTTGAGAACCTGCAGACCTAAATGCCCATGCCTTATTGGGCTCATTGGAAAGATGTTCATAGTACTGAGCTTATTGGCACTCCTACCTACACCTAGTCTGATAAAAATTTATCCCATCAAATAATAATCAAACTTCCAATGTAACCAGTCAAGAAAATGAGTGCTCAACCGAAATTGGCATCCCATTCCTGTAGGTAGCAAAATGGGTTCAAAACGTGGCAACTTATATCTTCCACTGAATTTCATAGCTCCATTGATGAACCTAGAAAATTCCTCCTTCACTGATGGCTGCAATATACTACCCAAAGGATCATGGTAAACATGCAACATGAGTTTTTATGGAGGATTTGTAACAAGAAAACAAACCTCATTCCAAACTGCTGCTTTTCTTATGCGTTGCCACTGATTGTCTTCAAACAACAATGATGACTCTTGTTTCTTCTCCTTTTCCATTATAATCAACTTCTTTGTGTGCTCTTCATCTTTTCATTTGTCATATGGAGGCTTGCAGGGGAGTTGCAAACTCTCGATCATCTCGGGTAAAGGATCTTGACTAATAAAAATATATTGTGTTTCCTCAAAACCCCATGAAGAACTTAACGATGAAGAACTTTTATGATCTTCTTCAAGATCTGCACACTCAGAAGGAATATTTGAGTGATCTTCAATCAAAAAACCTGATTGGTCTTCTTTTGGAAAAATTTCTTGGCTTTCATTGGGCACACTTGATTTGTGTTCAATCACTGAATACAACGCTACTGGTTGAAGGTGTTCTTGCAGATCTAGACAACTAAGCTCTGCTGCCCCTACTTCCAGACCACCAAACTGATGTTGATTTTTAGCATTGTCCTATGGGAAATACTCCAACTCTTCTCCTTCTTCATGGATGGTGAGCTCACCTCTCTCTTCTTCAGAATAGGCGAGGGACTGGTTTTCCACATGCAGTCCAAGAACCACCATGGATCATTCTTCTTGGAGATTAAAGGGAGTGGGCCCTTTTTTTGTAATGGCTTCTTCGAACCGATCTTCAGGAGGGTCAGGTGGTTTCAAGGGTATATATGAGGGCTTCCTATCTTCAGGAGGATAAATCTCTTGTTTTTTGGAAGAGGATGTAGTGGACATATGAGGGGCCAATTCTTCTAACGGCTTCTTCGCTTTACTAGCAGGACTAGGAGGGGTTTGTTCTCTTGATATTAAATCTTCATTTTATTCTTTCCCTCGGGTTCTCTTTCTGGAGGACCAGAGATCATACTTCCTATGGATTTGAGCTTGCATGAAATCCACAAATTTCCTGTAGCACTTGTCAATATATTGATCTGCCGAAGGAACCTCCCTCTCCTCTTGCTCCCCCTGTGAGGTAAGTTCACCTTCCTCATCATCAGATTAGGCAAGGAATTGATCTTCTTGAATCTATGAGGCTTCCTTAGTCTGTTGCAACAGTTGCAAAGGGGGCCTTCGATATTGAGGATTAGACTCCCGGTTAGGAATCATTTGGTTGGAATGAGGAGGGGAACTCTTGGCCTCTGATTCAAGCTTAACCAACTTATTTGAGAGGTTCTTGATCATCTTGTTCATTTCTTCAAGTATATACTCCTGTGATTCCCTCTCATGATTTGAGGTAGAAGCCTCCTCCCCCTTCTTTGTTCTAGCTCCATGTTCTGTCTTCCCCTTGAACTTACCAACAGAAGCAAAGTTTGCTTCTACCTCCAACACATCAGTTTGGATATGATCGAGATATGTGGATCTTCTTTCTCTCAAGGTGAACCCAAAATCTGGCTCGAAAGCTCCAACAAAAACCACCTTAGAAGCTACTCGGGGAGGCTTTATTTCAGAAGGAATATTATTATAAAGCTTATTGAACCTATTTATAAATTAGTTACATCCTCATTGCATCTCTTCTTGAGAGCATTGAACTCATTGAGGACATATCCGTGGTCCCTCTTTTCTCCCCATTTCAATGTGAAGAAATTTTCCATTTCTTCCAAAGTGTGGACTGTGTTTTTGGCTAGAGACTTGAACCATTTCCAAGACTCTCCCTCCAAGGATTGGATGAAAAGCCTTAATACCACATCTAAGTGCTCTATATTTACATTCTCAACAAAGGCACAAAAGTTTTCAATATGTCTCTGCGCATAATTACTATCTTCCCTGGTGAATTGAGGCAACCACTCTAGATAGTATTGCGACATATCTTTTAGAGGCCGAGGGAGGGCCAAGGGTGCATACTTGTTCAAAAGGAAACTTGGCACAAACATTTGATTTAGCGGTGGAGGTATATGGTGAATTTGGATCTGGTGTGAGGTCTAGTGAAAGCAAATATTACTTCTGATTAGGACTATTTTACAGTGGAGTCTCCAAGGTGAGGAATATGCAACTCTCAACCCTTCGTGCTCACCTAATTGAAGGATGAAGATAATGTCGTATCCTAGGGAAAATATGTCTTCATTCGTTTCCCCGGCAACGACGCCAAAAAGATGTTGTAGCTCCTAGAGACAACCTTGAGTTGCAAAAGACTAATGCCTAGGACATCTTAAAATTAGAGGTCAAATGTGGATAGTTGTATAAATGCCTCTTACAAAATATGGAATAAGAGAAAAATGATTTTGGTGGTTCATGGATGGAGAAGACCTCAGAGTCAATTCATGTGATTTCCCTATACTGTGAGAGGGCTCAAGAGGCTATGAGGCTTGATGACTTTTAAATGGGCCAAGTATGAAACAATGAGCATAGGTTTTAAAATATGAAAGGGGGTGTTGAGAAAGAACAGAGAGGGAACCCACCAGAGACATGCTTAAGAAGATTAAGAATCTGTCCCCCGTGAACTCATAGGAAATAGATATGAGTGAGATATGGGCAACAATGGAGGTTTGTAGAGCCCAAATTAAGGGAGTGCGGTAAGCTTAATACATGAGCATTAACACCTGAGCGTTATGCAAACACGAATTCATGAATAAAATTGCAGATTACCAACAACTACATTACACATACCTTCAAAGCAGCATAGTATGACATATGATTATACATGAAAAGAGATTACTGATAACAGAGGAAAACAGATACATACTACTCATTTCTCCATATGGAATCCAAATAACAACGCTATATTATATTAAGTTCAAACAACTCTCCCAAATATGTATCTAAGAGCACAGGGAGCACAATCATACGAAACTATAGCAAAATTCTTCCAAAATTATAGAACCTTACTTTTATCTTAGAACTTACTATATATAGATTTTCCCTAGAGGGTCTACGGTACTTTATCATTTATGATCGACCCATATCTATGGAATCAAAACATGCTACTAAATTGCAGAGCGTACATTGAGAAATTACTTATGTACTGAGAGAATTAAAACAAGAATGGGGTGAAATTAAGATTTCACCAGCAAAATCATCAAAATTAAACCAAAAACAGAAAGGACACGGTCGCCCATTGAGGCTAATAATGGGAGCCTTCAAGACGGTATGGCGAGGAGCGGTCGTAGGTGTACAGGCTGACTGTCATTTTACGATTCTGTCTATTTCTTGCAAACCTCCACTCCCTCAGTCTGATGATTTCCACTTAATCCATTATGAAGAGGTCGGTCGTACTGAGCGCAACAGGTTCTTTAGCAGAGATCTCCGAAGTAGACCGCATAAGCCACAGCTGTATGTTCTGCCTCAAAAGCCCATGCGGTGTTCTGAATTGCAAAAACGGGAACCAGATTTTGGAGGGGGTATCAAGTGGTAAGTGGTATCGAAGAAGGGGGGTGCGAAATGATGAGAGGATGACACGTGGAGGAGTGGGCGGTAATGGATACCTCCCATTTCAGACACCCTCCCCATGGTTAAATTTCGAAAGCTGTGGGGGTACGAAATGAAACAAGGATCGTCAGATGCATTGGGGTGAAGCGGAGGTGACGAAGAGATGCAAAGGGCTTAGCGGTGATGGTATGTGCGAAGACCAGATGGAAATGGAGGAAGGCATGGTGGGACCAAACCGCATCGCAAGTCGCAAGCTTTGAGTTTTTTTTATAAGCGAGGAGGAGGTGAACACCAAAAAATGCGAAGTGCGAAGTGCGGGGGGGTGGGGGAGGGGAGGTAAGTGACGTGGAGGGAAGATGGGACACGAATACATCGCAAATCGTAAACTTTAACATGAAGCAGTAGAGATAAAATCTAAATGGTGCAAAGTGCGAAGCGCGGGAAGGAGGGAAGTGACGTGGAGGGGAAGTGGGACCCGACCGCAGTCCACAGATTGCAAGCTTTAAGTTTTAGTTTATAAGCGCGGAGGTAAACTCTTAAATCCGCGAAGTGAGAAGCGTGGGGAGAAAGGAGGTGATGTGGAGGGTGGAGCCCACTGCATTGGCGGAGTTATAATGCAGTGAATGGTTATGCATTAAGTGTATGAGGTTTCATATTATACGACACGTATTGCAAGAAGCTAGAAGTGGGGGGGGGGAGGAGCTGATATGGTGGGGCCAACCGCATCGCAACTTACACAAAATACTTTGCGGGCGCTTGAGCGGTAAGTTATAAATTGTGCAAAATGCGATATGTGACGCACAAAATGCTAAAAAGTGCAAAGAGGAAAAAGGTAAGGAAAATGTGGAATACAAGGGTTTTCATGCAGATTTGGGTGATGTATAAAGGTTGGATGGGTCCCGCTTCATCGCATCGGCCAAAAGCAAGGTTTGGTGTAAGTCTTAAGAGGTAAGGTTAAAAACCTACAGGCTGCGAAGTGCGGGCAACAGACAAGGCATATATGCGTGCCACGGGTGAATGGGTCCCGCCTCATCGCAAATCTCATTTCGCTCATTTTAACATTTACCCTTGCGCCCATACTAAAAAAATTGCGATCTACGATTCAAATCTCCATAGTTGACCGTCACTTAGATCCAACGATCCTCACTGCTCCCTTGCTGTGGTTTATCGAACTTGTCTCTTTGGGTGCGCCCGGTCATTTCTTATTTTTTCGTGGAACACTTTAACCACGTTCACAACTAGACCTGCTTTAGCATTCACGACTTGACCTGAACATGTGCACGAATTGACCCAACCTCTTTCAGGTCTCTGCCCTTGTTTTTTTTCTGTCTAAACTATTTCTCTGTTGCCTTTGTCTTCACTAATGGTAGCTACTTCTCTGCCTTTGTCCTGTGATTTCATTATAGGGATCACTTCTCCATGATATGTGCAGTCACAAGCCAACATCACCAATCCTCCCAAGCCTCCAAATATGATGCTAGGTTTCCAAATGTTCAGATACCCAGAGATGAATTAACTAATGACCATACTTCTTGTGTGAAATGGAAAGAAAGGAAAATATGTATGATATATTCATTTGAATTTTTGCATAAAGGACACCAACATGGGACAATAATTCTTCTCTTATTCACATTGTCTCCTATTGGTACTCTATTTCCAAGATGCACCATTGGAAAATATGCGCTTTTGTTGGACATTTGATTTTCCATAACTTCTTCCTATCACCATGAAATATTTTCTAGTTTTCTAGCATCAATGAGAAAAATGTAGCCCGATTTTGGAGTATATTATCCAATAGAAGCATGTGCCGAAACCAAGGAGTCCTCTCATTCTCTGATGCGCACATGAGATGTGTTAAGAGCTACAATTAATTGACACCATTGTTCCATAAACTCTTGAGAAAGATGTAGTTGATATGCCTCATACCACCCCTGATCCCATATAGAAGTCTTGTTGTGATGGACAATCTATGCTAGCATGTGGCTCCCATTTATGTGTGTTGGACACCTTATCCTCTAGGGGTTGGGGTGGAAGGCGAACGGTCAAAGAGAGTCCAAGAGACGTTGGAATATGTAATCTAAGAGTCACACCGAATGTATTATAAATTTATATGTTGGATAATAAAAAATATATTCATGCTTATCTCTCACATCTTGTGTTCACATCCATGTGTGTTTGACATGGTATCAGAGTAGGCATACTCCTGCCATGCCCAAATTTCAGCCATTGTGGCTTGTGTGTGCATGTCAGTCCTACACCTCTGCCCACTCTCTAGAAATAGAAAAAAATGATTGTTTCCCTCATACTCAGATATATTCCTCTATCTCCATTAGTGTAACTCCTACATTGGGCTTCGTCATTAGCTATAGTGTAACTCCTGTATCGAGTGTAACTCCTAATCCTTGAAGAAAAAATTATATTATTTCTATGCACTGATGTCACTAGTATCTTACCTATTGTAACATTCATTTTTTTCAGTCATGCCAGGCTAGTGCTGTAGTGTAACGCACATGCAACTCCTGCAATTAAGGAACCATTAAAAATATACACGAAACTGTTACATATTCTGTTGCGACTGAACCGCTGACTCTTCTAGTGGATGCTCTGCGTTGCATCAATTATTTGGTCCGCGCTTGGAATTGTGACTGCTATTTCATCTCATATTTTGTGGTAATGTCGATGCTCTAGTGTGCTCCAATAACCTTAATTGTTTCTCTATTTGGAACCTATTTCTCTAGATGTGAAATCTTCATCTCCTAATTGTTTCGATCTTCTATATGAAGTGTAAAAACTCCTGGTATACCAGCGTTCCCATTCCACCGGTTCCATAACGCACACCATAGAACCCGACTATGCATACGAGGCGACCACAATGGGACTGTGCATACATTTCTCCTCCCCGCATACCAGTTTCTCGCAGATCACATACACTGCGCCTCCTCCTCCTCTCCACTTCTCCTTGGTCCCTAACTGCACAGTGGTCCCATGGAATGTGGACAACCAATGTATATTGTAACTGATCAAGTGTTCTTGCGTGGATATAAAAGGGACAATCACAGTCAGGTGCTAAGGGAGGAGTTCCCAAGGAGAACCTGCGAAATAAAATTGTGTGTGTGTGTAAAACAGAGGCCGAATCGCCTGCGTTGTCACAAGAATCCATAAAGGTTTCGTCTAAATTTGTGTTAGTTGTTAGAGGTACTGGTGGAGTCACAGTAGTGTTGCATCAAGGCAACTTGTAGTAGCAATATTGCTAGATCGAGGGGTTAGAACCTGTGTGCTGGTTCGTGATCCAGGAAAGGTAGAAACCATAACATTACATTTTTAGGAAGAGAGGGAAAGTTCACAAGGCCAAGGGCGGCATTTCAAATTTAATGAGATTTGTTGTGGGTGTTGGTAAAATCTGGTTTGAATTGTCTCGACGAGCTTCTTTTGGGATATTTATGCAATAATTTCTTAACTAATTTTGCAAAACCCCACCCATTCAAATAGTGATTCATCTTGAACAAAACCCATATCGAGTCGTTCCACCATTGCGATGCCTTCCTTTGCTGGTGTTGTTAGACTATTCTGCATCAAATATACTTATAATTATGCTGCATAGTGGAGTTGTATGATTGTTTTTTCCACATCCCCATATTCATCAACATAGTCTCCAATGTATTGAAGTCACCTTGTGGTTGTACAGATGACCTTAGTTACCCAGATATAAGAAATATACCGTGACAGGAAGATCCCCTCGAAAATAATTTTGCATTGGACATTTAAATTATGAATGTGTCTGCACGCATTTTGTTTGTAACATGGACATCAAAATTATCCACGTGGGCAACGAACATTGCTAGTCGTATTAGAACTTTGAAAAGCATCTCGAGAAATGAGGAGCACTGAGCACTGATATTCTGAGCACTTGAACAAGAGAGTATAGTTAACCTGAAATTCATGCAGATCAAAACTGGACCAACTTCTAATTTAAGTTAAATATGTGCATTTTCAATTGAAACTAACACCTCATTTACAGAGTTTTATTTGTTAATGGAAAGAATTTGTGGAGTATTAGAGTTACTAAATACTCTAATACATTCTAACGTTTACAATACAATTATCATTGAAAAATCCATTTTTACAAACATTCAATTTTTTTTGCAAAATGCACGAGAAAAGATAGAGTTTTTGTAGCTTGAGTCACAACTTCAGCAAAATGAGTTACATAATTCTAAACTTGTTCTTGTTCAAAAGAATATTTTTTTTTGAGTTTTAAGTATACTCCCATCCAATGTCAGCAGGTGATAAAATCAGTGACATTGAGGTTGACTCCCATTATGTGCCCATTTTAGGAACAAATTTACATGCAAATGTAGAAGTTTAGTATGCAATTCCCAAGCCCATCATCACATAACAGGTCTTGAATATGACAAGGAAGTGTCCTTTCATATTCCAGATTATTCCAAACCCATTAAATTTCAAAGAGTTGGGTTTATTCATGGTGGTTCACCTTAACCTATTATAGATTATGCTCCTCCACATTCGCAGCCAAAAGTTGTTAAATGCCAACATTGTGACCAAGTTGGCCATATGAAAGATCAATGTTTTGATCTTCACCCATGTAATCACTATCATAAAACCACTCATTCTTCACACATATGCTTTAGAAACAAGTTTCCTGCAAGAACAAATATTCATCTTGGATGGATCGCTTCTTGGCAATGAGAATCAACAACCAAGAAGATGTTTTACTCATATGTCAGAATATCTTCTAGAATATTAAAAATCATTGCAGTTGAGTTTTCGCCATCATATCACCTTATATATAACAAGGGGGAAATTATGGCCACATACAAGTTTCAAAGAAATATCAAGCGAGCCTGAGCCACAACCTGAAACTGCTGCCAAATTTAGAGTTGTAGCCAGAGACATATATGCCCATGATCATGCCTTTGGTTGGTGGTCAACCTTAAACCATCTATGCGAGGTTTAGCTTCTCCCTCTTCAAATAACTGGGGACAATTCCTATAACATAAGACTTCAGCTTCTTTCTAGTTTTGGAAGAGTTCGAGGAAGTACATTATGTATTCCAGAGTTTGTGGTCATCCTTAAACCACCACAGGATGATAGCTCCCTTTTCAGGTTGAGGTTCTCCCTTTTTATGCAGGTTCTAGACCTCCCTTTTACAGGTTGAAGGTATCCCTATTCAAAGCATTAGGATCACTTCCTCTAGTAGAAGATCTCAACTTCTTTCTAGATTTGGAAGAGTTCCAGGAACTGCACTAAGTGTTCCAGTGTTGGTGGTCATCCTTAAACCACCACCTTATTCCAAAATTTTAGAGAGCTCATTCAACTTAGTGTTCCCATGCATTTTTACACATTTGTATTACAACTCTCTTCTTGGAATCATACATACCCTTTCGTATTAAGGGGGGGAATGTTGGACACCTAATCCTCTAAGGGTTGGTGTGGAAGGCGAACAGTCAAAGGGAGTCCAAGAGACCTTGGAATATGGAATCCAAGAGTCACACCGAATGCATTATAAATGTATATGTTGGTTAATAGAAAAAATATTCATGCTTATCTCTCACATCTTGTGTTCACATCCATGTGCATTTTACAATGTGTAAAAAATCAATAAGTTCAAGGGACAATTTTTTTTTTCTCCACAACCAAACCACTAATCAATAATGATTATTACATGTTCCCCATTTCCAACTTTCCATACCAATCCCTTTTCAATCACCTAAAAAGAGTGTATCACAACCTTCCAGATCACCAATACATTAGGCCTACTCTTTTCTGGAGAGCGAATCCATTCCACAATGGACCAAGGGTACATATATTTTCGATGTATAAATTTCGTCCTATCAAACACGAACCCACCTTCGCCACTAGATCCTTTACAAATACATGGATATTCTTTAGGCCCCAACCTCCCCATTCCTTTGGCAGGGGAATTTTATCCCATTTTATCCATGCGAAGATTCTGCCTATATTTTGCTTTCCCCACAAATATCTACAAAATATTTTGTGCATAGAATATAGAATGCCTTTTGGGATATATGATAGACAAGACCAAAAAACCATAATAGCTTCAAGCATATATTTCATGAGAATCAATTTTCTGACTCAGGATAACCACCTAAAACTCCATGCCTTTAACTGTTTTTCTATCTTTGCAAGGAGCCATTTCCATTGTGTCTTTCTGTAGTCATTGGGTTTTAGATGAAATCCTAGGTGTTTTAGACTGTGATCAAAAGTTTTAGACTAAAATGGAAGGAGATTTTGTGCATTTATTGATTCATCCCTTGATAAACCAATATGAGAAATAGATCATTTATGGTGACTTACCTGCATAACAATGGATTTTTCAAACAAAGAGAGAGAATCCTTTATGGATGCCACGTTCTATTGGGAAGCATCACAAAAAAAATCCTAATGAATGGATTTATGGAGTGCACCTTCTGTTTATTCAAGGAACTACATATATGGTCACTAGGATCCTAATAAAGCATAAGGTTTCTTCAAATATCAAGCCCCTTAACACTATTTGTAGCTCTCTAAGATCGTTTAAAGACCATGTAAAGCCCAAATATGGGAAAGGTGTTTACATTATTCCTTGCTCCTGTGGGACTCCATACATTGGTGAAATTGTCCGATCAATAAATCAAATGATTTGTGAACATGCAACTGACATAAAACATGGAAGTTCCTGCTCCTCTTCTTTAGGAGAACATGTACAAAATACTAACCATCACATCTGCATTGAAGAGGCTAAGGTCATTGCTAGGATTGACCATTTTCATCACCATAAGTTAAGGGAGGGTTTAGAAATTGAAAAAAGACGAGTCAATCTTAATAAATAAGATGGTTGGAGTATTAACGGGTGTTGGATCCCTGCCCTATATTCCTAGATACTGATTAATTTATTATTATTAATTCAAATTAATTAATCAATTTATTTAAGCACCCTTCCGTGATTCAATCTGCACATCATATTTGATTTAGTAATATTGTTTAAATTAATTTTCAATTTAAGAATTTTATTAGTTACAAAAATTTATTATTAGCATTATAAACAAAGAATAAATATAATAAATTTATTAATAACAAACCTTTAAAATAATTAATTTTACTATTTATCTCTCTTGGATCATAGACTAAGTACCTTTCGTTATTAAAAAAAAAAATTAAATATATATATTTTTAAAATAAATATAATAAAATGAAATTATTAAAATAAAAAATATAATAAAAGTATAATAAAATTAATTGATATTAAAATTGTAAAAACCATTATTTTTCCTTCGTAGTCAAATTAGTTGTTATGTTCTAACGACTAGTTAACCCTTCTCTACATATATTTAATGCCATGATTTGATCTCTCATCTCTTCCTGAAGATGAACCACACTGGTTGGTTCAAAATGCATCGACAAAGTCTTTTCTTATGTGATTATCACCGAAAGATCTTTTTGTAAAAATTATGGATCACAAAAGACAAAATTCAAATATAAAAAAGAAGAATTTCATCCACAAATATAAGGTGGTTAATGAGTAATTCATCTACAACCGTGATACCACTTAAATCCTCCCCCACTTTGGATTCCAATAAGAGCCTGCTAAGACCTTCAACAGATAACAAAAATAAAAATGGCGAGAGAGGACATCCCTATCATAAACCCATTTGAGAATGAAAAATGGAAGTTTCTGCACCATTGATGAATACAACAAAAGAGATAGATTTAATACAAATCATGACCCAATTTATAAAAGGAACATCAAAGCCTAGGTGGGTCATTAGTAGGTGGAGATATATCTAATTGACCCTATCATATGCAATAGAAAGATCAATGTTGATGACCAACCATTCAAGCTTCTTGGTCTTTAGACTATGGATCCCTTCTTGTGCGATCCAAATAGCCTCATGAATTTTCCGTCCTTCCAAGAAACCAAATTGTTCCTTTGATAAATTCTTTGATAGGATCGACTTTAACCTATTTGCAATGATTTTTTCAATAACCTTATAAATGCAATTGTAGACCAAAATGTGCAAAAACTCATAAAAGGATTGAGGACAGTTAGATGTGGGAATTAATGCTATAAAATTAGCTTTAAAAGGGTCATGAATTCTACCACTGATTCTAGATTCCTTAAGAAATCTCAAGAGGTCATGACCAATGATGTCCTATATATCAATAAAAAACTCAACTAACCTTCAATTTGGACCCGATATTTTGGCCACTATGAAAATTGTGGAGGAATTTGTGTAAATTTTCCTTCGAGATAGGTTCCATGAGGCTTTTATTTTCATCGTTATCGATAAATTTGGGAATGTCGCTAGTAAGAGATATGACCTTTGCAATAGTCACTTCAGGGTAGGCCTTAAACAAATTGCTAAAATGATTTCTTACCATAGCTTCCAGTTCAAAAAAGGATAAGGATCTTCCCCCTTCAGGGTTCCCAAAGCCCATACGGTATTTTTTACTTTCTGACCCTTAGCATATCGCCGATTTTTTTTGTATTTTCATCATCACTTTTTATCCAAATCACAAAACTTTTTAAATGTCGCATTTCCTTTTTTTCCTCCAGAATGATTCTTTTTGATGATTTAATGTGTATAACCCTTTATTTTATTTCATTAGAGAGATAACCCTCCCCTTCAGGACTTCTAGTCTCTCCAATTCCTCTTTTATAGCCTTTAGTTCCCCCTCCTCCCTCACATTTTTTTGGATGACCATGCAATCATCACATGTTTCACTTTCTTTAGGTTATCTGCAATTTTTTCCGCTGTTGATTCCTCTCCATCTAGATTAATTGGTTTCCAATTTTCTCGATGACCACGTTATGAAAAGATGAATGTTTCTGAGCCATAATGAGCTAAATTGAAAGGAATTCTTGTATTTCTTTGAGCCCCCTTTAGCTCTAGAACAACGGGGTGATGATCAGATTCCATACCCATACCAATCCATTGGCGGAACAAAGGAGTCCGATCCAACAGAGGTTCTGCCATAAGAAAAAGACTAATCCTTATTTCAATTCTAGCCTCACTAGTCCTCTTATTTCACCAAGTAGGTTTGTTCTTTAGCAATTCCATATCACAAAAATGATGCTCCTTGTTGTAATATAGGGGAAAGTAAAAATTGTTACCAGTAATAAATACAACATCAAATCACATAACAAACATAAGTAAATATACAAAGACACATTAATGGATAACCAATGGAAACACTCTGATATATTATCTTTTATTAGCCAAATAAGAACTCACGAACTCACACACACACACACACACACACACACACACACTCACACACACACACACACACACACACATATATACACTGTCACGATAGATATCACAACAGTCTATGTTGTGAAACTAGCTCCAAAAATAGAAGAAAAGAGATATTAATGCCTTAGAAATAAGCCACTTCGAGGGGGCAACTGCCAATACATTACATGAATGAACGATTCTTGGATGATACAAATTACAAAACCTCCTTTCTATATATAGGAGTCCATGGGGCCACAATGTAATCCTAGTGGGGCCACAATGTAATACTAGCTGACCTAACAATAATAATTTATGGGCACAATAATAACAATATGGGGGTTACAGGGGTACAATAATAACAATAAGGGGGTTACACTAACAACAATAAGGGACTATACTGGTAATATAGGGACCTAACAGTCTAACTGTCCAGATACCATAACTAATCCGACACTAGTTAACTCTTGTTACAATATATGTTTATCGACTCGATTTGAGCCCCTAACATGCCCATCTCCTTCAAAAAAGTTTTGTCCTCAACGCTTGAGTAGCTCTGGGTGCTTCTGTATAAAATTCTCATCCTTCCATGTAGAATCTTCAGTGGGTAAGTTCTTCCACTTGATGAGATACTCTGAAATTGATCGATTCCGTAGTTGTCGAGTTCTTGTTTCCATGATTGCTTCTGGTTCCAATATGATTTTCCTTCCTCATCAAGTTCTGGAAATATTGTTTGAACTGGAAGATTTTCACCTATAACCTTCTTTAAGCATGAAACATGGAAAACTGGATGTACTCGTGAAGAAGCAGGAAGCTCCAATTTGTATGCCATAGTACCAATCTTTTGCAACACCTTGTAAGAACCATAGTACTTTGGCGATAATTTATTATCCTTCTTTGCTTGCTTGAGGGACATTTGTTTGTATGGTTGTAGCCGTAAAAATACCCAATCTCCTACATCAAAACTTCTCTCGCTATGATGTTGATCTACCTGTTGTTTCATTCGATTTTGTGCCAAATTCAGGTTATCCTTTAAGAGTTGGAGAACTTCTTGCTGATGCTCGATGTGATCTTCCACTGCTTGAACCTTCGAATTTTCCCTTAAAGATGATGTGATGGATAGTGGATGATATCCATAAAGTGCCATAAATGGGGTCATTTTTGCTGCAATATGGAAGGAAGTGTTATACCACCATTCAGCTAGAGGTAACCACTTGACCCATTGTGTTTGTTTATCAGATACAAAACAACGAAGATATCCTTCCAAACATTTATTTACTATCTCGGTTTGACCATCGGATTGAGGATGATAAGATGAGCTATGAGCTAATTGAGTACCCAAACAAGAAAATAACTCCGTCCAAAAATTTCCAGTAAAAATGGGATCTCTGTCGATCACAATAACCCTTGGGCTTCCATGTAGCTTTTGAATTCTATCCATAAATGTAGTAGCAACTGTACTTGCTTTAAATGGATGAGATAATGCACAAAAGTGTACATACTTGGTAAGTCTATCAACTACCACCATGATGACACTCTTTCCTTCGGACTTAGGTAAACCTGTGATAAAATCCATTGAAATCTCCTCTCAACGTTGACTTGGAATGGATAAAGGTTGTAGAAGTCCTGGGGTCTTAATTGTTTCCACTTTATTCTGCTGGCAAACCAAACATTCCGCCACAAACTTTTGAATATCAGATTTAAGGCCATCCCAAAAAAATTCTTTCTTCACCCTGTGGTAAGTTTTTAAAAATCCTGAGTGTCCTTCTAAAGGAGAAGTGTGCAATTCCAAAAGAATATTTTGTTTTAGTTGGGAATTCTTACAAAGATATAAGCGATCTTTGTACCATAAGGAATCATTTTTCCAACTAAATGCATCAGATGTACTAGGATCTTGCTGCAACTTTTGAATGAGTGTCCATACTTCTTTTTCCTTCTTCCATTCATCTCGTGCTTTGGTTATCCAATCTAGTTGGATAATATAAATGGCACAAAGCAATGCTTCCACCTCTTCATTCTTTCTTGACAATGCATCTGCAACAACATTAAGCTTCCCTTTTTTGTAGATTATTTCAAAGTCATAACCCAACATCTTTGTGACCCATTTTTGTTGCTCTTCTGAAGATAGTATTTGTTCCAAAAAGTGTTTAAGACTATCATGATCAGTTTTTACCTTGAAGTGTCTTCCCATTAGGTAAGTTCACCATTTATTTAGTGCATGTAGTATTGCTAACATTTCCTTCTCATAAATAGGTTTCTGTAAATACTTTCCTTTGATTGGACGACTTTCAAAAGCAATGGGTCTTCCTTCCTGCATTAAAACTGCACCAATTCCATTTCCTGAGGCATCTCATTCCACAATAAAGGTTTTTGTGAAGTCTGGCGTAGCTAAGACCGGTGCTAGGCACATTGCCTCTTTAAGATGTTCAAAGGCCTTAGTTGCTTCAGGAGTCCATGAAAATGCATCTTTCTTCAATAATGTTGTTAGAGGTGCTGCTATTCTCCCATAATTCTTAACAAACTTGTGATAATACCATGTTAACCCGAGAAATCCTCGCAACTGCTTTATGGTTGTGGGGACTTTCCATTCCTTAATGGCTTTAATTTTGTTAGGGTCTACTTTAACACCCTCGTGAGATACAATATGACCGAGATATTCCACCTCTTGTACTCCAAAGAAACATTTGGATTTTTTTGCATATAATTGTTTCTCCTGCAATAGTTTGAGCACCCTGTCAACATGTTCAACATGATCCTTCCAAGACCTGCTGTAGATTAGTATATCATCAAAAAATACTAGCACAAATTTCTAAGGAAGGGTTTGAAAATGGAATTCATCAACCCTTGAAATGTAGAAGGTGCATTGGTAAGGCCAAAAGGCATGACCAAAAATTCATAATGACCCTCATGAGTTCGAAATGTTGTTTTTGGAATATCTTCAGTCTTCACTCTAATTTGATGATATCCTGAACAAAGATCCAACTTGGTAAAATAAATTGCTCCATGTAATTCATCCAATAATTCATCAATCACAGGAATGGGAAATTTATCTTTAATGGTGAGCTTATTGAGCTCCCTATAATCTGGACACATTCACCATGATCCATCCTTCTTATGTACCAATACTACTGGAGCAGAGAAAGAACTTTGACTAGGTTGAATTATACTCGCCTCTAACATTTCTGCAATCATACGTTCAATTTCGCTCTTTTGAACATAAGGATATCTATAAGGCCTGATGTTTGGAGGAACACTTCCTGGAATCAAATGAATAGCATGATCATGATCACGAATAGGTGGGAGTCCTTTGGGAGTTTCAAACACCTTGGAATGATTGTCAAAGACTTGTTGGAGATCTGCAGAAATAGATGATTTTGATGTCGGAACTTCTAGTGAGCATAATTGTGCAATTACGCCTCGTTGTTCTTTCTTTAGAAGCTTTGTCATGACATTAGAGCTTGTTATCCTTCCTGGCTTCCCTTCAATACCCCGTAATTCGACTTCCTTTCCTTCTGAAAAAAATTTCAAGAAAAGTTCTTGAAAATTAAAAGCTACCGTCCCCAAAGATTGTAACCATTGTACTCCTAGTACAACATCAGCACCTCCATAGGAATGGAAAGCATTGGACTAGTCAATACATATTCCCCCATGGTTAACTTGATATTATGGCATTTTCCAGAGCAATTTATAGTTCCTCCATTTGCAACCATCACTTGACATTCTGGTGCTGGGTATAGGAAACAATTTAATTCCTTGGCTACCTTACAATGAATAAAATAATGGGTGCTACCTGAATCAATCAACACTATTACCTTTTTCTTCTTGATATGTCCTTCTATCTTGAGAGTTTGAAGAGTGGTAATTCTTGCCAATGCATTACACGATATGGTCGGACTCATTTCTTCCTCTTCTAGGGCTGGTTCCTGGTGTATATCCTCTTCTTGTTCATTTTCTTCTTCCTCTTCATAATCTATGTAAAATAATTTCTTTTCGGCACACTTATGACCTTTAGTGTATTTGCTATCACAACTGTAGCAAAGCCCTTTTGCTCTCTTTTCTTCCAATTGTTGTGGTGTCAACCTTGTAGGTTGTGGAAATCTAGGCGTAGCAACACTTCCTTCTTTATAAAAGTGAGTGGTAGGCTTCCTTGTCACCATAATTTTACATTCAATTTTTCTTTCCAACCTAAATGCCTTCTCCAATGAATCAGGTTCCAAAACGTGAACTTCATGTTGGATGTTATCCTTTAAAGTACCTATGAAGAGATCAATCATGTGTTCCTCTAGAATATCAGTTACCTTTATATTCAGTTTTTGGAAGTCCTCAATGTGTTTCCCCACTAAACCCTTTTGTTTGAGATTTATCAATTGGCTAAAGAAGGTGTTTCTCTCTGTATCCTCATAATGTGGTATCATTTCCTCCGTAAAAATTGACCAAGTGACAATTTTTTTACGGGAGCAAAGTCATCGATACCATACAAATGTATTTTGTTCTAAATGTAAAGTTGCAATGCGTACCTTTTGTGTGTTTTGCACATTATGGAGATCAAAATATTGCTCCATCTGTAGTATCCATGTTACAGGATCCTTTCCATCAAACTTCCTCATATCCATTTTTGGAATATGGTGGTTGTTCCCGCCAACATTAGAGTTTATGAAATCACGATTAACATTTATTTTGTTCTCATCATGAGTTTCCTCTACTATCTTTTCACCATCAGGAAACATTTATTGTATCAACTTTGTAAAACCTTCCATGTCTGCTTTTAGATCATTCTTCATGTTTTCCATTTTTTCATCGATCTTAGCTTCCATGTCATCCATCTTAGATTCCATGCCAGCTTCCATGCCATCTATCTTAGATTCCACGCCTTTCTTCAAACCATCCATATTATTCTTCACACCATGCATCTTCGCTTCCACGCCTTTCTTCAAAACTTCCATTCATTTTTTGCTTCTCTTTGCGAGAGCAAAATTTGGTGCACTTGCTCTTGTAATTTTGATAGATCATGTTGCAATTCTTCATCTTCATGAGTCATAGTAGAGCCTTCTGAAGGCTTAATGGGTGTTGAATTATTTTTACGGGGCATTTTTTAGAACCCAATACTGATATCTATTCTACGATATGCCTTTGGAATCAATTCAAATTGATTCTTCAAACAATACTTATGCAATTCGGAAAAAATTACACACCTTGTTCTTGCTTTTAAAGAGCTCAATATTTAAATTGGATTATCTTTGTGGGTACAACTCTTCAATATCTGAAATTTGGCACTGTGGTAGCCTTTTGAATCCTATTTTGAATGCCATAGGTCTGAGCTGATTTGGATTCTTCAAGATAAAGTTATGTCCAATCTCCTACAATGACCTAATTATGGATTGTTTCAGTAGATCGAACTTGTGCGACTTTCCACGTGTCACTGTTTCATCTTTTAGCTCTGAAATTGATAGCAAAGAAACTAAAGTCTGTGTAATTGTGGCCACTTTTTATGACACTCCAATCTGATGCTCAGAGAGAGAGTTATGAAGCTTTTCTCATGATCACCTCTTTGAGATGAAATTTAGGAGCCTGAAAAAGCACTAACTTCCATAGATCATATCTCTGAAAATATTGTGAACCAAGCTCTGAAATTTTGCGACGAGTTTCCTCAGGATTTCAACTTCGCGCCTTAAAAATTTCAGATTCTGAAACTTTGTAGAAAAAAAATTATAGCAAAAATTCCACGATGACATGTTTAGATTAAATTGAGGAGCCTACAAAAAGACCTAACTTCCACAAATCATATCTCTGAAAATATTGCGAACCAAGCTCTGAAATTTTGTGAAGATGTTCCTCAGGATTTCTGATTCGTAACCTAGAAATTTCAGCTTCTGAAACTTTGTAGAAAAAAAATTTATAGCGAAAATGCCACGATGACCTGTTTGGAGCAGCGAAACCCTAGAATCCAAAGCTCTGATAACAAATGTTGTGAAACCAGCTCCAAAAATAGAAGAAAAGAGATATCAATGCCTTAGAAATAAGCCACTTCGAGGGGGCAACCTCCAATAAATTACATGATTGAACAATTCTTGGATGATACAAATTACAAAACCTCGTTTCTATATATAGGAGTCCATGGGGCCACAATGTAATCCTAGTGGGGCCACAATGTAATCCTAGCCGACCTAACATTAATAATTTAAGGGCACAATAATAACAATATGGGGGTTACAGGGGTACACTAATAACAATAAGGGAGTTACACTAACAACAATAAGGGACTATACTAGTAATATAGGGACCTAACAGTCTAACTGTCTAGATACCATAACTAATCTGACACTAGTTAACTCTTGTTACTATATATGTTTATCAACTCGATTTGAGCTAATCGGTCCTCCAACATCTCCCCCACTCTCAAAGTCTTTTTCGTTCCGAAGAAGGGGAGATTTGGAGTGATACAAAAATACTTAGAATTTTTTTATTAGATTAAAGAGTTATACAATTGATGTTGTTGGCTCTTCTAGAGCGAAATTTTTAATACAATATAGATTAAATAAAATAAAATCAAGACAAGGCAGGTGGTAGTTCTTCAACAGGTACTTCTGTGGGTTCCGTTAGAAATTCTTGGACTGAATTTGTCGACTGATTTATTGCTTGGTCGACTTCCACTTCATGTGATTGATGTTATGAAGCTACAACATATGTCAAAACACTTGATGTGAAGAACATGTGGGTGGGATGTGTTGGTTGTGGTGATGAATAGAAAGCTGGCGATGGTGGAGGCATGTTTGGAAAGGTGGTCTAGTAAACATCATTATTTCATCATGGCTTAATGAAACTATTAATTTTAGATGAACTTCATAAGATAGCCAGAGATTGGTCATCATTCTTGTTTATAAATGGTTTTGAGTTGGAAACCCTAACTCCTGCAAGAAACCCTAAAGCTAAAGGAGTTCCATCACCACTAGCAGAAGAACTAAGCCAACCTATGGTTGCAAAACCAAAAGCAACTGCAGGAGTGAAGCCAAGAAAGAAAATTGAGAAAGGGCCAGAGAAAATGAAAATGCTTGATACACCAACTTTCCCACCTGCAAAACAGAGATCAAAGGTTGTCAAAGATGCAAAACAGAAACAAGTTGTCAGCAAACAGGGGACCAAAAGAGTAACTAGAAGCCAAGCAGTGGCATTGAAAGGAAAGACAGTTGCTACAGAAGACAGCCCAGTAACAAAGGGGAATCTAGAGGATATTATTCATGCCATTGATATAGAGGAAACACCCATTGTCTAAGCTAATTTCATTGGGGAAGATGAGCATAAGTTGAAAAAGGCTAAGTCTGCAAAGAGGCTAGAGTTTGAGGGGGAAGATGCAGGTTTCATTTTTCAAGCAAGAAAGCCTATGACAAGACATGCTAGGAAATTAAAGGAAGGCAACAAAGAAGTTCAAAAACCCACTGAAACAACTAAATCTCCTAAAGAAATTGTTGATCTTTCATCACCCATAGTGAAGGATACAATCAACAAATTAAAAAGGGGAAAGGAGAAAGTGATAGAGAAAAACAAAGTTTGAACGCCTTGAGGAAAATTTAAAGTTGGAAAATCAGGAAATTGCTGTCATGAAAAAGAAAGCTAGAAAGCACAGTGTCGAGAAAGTATAGTTTAAAAGAATGAAGGAAATGTGGGAAGGACAAGTTGATTCTGCTTCTAAAAATGTAAGTAATATAGAGCAATTTTTCAAATGGACAGTTCCAGCAATAAAAGAGCTAAGTTTGTCAGAATAATAAACACTCATATGAGAGCTACTAACAGAAGACTTAAAGACCAGACGAAGAATTTAGAGCAGCAGATGGAGTTAATTAATGATGAGTTACAGAGCAGAGGCATTAAGATGACAGTCATAGAAGAACAAATAAGTCAACCAAGTGAAAATAAAGAAGGAATGACTCAAGGAAGCTAGAATGAAGTGGGTTTACAGTTGGTATGGTTTGTAGATGTTGAAGACAGGTATATTTTGATTTTTTGGGCAAAACTGCAGTTTTCACTTGGCAAATTTATGAAGAATCTGCATACTCAACAGTTTCGTAGCGCATTCAGTGTAAAAAAGTAGAAAAGCACTATGAAACTGCTATAGCCGCCTTTTCAGTTTCTTTTGATCAGTATATAAGGAGTTAAAGGATGAGCTAAGAGTTGTATTTGCTATGAAAAGGGTGTGAAAGGGTAATTAAAACAATGCAGGAGAAAGGAGTCAAAGTTTTGAAGAATAAAGGTTTGAAATGGCAGTGCTACTAAAAGCGCTACGAAACTGTTGTGTTTTCGTAGCGCAATATACAGCCTTTTGAACAAGTTTTTATAGCGGTTTGGATAGCTGGAGGCTAGGGAAGAGTGATGAGACATGTTAAGCTAATATTCAACAGCCAAGGACCATGAAATGAAGATTAATTGGTCAGAATGTTCAAAGAAGGAAAATAATCTTATGCCTAAAAACAGGGTATGGTTTCCTGTTTTTGTGGAGGGCAGCAATGTGGTCATGAAGAACTGAATATCATTATCCAAATTTGACTATGTGATGATAGATTTGTAAATAATGTAATTTCGAATATTTAAGGTTGTTATAGATAGTGATAAGGAGTTTGAGTCCTTTTTGGAATAGGACTGTTAAGTAGGATAGGTGTCTTTTTGTAATAAATTCCATGCTTTATGGTTATGCAAGGTGTCAGTGGATAGAAATTTGATGTATCTAGCCTAGAGGCAGATCATCTCATGTTGTAAGATGTCTATTAAAGGCCAAGAGGTCGAATTTGTCAAGGGTTGGACATTTTTTGCAAAAACTGTGCTTGTTGTGAATTGACTGTTTTCAACTAATATAGAGATCTTCTACTTGACCAACTTGAGATTCAGAAGGAGTTTTAATGTTATCATATTCTATTTGTATCTCTTATATATCTCATTTGTAGTGGTTTTCATCTATATTAATCAGAATTCATCTATTATATGCTCTGACTTCCTATATAAGTGAACTGACTGTGTTTTTTACAATTTCATGTGTGTGTACCTTATGACTAAAACTGTGATATGCCTCAACTTCCATGTTAAGTAGATTCACTGAATTACTGAATTTATTTGACTCCATAGGCCCAATGTATACATGCTGACATGATTCTCAACCTACATCTATCATTTATCAGTTATTTCCTAAATAGAGTTAGCCATTTATATCTTTATCCATATCATTAACCCTTGAGAGAGCCCTCTCAGGCTGAGGAGGCTAAGCCTCAGTCAAAATATTAGGTTTGAAATAGTTACATGAGATTGTTTGATCAAGAAGCCTATGAGGTCCAATTTTGTGATAACATTTTGGTGCGTCTGCCAGGAGCCTGAAAATTATACTTTCCCGAAATTTTGAAGTTGAACTTCTAAAGGTAGTAGGAGCTCAAGAAGCTTTTCGAGGCTGCATCTACCTTGGTGAATCCATTCAAAATTTATATGAGAAAAGGTGGCTTCGAGAAGGAGATACATGAGGAGTAATCCTGACCCAGATCCACCTACCATTGTGGACAATCCAAACATCATTTCCAGAGGCAGTCAAGGAATTTCTAAAATATTAGGTACTCCATCACATTCAAAATCCTTGTCCTCTGAAATATTAAGAAGTTGTGAAGATAAAAGAGTTGATGATAAAATCCAGGAATTCTTGTTTAGATCTGAAAGTCAAAAAGAATTAATTGAAATTATATTAGACTTGCATAAGAGAGGTATTTATACCTCAACCATAGTAGCACAGGAAGATAAATAAGAGTTTTGGGAAGCAGTCACTTCTGAGTTGTTGTTGGAAAGAGAGTCTTTAGATAAGTTGAAAGAGCTTGACCCTTTTGAAATATTGTTGAAAAATAAAGCTGGTTTTCCTCTTCCTGATTGGAGTTCAATTGTTAGTAGACAAAAAAGACCAAACAATCCTCCTCATAACAGTTCTTCATCCTCTATTGCTGCTATCCCTAAAGCTACTACAGTCCCTTTCACCATGGCTGGAAATGTACCTCCTCCACATGCTGCACCTGCTAGATATGCCCCTCTTGCTCTTCCAGCTATTTTACATGACCTCCCTAGCAAATATGCTGCTAGAATCAAAACTTTGGGAAGTGATGAATACATTACAGCAGAAGAACATGTGGATCAATTTAATGATTTTATAGATAGGGAGGAGGTTGATCATGAAGATGTCAAGTTGAGATTGTTTGCTCAGAGCTTTACTGGTGAAGTTAGGAAGTGGTTCAAAGCCCTTACTCTTGGAAGTATTTATAATTGGAATGAGTTTGAAGATACCTTTTTGAGAAAATGGGGAAATAGAACTAATCCAGTACAAGCCCTCATTGAGTATAACAGTTTAAGAAGAGCTATTGATGAATCTATTCAAAACTTTTCAAAAAGGTTTAATAAGTTTTATGACTCTATTCCTGCCCATTTAAAACCTCCACAAGCCTTAGCTCAGATGAGATATGCTGAAGCTTTTGATTATGACTTTTCTATACTGCTCAGAGAGAGAGAATCTCCTTCATTTGCTGAAATGAAAAATGGTGCAGTGAAGGTGGAGGTTAATATGATAGTAGCTAAAAAGTCAAAAATGGATAATAATAAGTTAAAGAAGAAGAGAAGCCTTCCTCCTCTACCTATGATGATAAAATTGATTCAATGATGAAAACAATGGAAAAACTGATGGATAGGCTGGCCCTTGGGAATACCTCCGCTCCTCCTACACAACATGAACCTCAGTTTAGAAACCCTCAGTTCAGGAGACCTCAGAATCAACAAAGACCAACGGAAAACATAAATCAGCAGCCTGATCCTCCAGTGAGACCTCCTTTCCAAAAGAACTTAGTTGATGAAGAAGATGATCCTGAGATTCCTGAAGAGTATATTCACTGTTTAGATGAAGAAATGTTTGGAATTTTCTTGACTAAAGAAGAACATGATGAATCAGACCAAGGTAATCATGGAGAGGAACCATCAGATTATCTTAAAGGGTATCAACATGTTATTTTTGAGATGCAAAAACAATATAATCTCAGAAATAGAAATGTGCCTATGATTGAAAATAAAACACAGCCTAAGAAAGATACACCTAAGGCTATTGATGGCAAGAAAGATACTCCTAAGGTTGTTGAAGGTAAGAAAGATACACTACCTCTTCCTCCTATAAAAGAAGCTGAAAAATCTGTTTCTGTTTTCAGTTTAGAAAATGAAATTTCTAAGATCAAAATACCAGTACCTTTTGGTGAGATTATCAAGAGGATCTTAAATGTATATCTTAAATGTACAAGAGGATCATCCAACCATATACTTGGGTCCAAGATTAGAAGATGAACATAATGAGGAGGTGCCTCCTTTTTATGTGAGCCTTAGCATTCATGACATGACATTACATAATGCTATGTTGGATTCAGGGGCCTCTCAAAATCTTATGCCCAAAGTAATCATGGAAAGGATGGGTTTAGAAATAAATAGACCATATAAGGACTTGTTTTCTTTTGATTCAAAAGGAGTTCAATGCATTGGTTTAATTAAGGATGTTGTTGTTGGTATTACACAAGTTCCTGCCAAGACAATGGTCATGGACATCGTGGTAGCAGACATTCCACCAAAGTTTGGCATGCTATTATCAAGGTCATGGGCAACAAAAATCAAAGGTACAATGCAGATGGACCTTAATTATGCCACCATTCCTGTTTTTGGTGAGAAAAGGAGATTGTATCGAGAGACAAGAATGGCCTACATGGTGAGTAGTAAAGACAAACCTCAAAATTTTCCAATTTATGCTCTTGATACTGAACTTGGATCTGATATTATTTTCAATGAGTTGACTAATGAAGCAGAGGATGAGAAGAAAGCAGAAAATCAGAAATCTGAAATTCAGTAGTCTGAAAATCAGCGAACAGAATATCAGCAAGTCAGCGATGAGGAGGTGGAAGAGAAGGGGCAGGAACAGTGATTTGGATCAGAAGTCCAAGTGATGAGAGTACGTTCTTTTCCTACAAATTGAACTTTGATTGCACAAATAACATGGCTAAGTATGAATCCTTGATTTTGGGCTTAGAAGTTTTGAAAATAATGAACGCTCAAAACATTTCTATTTTTGGAGATTCAGAATTAGTCATTAAACAAGTTGAATGTGTTTATCAAATGAAGGATATAAGGATGAGGGCATATAGAAACTTAGTTTTGGACATGTTGGAAAACTTCCAAGCTTATTCATTCATTGTCAAAACTAGATACCAAAACTCCATTGTTGATTCTCTTGCTGTCTCTGCAAGTCTTTTCATTTTCCCATACATTCCACTGAAAAATATGAGGTTGAAGTTCACCATAGGCCAGCTATCCCTGATAATATTACTCATTGGCAAGTTTTTGAGGATGAACAACAAGTGAAGAACTTTATTGAGCTGAAAGAAGAGTTTGAAAATATACAAGTAGATTAGAAAAATATGCTTGCTGAATCTAAAGGAAATTCTGAAGTTTTGCAGCTAAAGAATAATTCCATACCAAAGGGACTCATACCTCTTGACATTTTTTTTATCAGAATGATGTTTTTAAATCCCCTAAGATACAAGTTGATGATGAAGAGGTTGAGAGTTGTAACCTTGGTACAGTAGCTATGCCCAAAATGATTAAAATTTCAAAGTTTCTTTCAGTTGATATGAAGTACAAGTATATTGAGATGATGAAGAGATTCATAGATGTTTTTGCTTGGAATTATGCTGATCTGAAAGAGTATGACCCCACTATTATTCAACATACTATTCCCATCAAAGAAAATGAAAGGCCTTTCAAGTAGAAGTTGAGGATGATTAATCCACTTCTCATGCCATTGATTGAGAAGGAAATCAAGAAACTCTTTGATGCCAAAATCATTGTCCCAATCAAATTCTCAAATTGGCTTGCAAACTTGGTTCCAGTTAGGAAAAAGAGTGGAGAAATCAGAATATTTATTGACTTCAGAAACTTGAATAAAGTCTCTCTGAAGGAAAACTATCCTCTCCCAAAGATGGACCAAATTTTGCAAAATATTGTTGGTTCTCAAAGGATGTCTATGCTTGATGGTTTTTCAGGACACAATCAGATCCTTGTACATCCGGATGATCAGGAAAAAACAACCTTTACTACACCATCGGGCACTTTTATGTATGCCAAGATGCCATTCGGTCTCATGAATGAAGGAGCTACCTTTCAAAGGGAAATGGATATTGCTTTTTCTGAAGAGAAGGACAAGATCATGGTTGTTTATCTTGACGACATAACAGTCTTCTCGAGGAGGGAAAAAGATCACTTGAAACACCTAGAAAGAATTCTGCTGAAGTGTAGAAGGTTTGGCATCTCTCTAAATCCCACCAAAAGTATTTTTGCTTTAAATTTAGGTAAATTACTTGGACACATCATTTCTAAAGATGGGATTAAGATTGATCCAAACAGGGTCAATGCAATTCAGAAAGTGAATTTTCCTAGAAGCAGGAAGGAGATTCAATCTTTCCTTGGAAAGGTAAATTTTGTAAGGAGATTTATTTCTAATTTTGCTGAGATTGTGAAGGATATAACAAGGATGCTGAAGAAGGGAGTTGACATTAAGTGGACAACAGAAGAAAAGCACTCATTTGAGGAGATAAAAAAGGCACTCACTCACGCACCGGTATTGATTAGTCTGTATTTCTCAAAAGAATTTCTGGTTTTTAATTTCGCATCAGAAAATACTATTGCTGGAGTTTTGTTGCAAAAAGGACAGCAAGGTATTGAGCAACCCATTTCATTTTTTAGTAGGACATTAGATAACTTTGAGCTGAAGTACAATATCTTAGAGAAGCAAGCTTATGCCTTGGTGAAGGCTATCAAGGATTCCAGAATTTATATTTTTCATTCTCATATTGTGGATTTTGTTCCTAATACTGTTGTGAAAGACATCCTCACTCAAGCTGATATTGATGGTAAGAGGGAAAATGGATTGCTAACTTGCTGGAATATGATATAGAGATAAAGCCAACAAAATTGGTAAAGGGTCAAGGCTTAGCAAAGTTGATGACACAGTCAAAATTTGACTGTCTTGACATGAATTTAATTGCAGAAATATCAGAAATTTCAGATGAGGAAGAAGAACTAGTCCCTATTGAAGAAAAGTACATCACTTCAGATTGGTACAAGGATATTGTTTTTGTCCTACATCATTATAAAGTACCTACTGAGCTAAAAAATTCTAAGGCAAGATTTGTGAAGCTAAAATCCTTGAGGTATTTTCTTTTTGATAAAAATATGGTTTGGAAGGACATTGGAGGTATTTTGCTGAATTGTTTGTTGGAAGAGGAGGTTGATAAAGTAATTTAGGAGTTTCAAAAAGGAGATTGTGGAGGTCACCATTATTGGAAGGCCACAATGAACAAGATTCTTAGAGCAGGGTATTATTGGCCTACAATGTTTAAGGATGTCTACAAAAAAATTGCTGCCTGCCATGAATGCCAGATTTTTTATGGTAAGAAGAAGCTTGTACCTTCATCTTTAATGCCTATCTATGTGGAAGCACCATTTCAGCAATGGGGGCTAGATTTTACTAGATTTCATCATTAGGTCAACATCGTTGGATTCTCACAGCGACTGATTACTTTACCAAATAGATTGAAGCAATCCCAACTAGGCAAGAAAATGATTATGTTATTATTTCTTTTTTGGAAAATAATATTTTGTCTAGGTTTGGTTGCCCCATCAAGATCATAACTGATAATGCACAGAAATTTAAGTCTAAGAATCTGATTAATTTCTGTCATCAATATCATATTATTCTTGGGCATTCCACTACATATTATCCACAAGGGAATGGTCTTGTTAAGTCTTCTAACAAGAGCACTGTGAGTATCATTAAAAAGGTGTTGCAGGAAAATAAGAAGGCCTGGAATTTGAAGCTGAAGTATGCCTTATGGGCTGATAGGATATGCACAAAAAGGTCAATTGGAACTTCACCATATGAACTGGTATATGGAGCTGAAGCCATTTTTCCTACATATTTAGAGGTACCTATCATGAAGCTGATTCAAGGATTAGAAGAGGAACCAAATGCAGTTCAGAGAAGAATCAATCAGTTAATAGCTCTGCAAGAGAAGAGGGATGAAGTTTATAACTGCAATCAACAATCTCAAAACATAATCAAGAGGAAATTTGATAAGAAGATTAAGGAAGAAAGTTTTGAAATTCAGGATGAAGTGTTGAAATGGGAGGCCAGAATTGAAGAGAAAGGCAAACATGGTAAGTTTGAGAACTTGTGGAAAGGTCCTTTCAAAATAGCTCCTTTCCATGGAAACAATACTTACATGCTGCAGGATATGGATGGAAAATCATATGATGGAGGACCTGTCAATGGCAGGTTTTTAAAGCATTACTCTTCCTAAAAATCTGTCGATCATTCATATCATTGTACATATTCCATTTTATGAGTTTTTCTGCTAATAATGACAAGCTAAATCAGCAAGCTTGAGCCCAAGGTGAAGGCCATTAGAGTTTGAGGAGAAAGATTGGCAATTTCAAAGTTTTTTCTATTTTGTCAAGAAAATGGATAGCAGAACTGGAACTACTAGTTCTTAGTGTACCAAAGGGGCACACTATCTCAAGTGGAGCCACTGTTATCACTTAAAAAAATTTCAAAACATCATTCTAACAAGATTTTTTATGATCATGGGTCAAAATAGGGTCTTAGGAGTCATTATTTGAGTTTGACCAAGGGAAGTATTAAATTTTTTAAGTTTGAGCCTACCCTAGTGTTTAAATAAACTCATTTTAAAAGTTTTTCATGTCAAGTCTTTCATAATTTTAGGATTCATTTCATTTCCATAAGTTTCTTCATAAAAACTGCCCAATTAGCTGAGAAACCACAATTTCGTAGCACCACCCATTGAAAAAAGTCATTTTGCGCTATGAAAGCGCTGATAGTTTCGTAGCGCAAACAACAAAAATTAAACTGCAGGCGCTACGAAAGCATGATTTTGTAACTATCTTGTCAGTTGAGTTGGAAAATGTCAGAAACTATTGGGAAAGGGTAGGATAATGGCATGTTGAGTCATGTAATGATGAAATCGAAGTACACACCCACGTTTGCAGTCATCATGGTCATTTTAGGTATGAGAGACTCATCATTTTCGGTTATGAAAGGAAATTTGAAATTCAAATTCTTTCCTAATTAGTCATTCTTACTATCTTTTGCCTTCATTCGTAATGTCTGAGCTTTGAGGGTCAAGCCAAACCTGTGGTTCATTCTTACAAAGGTTTATTATATTCATTTCAAGCGAGGCTACTGTTACATTATATTCAAGCGAGGCTGATACATCCATATCAAGCGAGGTTGAAAGATTTGTTCAAGCGAGGTTGAAAGCTTTTCTAAAGAATATGGCAGAGGAAAGAAAAATTTACAGAGGAGGACAATGCTTAAGGCATGATCTTGAAGACATGAAGGAAATAATTGAAGACCCAGCAGTGATGGAAGCATTCAGAAGAGTAGGTTGCCTATGGTTTTGTGAGAAGTTGCAGGGCTGTCACATACAGGTATCCAAGGAATTTGCTATGAATTTCAATGGAATAACCACTAAATTCAAGATGCTAAGTGTGTCTATCACACTAGAGGTCATTACTGTCGTTACAGAGATACCAAGAGGTCAAGAAACCTGGTTCAAAGGGTTCAAATTTTATATGGAGCAGTGTAAAGAGTTCACGAAGCCTGAGCACATAGACATGGATCTTAACAATGCTATTCCTAGAAGCTGCATCAAAGATAATTATTCAAAACTATTGCTCAACATTCAGAAATATTTTACCTGTGAAGGCAAATATCACAAGGTTTATTCATATCATTTCAAATTGCTTCTACGCCAGTAATATTTCACTTGATTTACCTTTTTATCTTCATATAAGTCTTGCAAAGATGGCTGATAAGGTGCAAGAAAAGTTTGAAGGGAGTGAAACATCCTTATTTCATCATGGCTTAATGAAATTATTAATTTTAGATGAACTTCAAAAGATAGGCAGAGATTGGTCATCATTCTTGTTTATAAATGGTTTTGAGTTGGAAACCCTAACTCCTGCAAGAAATCCTAAAGCTAAAGGAGGTCCATCACCACCAGTAGTAGAACCAAGCCAACCTATGGTTGAAAAACCAAAAGCAACTGCAGGAGTGAAGCCAAGAAATAAAACTGAGAAAGGACCAGAGCAAATGCAAATTCTTGATGCACCAACTCTCCCATCTGCAAAACAGAGATCAAAGGTTGTCAAAGATGTAAAAAATAAAAAATATGTCAGAAAACAAGGGACTAAAAGAGTAACTAGAAGCCAAGTAGTGGCATTGAAAGGAAATACAGTTGCTACAGAAGACATCCCAGTAACAAAGGGGAATCTAGAGGATATTCTTCATGCCATTGAAATAGAGGAAACACCCATTGTCCAAGTTAAGTTCATTGGGGAAGATGAGCATAAGTTGAAAAAGGCTAAGTCTTGAAAGAGGCAGCAATAAAGCCTATGACAAGGCATGCTAGGAAATTAATGGAAGGCAACAAAGAAGTTCAAAGCCCCACTGAGACAGCTAAATCTCCTAAATAAATTGTTGATCTTTCATCACCCACAGTGAAGGATACAATCAACAAATTAAAAAGGGGAAAGGAGAAAGTGATAGAGAAAATCAAAGTTTGAACGCCTTGAGGAAAAGTTAAAGTTGGAAAATCAGGAAATTGCTGTCATGAAAAAGAAAGCTAGAAAGCACAGTGTCGATAAAGTATAGTTTAAAAGAATGAAGGCAATGTGGGAAGGACAAGTTGATTCTGCTTCTGAAAATTTAAGTAATATAGAGCAATTTTTCAAATGGACAGTTCCAACAATAAAAGAAGCTAAGTTTGTCAGAATAATAAACACTCATATGAGAGCTACTAATAGAAGACTTAAAGACCAGGCGAAGGATTTAGAGCAGCAAATGGAGTTAATTAATGATGAGTTACAGAGCAGAGGCATTAAAATGACAGTCATAGAAGAACAAATAAGTCAACCAAGTGAAAATAAAGAAGGAATGCCTCAAGGAAGCTAGAATGAAGTGGGTTTACAGTTGGTATGGTTTGTAGATGTTGAAGACAGGTATATTTTGAGTTTTTGGGAAAAACTACAGTTTTTACTTGGCAAATTTATGAAGAATCTGCATACTCAGCAGTTTTGTAGTGCATTCAGTGTAAAAAAGCAAAAAAGCGCTATGAAACTTTTGTAGACGCCTTTTATGTTTCTTTTGATCAATATATAAGGAGTTAAAGGGTGATTCAAGAGCTGTATTTTCTATAAAAAGGGTGTTAAAGGGTAATTAAAACAATGCAGGAGAAAGGAGTCAAAGTTTTGAAGAATAAAAGTTTGAAATGGTGGCGCTACTAAAAGCGCTATGAAATTGTTGTGTTTTCATAGCGCAATATATTACAGCCTTTTGAAAAAGTTTTTGTAGTGGTTTGAACAGATGGAGGCTAGGGAAGAGTGACGAGACATGTTAAGATAATCTTCAACAGCCAAGGAACAAGAAATGAAGATTAAATGATGGTCAGAATGTTCAAAGAAGGAAAAGAATCTTATGCCTAAAAATAGGGTATGGTTTCTTGTTTTTGTGGAGGGCGGAAAAGTGGTCATGAAGAACTGAATATCATTATCCAAATTCGACTATGTGATGATACACTTGTCAATAATGTAATTTCAAATAGATAAGGTTGTTATAGATAGTGATAAGGAGTTTGAGTCCTTTTTGGAATAGGACTGTTAAGTAGGATAGGTGACTTTTTGTAATAAATTCCATGCTTTATGGTTATGCAAGGTGTCAATGGACAGAAATTCGATGTATATAGCCTAGAGGCAGATCATCTCATGTTGTAAGATGTCTATTAAAGGACAAGAGGTCGAATTTGTCAAGGGTTGGACATTTTTGGCAAAAACTGTGCTTGTTGTGAATTAACTGTTTTCAGCTAATACAGAGATCTTCTACTTGACCAACTTGAGATTCATAAGGAGTTTTAGTGTTTTCCTGTACTATTTTCATCTCTTATATATCTCATTTGCAGTGGTGTTCATCTATATTACTCAGAATTCATCTATTAGATGCTCTGACTTCCTATATAAGTGAACTGACTGTGTTTTTTATAGTTTCATGTGTGTGTACCTTATGGCTAAAACTCTGATATGCCTCAACTTCCATGTTAAGTAGATTCATTGAATTATTGAATTTCTTTGACTCCATAGGCCCAATGTATACATGCTGATGTGATTCTCAACCTACATCTATCATTTATCAGTTATTTCCTAAATAGAGTTAGCCATCTATATCTTTATCCATATCATTAACCCTTGAGAGAGCCCTCTCAGGCTGAGGAGGCTAAGCCTTAGTCAAAAGATTAGGTTTGAAATAGTTACATGAGATTGTTTGATCAAGCAGCCTATCAGGTCCAATTTTGAAATAACATAATGTTTGATAAAAAATAAAATTTATTAATAGGAATTTTGTATATTTTTAAATAATTTGAATGAGAAATAGGTGTGTGAGGTTTTGAATGTAAATATTCTCAAATAAATGAGAATACGAACGATATTAGAGTTGTGGATATCTCATAAAAATCCTAGGGATAAGGAAATCCTATAATAGAAAATTAATTGAGTTAAAAGATGATTAAGAGATTTTAGGAATTAGTTGAGTGATTTATGGAGAAGATCATGGATTTAGAATGATCCATAACTATGTAATTGTTTCTATATATTTGTAAGCCTTGAAGGCATTAAGGGAGGGAAATTTAAATGAAGAAAACAAGGCCAGATATGTGAGGCCACTTCAACTAAAGAAAATCAGGCCATGGAGAGAGAGATTAATTAAATGAAGATTTGATTCGAATCCTTATATCTAAGAAGGTAACTCTGATTATCAAAAAGACAAATATTGATATGTTTAAAGGGCACGATGTGTCTTACTGTAGATAAATGGGAAACAATTGAAGTCACCGAATCAACAAACTTTACTACAAAGGAAGACAATAACCTTGTTTTTGTTGAGTACGAATTGATCAATACAATGGAATGATATTTTTGTGAAGAATTATGATGTGAAGAGGCGTGGTGACATTACAGAACTAATTAATTTTTCTCTGCAATGGACGATATTTCTAATTCGAGGTAAAATGGAAATTTTGGGCCAGAATTGCAAAGCTAACCTGTATAGAGGATTTCGATGTCAAGGATAAGTCTTTTGGAGAAGATCGTTGTCAAAATCATCGTGAAAAAGAGCAGATAGGCATAGAATGTGATTGAGAAGTCTGACATAAGTGTTGCTGGAATTACAGAGGACGCAGATTGATTGGATCTGGATTGAAGTTCTGTTGAGATCCAATTAAGAAGTGGATTGAATCTCTATTTAAATATGTGGCCTGAGGTAAGTCAAAAGGTTTTGTATAGAGTTTAATTGCCACTAATTTAAAATAATTTACAGAGGCATGTGTGTTAAAACATTGTGTGTATTCACTTCTGGAATGTTGGAGCAATAATTATTTCCATAATTACCTCAAGTGAAATCTTTGAAGGAGATTAGTGAGAAGGGAAAACAATTCACTATTAACAAAGATCGGGGTGGACTTAATGCGAGGAATCTAGTTTTTTATATTATTGATTTGGTTAAATTTTATTTGTAATGGCCAAGATTTCAAATCCAATGCAAATAATAATTTTGGGTAAGAATTGTGAATGCAGAATAAGAAATCTATAGGTAATGACAGATCGGAGGAGAAGCAGATGGAGTAGCAGATGAAGGGAATTCGTAAGAGAAAACCGTCATCCAACTTGCGGTTAAATTTCTGACTAAAGAAGGACAAATTTTAAAATTCTGCCATCTGGGTTTTGTGCAGAACCGGGTGTATTTGGAAACGCGAGAGAAATTTTCCAAAAATATTGTTAGGATATTCCGACACATAGGAAATAGTTAAGTATAACTTGGTCTAGTGTAGAGTTAGGTAAAGTGTGTTTCTTTACTATGTACATTTGTAATTTATAATCTGATGGTCACGATTTGTAGTGATCTGATGGTTCACTCTCTCCTCAGTATTAACGACACTTGATCTATGGCTTAACACCTAATTGGTCCATGATCTCTATTTAAAGAGCATGGAGGGTCATTTTTCCGGTAACCATTTATGAGAGAACATATATAAATTTTCTTTTTATATTAATAAATTTCCTGAAGTGGTCGCGTTGGCTTAGGTCATGGACTGTTTCCCTCTTCGAGGGTTTTAACCACGTGATATACTGGTGTACTGATTTGTGATCTCTTTGTGAGAGGTGACCATTGGTGTTTAATCTAAGGAACTTACCCTGTAAATTCCTACATGGTATCAGAGCAAGTTTGAGGGCCGCATCCATTGTTGATCCAAATTCGAAATCGGTTTGATTGCATGCGATTTCTGTTTTCTAGATCTACTATTTCTGAACTATTTCGAGCCTGTAGAACTGCTCTGTTATGTCCGGAGTGTCTGTTACAGTGAGGAACCCCTTTCGTTTCATGCGAAAAGGTTTCCAGATGCCCAAGTTATGTCAGTTTAGATCTGGAGGTATAAAGTATCTTCTTTGCAGGTATATTTGTCAATCGTTCTACTTATCTCGGTTCCCTCTGTTTATTTCGGTTTATATTTTTTATTTATTTGCCAGATTTATACCCTCTTCCCTATGTATGTTCTTTGCTTTGTGCTTTGTGCGATCTCGGAAAATCAGAAACAAGAAGAAGGGATTTTTTTTTCTACGTATGCTCTTTCCCCACGTCTTTGTGCGATCTCGGGGAATAAAAAATAGCGAATAAAGTATAGTTTCCGGTAAGGCTAACCGAAAATCTAATGTTTTTCCATAAGGCTTGCATTTCGTTTTTTTTGTGCACGAATTTTGTGTTTTTTTTTTGCAGGAAGAAGCACGCACACTGAAGAGCAAAAAAATAAATAATAATAAAAAATAAAAAATAAAAAATAAAAACCACTTCCCCCTTTCAAATAATTACAGAATCTTTTTACTAGCTCACTTGGTGTAAGGTTAGTTTATGAGAATAGAGGTCTTGGGTTCATGTCTCTTTCTCAAGCTTCTTTTTGTGTAAAGTTTTTGTTAAAGGGGCGGGATTTTTTTTTCAAAAGTAGAACTTCATCATCAAATTTCAAACCGTTCCCGTAACTATTAGGCATCTACAACTCAGTTTTTTCAACAAGGCATAACTTCTTCATCCGGAAGCCGTTTTTCGAGTTGTTTTTTTTAATCGGCCTAATTTTTTGAGATCTTTCCATTGGAGCAGTTAGTTTCAACTCTTTTTAGCTTCAATTTTTTTAAAAAAAAATGGAAAGTGAATGCCCGGTTATTCTTAACATCACCAATTATTTCCAATGGCTACCTCACATGGTAGATTTACTTAGAAGTAAAGGGCTTTATAGAATAGCCACAGGACAAGAAACCAAACCTTTTGATGAAGATAAAGCCGCTAAATGGGAAACTAAACAAGATCAAGCATGAGGGTTGATAGGAATGTCCATTGCTCAAGATCTTCGACTTCATATCCTTGAAATTAACACCCCTAATGAAGTCCTGAAAAAGCTAAAGAAGCCATCATTTCTCAAGGAACAACCTACAAGAACCCCTCTTTTGATGCATTTTGCGATTCTTTGATAAGAGAACAAGAAAAACTCTTACACCTTGGTCTTATCACTTTTGGAAACGCTTCTAAGAAAGCCTTAGTCGCCCAACAACAACCATATCAAAAGAATCCCAAGAAGCAATATCCTAAAAAGTATGGTCATAAACCAAACAAGGGTCCTAAGCAATTTCAGCTGCAAACTGAAAAAACAACTCACCAAATTGATAAGGAAACTAACAACAAAGGGAAGAAAACAAATAGACATTGCAACTTTTGTAATCGTGATGGCCATGTAGAGTCCACATTTTTTAAAAAGATGGAAGCCTTGGAAGCAACAATGAAGAAGCACCACATCAATTTGGAGACCTCTTAAACTTCATCTTTAGGAATGGCTCTTTCTGCTTGTGGTTTTCAAGCATCTGGTTATGCATTAAATGTATATTCTTCTTCTCATTCTCATGAATGGCTCATTGATTCTGGAGCTTCTTACGACAGGGCCAAAAATAAAGCCATGTTTTCTTCTTTAAACACCAAACATATTTATGTTGGTGATGATAGATCTCTTAGTGTTGTAGGATCTCGAACCATTTATCTAGATAATGGTCAGTTTAGTGATGTATTATGTGTTCCTACCTTTTCATGCAACCTAATATTTGTTTATCAGATAACTCATTCAGGTGAAGGGGAAATAGTTGAGTTCTCACCTCATGATGTTGTAATCAAGGACCTAAAAAATCCTGTACATATTTTAGCTACTTGCATTGTTGATGATTCCACAAGGTTGTATAAGTTTGACAACTTTGGGTCATCATGTCTTCCCTCCATTTTTGTTTCTCATAATGATGAAGTGAGCAAACTTTGGCATGAGCGATTTGGTCACTTAAACTGTCACTCTCTTCAAACTATATGTAAAGAAAAATGGTGACAGGTCTTCCTATGGTATCTTGCTGAGATGGTGTTTGCTCCAGATGTGTACTCAGAAAATATCATCGGGATAGTTTTGGAAAACGTGCCTCTTGGAACGCTTCATCCCCTTTGCAGCTTGTGCACAGTGATTTATGTGGTCCACTTCCTGTTGTTTCTTTCTCTGGTTGCAAGTACTTCTTAACTTTCATTGATGATTTTTCTAAACACACTTGGGTATACTTATTAAAACTCAAGAGTGAATTTTTTAACATGTTCTTGGCCTTTAAGGCCTTTGTTGAGAAATAATTTGGACATCAAATTCTTAAGTTAAGATCAGACAATGGAGGAGAATATGTTAACAACAAATTTATCAACTTCTGCACAAAGTATGGCATTGAATTGCAACATACTGTTCCATATACTCCACAACAAAATGGTGTAGCTGAAAGGAAGAATCGCACCTTAAAAGAAAGGGATAATTGTATGCTTCAATGTAAAGGAATTTGTCTCAATTTTTGGGTAGAAGCAATTAACGATGCCAATTACATAGTAAATCACACTCCTACTAAGGTTTTAAGGAATATAACTCCAGAATAAGCCTAGAGTTCAATCAAACCAGATGTAAGTCACTTTCATATTTTTGGAAGTGATGCTTGGGCCCACATTCCAGATGCGAAACATAAATCCTTCAATCATGTTATCACCCTATTAATTCTCAGGTTGTGGGATGAGGATTTATAGTTGAATAAAACCAGGGGTAACTAAGAACCTCTTTTGAAATTCAGGATCTAGCCTTCCTAAATTCCGGAGAGGGATCTCTCCTCAAGATTTAGCTTGATTTTGTTATAAAATTTTAGGCTAGGTATGATTGGACAATTAGTTTGGTTTGAATGTTTGGTGGGAATAAAAGGTACTTCAAGGTAAACCACAGAGGGATCTACCAAACCATTGGGCTATGGAGTCAATTTCTTGGCAAGCAGAGCTAGGAAATAAGGTCAAAAGAGAAAATGTACTAAGGGCAGGGTAGATGACCTTCAAAGGGTTTGGAATAGGCTTTCTTGGTGAAAGGGGTGAAATCTGAACAAAAGGGCAATGAAGGATCCTTAAGTTACAGAAAAGAAGATAAAGAAAGGGATCAAAAGGGACTAAGAGCAGTTAAGGATTCTTAAGTGCGGATATCAGCAGAAAACATATCAATGAATAACTAGTAAAAAACAGGGAGCTTTTGACACTAATCCTGTATAAACCTTCCTAGTCAATCATTTAAGACATAAAACATATAAATGTATGTATGGAACTTAGAAAGATAAACAGTGAAAACAGGAAAAAACTTGACTTATCCGATCAACATAAGAATCTTGAGTTATGATGTCTGTTTGACTTAGTTCCAGTCTACTGCTTTACGAATCGACTCACACAAACTCCTAATGTATTCAAGAAAAATGTCTATAGTAGTCTTGATAAATTTTATTCCACACTTAATAATTTGAAGAGTGAAGTATTTATACAAAATTGTTACAAAATATCTGAGAGACATGTAGGAATATCTCTAGGAGAAAATAAAGATTATTACATAAAAAAGAGGGACAGCCGCAAAACAAAATGGTAAGGTGTCCTCTTATTAAGAAAAAATAGGACTGATCTATGTTATCGAAATGGATTTTTTTCTTTGTTGTAGGTGCTTGCTGGCACTTGGTAACAATATCTTGTTAGAAGATAGCTTGGAAGACAATCTTTCCAATTACATCCTTTAACCTGTGCTTCACCTCTGATACTCTTTCACACTGCCACTTTTATTACTTTACTGCTGTAAAATGAAGAATTACAACAGTAAATATGGTTTTGACTGTTCTATTCCTGGATACTCTTTGACTCTGTTTTTTTCACCTGATACACTTTCACTGCAACATGATATCCTTTGATAACTGTAAAAATGAAATTATGACTGCACCTATTCTACTACGTCTGCAATGTTTGTTATAACCAATCAGTAAATACTTTCCATTGCTTTGCATTGGGTATTATCATACCTTTCGACTTCCTGTAATTCTCATCAGCATCAGTGTGTTTTGCGAAGTTTGGTTTTATAACAAACAAGTGTTTGATTTCATTCTGTAGAAAGAACAAATTTTCAAAATATTGTAAAACCACTTTACCACTTGGGGAACCTTGTGGTAAAGGCTTGTTGACTTGTCCCTTGGCATGAGCCCTGATTTTCTTGTCATAATCAGTCTGGACCATCAATTTTTCATGGAAACCATGTATATCTGGAAGACCTGCTTCTTGTAAAGTTTTATATTTTGCAAGGAACTTTGTGATTGATAAGTTCATGGTTTCACATTTCTCCTCTAAACTATTCATGATATTTCTCTTGGTTATGACTTTCCTGATTTGCAGAATAGTTTCAGTCCTATCATGAATGTTTATTTCCTCCAATTCGGTTCTATTTTTGTTTTTCAAGAATCCAATAAGCATTACATCTTGTGAAGGTTTATCTGCCAGTCTTCCCTTCTCAGTTTTGTCAGTAGGATCAATCAATGTATTTTCTTCCCATTCCATTTGATTTGCATATTTTTCAATTTCTGGTCTGGACTCATGGAGGAATGGTGTTAATTTACATTTGACCCTTATGCTACTTAGAATTCTTTGACGATCATAGTTCAAATAAAAGCTTTCTTGGAACTTGAATTCTGATAATTTTCTAACTATTTCTTTCAAGGCATCTCTGTTATTTACTATGAAGGGACCTATCTGATTATTCAGTTTAAACTGTGTCTTTTTCTTGGCAGCCATAAAATTCACAGCATCTGCATTTAAAATTTTCCTCAAGTACTCCAAAGCAAAAACCCTGATAGTTAGAAATTTGGGCAATTTATAAGGGGCCAGGTTTGCTCCAAATATCCTCAATTCTGTATAATTTTCATAAAGGTACCAATCAACAACTTTATAGTTTTCATAAAACTGTAGAATTCTCTTTATTTCCTCACTGATTCTTGGCTATTCTGTCTTGTTCAATAAACTCATGGCTGGTCTAATAAACAAATCTATGAAGTCCTTATAGATTAATTCATTTCCATCTCTTCTAAGCAATGAAGTCCAAAGAACTACTGAGAGTAGATTGCCTTCAACATCCATTTTCTGTAAGGCCATTGGAAACTTTTCTGCTTGAACAAATAAAAAGAGGTGAAATAGATATGATGAATATCTAAACACTCCTTCAGGCAACTTGGTTAACTGATGGTGCATGTTGTCAGTAATGAATCTAGAAAAGTTAAATATCATTATAGGAGGTTGCTCTAGGGATAAAGTAGAAAGGAATCCTAGAATTGATGCATCAGTGAATTCATCATTGGAGTAACCTAGAATGAAGGAAAGCAAAGAGATGATTTGTCTGGAAGATTCTGGAAAATCAGAGGTGGAATAGGGTGGATTTAATTTTGGGAAATCAACATGAGTAGGCATGAAGTTTTGTAGAATCATAAACTTCCTAGGGAAATCTAAGTCTAGGTACATCTGAGTTAAATCTTTAATGGATAATGAGACTACTCTTGGATCATGGTTCAGCTGGAGCATTTCATTAATGGATTCTGCAGTTATAGAAAACAAGACCTCTCTATCTTTGTTTATAATACATCTCTGGTAAGAGACATAGTGTAATTGGCATAGTCTAATCAAGTCTTGAGCTGGATGAGTGATTGAGACCACATATTTAGGAAAGTTTGACTCCCATATAGGTATGTCATTTTCCACTTTCTTCACAAATTTATCATGACACCAGTTACGCACTTCAAGTAGATCGAACTCTAGTGTAGCATCAATAATTCTGTAGTCTAAATCAATAAAGGAACTACTCTCTTCAGAAGTAACAGGTGGCTGCAAAGGTCTAACCACTTTAGTAGAATCAGTTGTTAGGGCTGGGGTAGCCTTATTTATTTTAGAAGATTCAGGCCTTGGAAGCTTACTTGAGGCAGATTTTTGAGTTTTTGGACCTCTAGTCTTAGGGGTGACCTGTTTTCTTGTCATTGTAGGGAAAACTAAGAAAGATTAAACTGTTTTCTTAGTTAATTTTGAAAACAGGGGCCAATTGAGCGAATCTGGGAGAAATTTTGGAATCTGTGCAAAGGTTTTGGGATGAAAACATAGGCTTTCAAGGCGCAGAAGACTAAAACAGGGGTTAAATGGATTTTGGTGTAATTTAAATCAAATTGAACCATGGAAATTGCTCTCAGATGGTCGAAAATGGCTTTAAAACAGAGTTAGGAGAAATGGCAAATTCTAGAAAAAAATTTCCAGAGTTTGCCCTCTTTTTTCAAGGTTTGGGTATTTCTGAAATTAGCAATTATCTTCTTTTCTTCAATAAAATAGATACACAGTTTTAATTTTTATCTTTGAAGGTAAAAATTGGCAAGTTTTAGAACATAGAGAAATACCTTTTGCAGGTATTCTGTTGGTCGAGAAGGGTTTGCAGGTTGGTATCGGTGTTCAAACTGGTCGCATTGGTTTCTATGGCGAAGTTATGTGGCGAAATCTACTTCAGGGGGGGCAATTGATCAGCAAAGGTTTCGAACATGAAGTCTGAGCGTGATTTCTCAATGGGTTGAGGCGCAAAAGATAAAAAAACAGTGAAAAATTAAGGTTATAATCTTAGATTTTATTAATAGGAAAATGTATTGATGGCAGGTCACAGTAAATGGCAGGAGTAGTTTTTCTTTGAATGTGAAAACCATTCAGCGGTATCGCGTGGCTTTTAGGCTGTAAGTTGTATTTCACTTTTAGAACGCGATCAAATGGAATTGAGACATGTAGCAGTGGGTGGTTTGGGAAAACATCTTTTATCGCGCAACTTTTATCAAACGTTGAACGATTACTTTTGTTGTGTGATATGCAATCTGTGTCGTTGGATCTTAAAAGGCAATGCGAACGGTCAGGATGACTTGGGAAGCTGCGGGGAAACAAGGTGGGACCGGGATTTTTGATATGTTCCATTGATTTGGTAAGTGATGATCAATGGTTTAAAATCAATGCAATGAGAAATGGTGAGGTTGGAGGCCGATTTATCGTGCTCAATGCGGATCGTTGGATTAGGATTATAAAAATGATCGGAGGGTTGAGAATGAGCGTGAGGGCGCTGCCTTATTTGATGAGGCTTATGTATAAAAGGAGTTTATACATAAAATAATGTGAATGGGGCGGGTTAATAAAGGGTTTAACCAAGGTTTAAACTTTGGTATAGGGGTATATAGCGGGTAAAGAAGGGTAATATTAAAACTGTAACCTTGGGTAGAGGTAATGCAGGAACATGAGTAATGGAGTAAATATTCTTTTTTCCACGCTATTTTATATACACAGTATGTAAACAAAATGCGCATTTTGCAAATTTAATTATATTATATAGTTTTAGATTTATTTAAAGTTCTAAAACCATAGGGGAGCGGGAATATTTTATTATGGGTAGTTTTATATCAAAGGGGTAATTTCGGGATGTATTTTCAACATGTGAGTCATATATTTGATATAAAAAACATATAATAAGGGGTTTTTTTGGGGATATTTAATTAAAAGGATTTATATTAATAGGACTAGGATATTTTATAAGAAGTTAATAAAGTAAGTTAAATGTTAATATGAAAAGGGACAATGAATACTCAAAAATTCATAAATAAAACTAAGGAAAGTGAACATTAGAATAAAGTTTCATTTTCATAACTCATTCACTTTTACTTAGTATATCATGTTTTTTGAGGTTTTTATGCTTTGTAAAATGGAGGAAGTTAATCAAATGGTCCTTTATGTAACATTTAATTAAGAAAAGAGTTCTCACTTATGAAGTTAAATGGTGATGAGTGCATGAAACTTAACATTTTCGACTAATCAGTCATTGAGCCTTGGGTCCGGTCCCAAAAGAAATCAAGGAAATGCCTTGAGCCTCTTTGAATGATAGTCTAGAATATCAAATTGCTATGGGGAGGGGAAATTAGTTATTTATAGTCTGGTGAAAGATATTTACAATGATGTTTCCCACCTTCTTCTACCTACCCAGTCATATCTTCTAAAATTTTTTCTTCTATTTTAATCAGGTGCATTTGAGCTAGCAACCTTACAACATTTTGTTCTTTTTGAAAGCAGTAAAATATTTCATTCTATACTTATTTCATCCAAGAATCCAGATTAAATTGTTGGATTCTTTTATTTTCTACCTAACTACTTAATTGTCAAGATTAAACTATTTGACAATTCTTTATTCTCTATCTAAAGCCAGTAAAATTGAAACATGATAAGTCAAGATTAAATTGTTCAACTCATCATGGATTATGGCATTTATTGACACTCTGCCATAATCAACTGCAAAAAGTAAAAGTAGTGGCATTGAGACTTGCACACTTTCATGTCTTATTCATCTTTTTTCTTTTGGGGTATATTATTTTTTCTAAGTCCTTTGATTTTTCTTTTAGGACTTTTTTACCCTCTTTTTTATTTTTGATTTTTTTTATTGTTTTTATTTTTTACAAAATATGGGAAAATAATCTTGCAGAAAGCAAAGATTGTACATATTAACAAGACTACCCTCAGTCAAGTCAAAATTATGAATCCTATATTTATAGGTTACTAGCAAATCCTATCCCAAGTTATTCTTAAGGGGGGATGTTAGGATATTTCGACACATAGGAAATAGGATCCTTTCGTGTCACCTTTGTAAATCCTTCAATCTTATCCCAATTTATTCTTAAGGGGGAATGTTAGGATATTCCGACACATAGGAAATAGTTAAGTATAACTTGGTCTAGTGTAGAGTTAGGTAAAGTGTGTTTCTTTACTATGTACATTTGTAACTTATAATCCGACAGTCACGATTTGTAGTGATCTGAAGGTTCACTCTCTCCTCGGTATTAAAGACACTTGATTCGTGGCTTAACACATGATTGGTCCATGATTTATATTTAAAGAGCATGGAGGGTCATTTTTCCGGTAACCGTTTATGAGACAAAAATATGTAACTTTTCTTTTTATATTAATAAATTTCCTGAAGTGGTTGCGTTGGCTTAGGTCATGGACTATTTCCCTCTTCGAGGGTTTTAACCACGTGATATATTGGTGTACTGATTTGTGATCTGTTTGTGAGAGGTGACCTTTAGTCTTTGATCTAAGGAACTTACCTTATAAATTCATACAAATACATCTGGTTGAGGAGTTTTGAAGGGATATTTCAACGATGTTTCTACAGATTGCGTTAAATAAAACAATTTTTTGTGCTTACAAAAGTTCCTAAACCAACAGTTTAGTTCCTATTTCGAAAGTGAAATTCATGTTCTGGCCAAAGGATTCCTGTTCACAATTTCAACGTTCTCATACATCCAGCAAGACTGAAGGTAACCGAGAATATGGGTTTTGAGCATCAGAGAGTTGATGTTATCATGTGTTCACTTATTCACGCCCAGGTTTTTAAGATTGCGCTAGAAAACTCTGAAAATTAACCTTTCTATGTTTAGGCATAATTGATAAGAACACAGTTTTAAATGGAAATTGATTAGTGCTGGAAGGGTTAAGGTCTCTATATTGAGACTTGTAGCATAGCCTTGGTGTTTAAGGTTTCTATTTAGGAGAAATAGACTGATAATGTCATTCGTTGGTATCAGAGCTAGTAAAAGCTCTTTTGAAAAAAATTAAAGCAGAATTATGCTCTTGATATGGTATATGCAGAATACATTGTGATTGCAGAAAGAGGAGATTAGATTTTAAATCTGATAAGCAGCAGGCACACATAGATAAAGTGTGGCAGAATATGGAGAGTACTTGATACTCTTAAGGAGAATTTGTAGAGGCAAAGGAACAGGGAATAGTCCATTCAAAGTGCAGATGAATGGTGGAACAAGATCATGCAGAGATCTGGAAGGTGATATGGTATGTTTTTATTTTTAATCTGGTTTGAGGATTATTTTTGCATTTCAGGTTGCAGACAAAGAGGGAATATCTCAGTAAAAGAAAAATAAGAGGAGCTGTAAGGAGAAGAACCAGTTGCGTTCTTGAAGACAGAGTAAGTGGATAATCTGAAGGAAAGTGGTGAAGAACCTAAAAGTTCTAGCTGAAGGTTGGACAAAGAGGGCAAGAGTGTTCTCAAAGGAAGCGGAAGTTGCAAAAGAAAATAAGAGCAAGAGAGTTGCTCAAATAATGGTTCCAGAGGTAGAGAATCATAGATCAAACTCAAGGAGATAGCTTGGTAAGGTAAGATATTGAAGGCAAGTACAGAGACTTGTTGAAAAGGGAGCCTTAGGTGCAGTCTACAAGTGAACATGTGAAGTTCACAGGGTAGTAGAAGATGATTTTTGATAATCATTACAGATATTCAAGGAGGAGCCATAGGAAGGAGAAGGAAGATGCCAAGGAAAATGGTATGAGAATGAGTCAAGAAGAGATCAACAGAGAGAGGGATGAGATAAAATTACATCTTGAGTTATTGATGGAGATGTTGCAGATGAATAAGGAATACCAGAGGTATGGTTGGCTTATGAGAAGAAAATTCAAATGGCATAGATTGCAGATAAAGTGGTAGAATAGATTGAATGCTCAACTAAAGGAAGAGTTACTCAGAGTAAATGAGTATGAGGTGGAAGTTTTGGTATGTGAACTAGAACATGACCCATTGTTTTTTGAAAGTAATGAAGATACAAAGGAGAAATCTACAAAGGACCTTATAAATCATATGAAATATTCAAAGCAACAAGAAGACCTGGTGGCTGAAGCATCAAGTGAGACCACAAGATCTTATGTTTTTAAAATTGATAATTTGTGTATGATTGCAGGTATTGTAGTAGATAAGCAACCTTTTGAATATGTCTTCAGGATGGATGAATATATTGAAGTAAAATATGATGAAGAAAACCTTTCATATGAGGAAGGCTTTGAATGGTTGCAAAAGAATGAGTTCATTAATGAGTTACTTAATGGGAGAAGACATTCATCTGAAGCTGTCATGAAGGCAGAAGATCAGAATCTTATTTTGATGAAGAGTGAAGGAACATTATCTCTGAGAGGTAAGCCAATAAATTTTTCTAATGTTATTGATGAAGAAAAATTGCAGGAGAATGCTAATGCAGAAGACGAGGCAAGAATAGCTCCTGAAGAGGGCTTATAGAAAGACAGTAATGCAAAGTGTGTTGAAGAATGAGACGAGGCAGATTTGTCTCAGGACACAAAGAAGACAGTGATGGTACTGAATGAAAAGGAAGGACATCTACTGAAAGATGTTAAGAAATAATAAGAACGTATTGAAGACTATAAATGACATCATGATGAAGTACTTGTGAGGTGTCAAAGAGAAATTGAGTTGCTGGAGTATTTGCTGAAAGAACCGAAGTATGAGAGTGTGAATGTAGTCAGAAATGGAGTGTCTCAAGATTTTATTGGGACAAAGATATGTGTTAGTTTCCAATTTTCTGATGTATTGGATAACAAAGAAGAAAAGGTGGATGAGTATGCAGTCAAAAATATGACAGATAATTTACTTCTTGAAAGTAAAATTGAAGATAAGAGGCAACAAATGGAAATTGCAGAAGAAAATTAGGGAACAAAAGAAATTGATTATGTGATGGATGAACTATGGAAGTTGAAGATGGGACAGTCCAGATGGAGAAAATTGATAGCAGAAGGAATGATCAATTAGAATCTGAAGTTGATTGAAGAAAGGAAAAAGATCCAGAAGGTAGCAGACATGCAACAACAACAAAGGTGCAGAGCATTTGGACAATTGCAAACTAAGGTTTGGGACCATGGAGGTTTTCATCAACATATGAAACACATGATCAAGAGATCATGAATGTTTTCAACTTTGGGAGTCTGATGCAGGAGCATCTGGCTCCGAAAATTCATTGTATTTTTGGTTGACTTGGGGGGTCTAATGTTTGATAAATAATTTAATTTATTAATAGGAATTTTGTATATTTTTAAATAATTTGAATGAGAAATAGGTGTGTGAGGTTTTTAATGTAAATATTCTCAAATAATTGAGAATATGAGAGATATTCGAGTTGTGGAGATCTCATAAAGATCCCAGGGATAAGGAAATCCTAGAATTGAAAATTAGTTGACTTAAAAGAGGATTAAGAGATTTTAGGAATTAGTTGAGTGATCTATGGAGAAGATCATGGATTTAGAATGATCCATAACTATGTAATTGTTTCTATATATTTTTAAGCCTTGAAGGCATTAAGGGAGGCCAATTTAAATGAAGAAAACTAGGCCAGAGATGTGAGGCCACTTCAACTGAAGAAAATCAGGCCATGGAGAGAGAGATTAATTAAACAGAGATTTGAGTCGAATCCTTATATCTGAGAAGGTAACTTTGATTACCAGAAAGAAAAATATTGATATGCCCAAAGGGAACGATGTGTCTTGCCGTAGATAAATGTGAAATAATTGAAGTCACTGAATCAACAAACTTTACTGCAAAGGAAGAAAATAACCTTACTGTCGTTGAGTCCGAATTGATCAATACAATGGAATGATATTTTTTTGAAGAATTATGATGTGAAGAGGTGTGATGATATTACATAATTGATTAATTTTGCTCTGTAATGGGTGACATTTCTAATTCGAGGTAAGATGGAAATTTTGGGCCGGAATTGTGAAGCTAACTTGTATAGAGGAATTCGATGTCAAGGGGAATTCTTTTGGAGAAGATCTTTTTCAAAATCATTGTGAAAAAGAGAATATAAGAATAGAATGCGATTGAGAAGTCTGACATAAGTGTTGCTGGCTTTATAAAGGACATAGATCGATTGGATCTGGATTGAATTTCTGTTGAGATCCAATTAAGAAGTGGATTGAATCTCTGTTTAAAGATGTGGCCCGAGGTAAGTAAAAATATTTTGTATAGAGTTTACTTGCCACTAATTTAAAATAATTTATAGAGGCATGTGTGTTAATACGTTGTGCGTATTCACTTATGGAATGTTGGAGCAATAATTCTTTCCATAATTACCTCAAGTGGAATCTTTTAAGGGGATAAATATTTTAAGGAGATTAGTGAGAAGGGAAACCAATTCACTATTAACAAAGATCTGTGTGGACTCGATGTGAGGAATCTAGTTTCTCATATTATTGATTTGGTTAAATTTTCTCTGTAATGGCCAAGATTTCAAATCTAATGAAAATGAAAATTTTGGGTAAGAATTGTGAATGCATAATAAGAAATCTACACATAACAACAGATCAGAGGAGAAACAGATGGAGTAGCAGATGAAGGGAATTCACAAGGTAAAACCATCATCCAACTTGCGATTAAATATATGACCAGAGGAAGACGAATTTTAAAATTCTGCCATCTGGGTTTTGTGCATAACCGGGCCTATTTGATAATCCTTAAGCAATTTTCCAAAAATATCTCTGGTTGAGGATTTTTGAAGTGATCTTACAACAATGTTTTCGTAGACTGCATTAATGAAAATGATTTGTTGTGTTTACAAAAGTTCCTAAACCAGCAGTTTAGTTCCTGTTCCGAAAGTGAAATTCCCGTTCCGGCAGAAGGATTCATGTTCACAATTTCAAATTTCTCATACATCCAGTAGGACTGAATGGAACTGAGAACATTGGTTTTGAGCATCAGAGAGTTGACGTGCTCATATGTTCACTTATTCACGCTTGGGTTTGTAAGATTGCGCAAAAAAACTTTGAAAATTAACCTTTCCATTTTTAGGCATAATTGATAAGAACACAATTTTAAATGGAAATTGATTAGTGTTGGAAGGGTTAAGGTCTCTATCTTGAGACTTGTAGCATAGCCTTGGCGTTTAAGGTTGCTATTTAGGAGAAATAGACCAATAATGTCATTAAATATGTTTGCTATAACTTTGGTGAGAATTTTATAAGTTTTCGCTTACAAAGAGAGATAGGCCTGAAGCAAGAAAAGTTGACAAGCCTTGATTCTTTGGGGGTCAAGGTGATAAAAGAGGAATTTGTGCCTCCTCCTAATTTATCCATTTTTTCTGGAAGAAATGAGCATTCTCAATAGATATTTTTTAATCAAATTCCATAAGGATCCATGGAAACTTATTATGAAGCCATCTAGACTAGGGGCTTTAGTCTAAATACTAGATTTCCTCAATAAATTCTTTCTCTTCAATAGCCTTCGTGAGTTGCTGATTTTCAGAGTTTGAAACAATTGTTGGTAGGCAAAAGGGAAATTATCCTACTCTTACTGGCTCATTCTCCTTATTTGATCCAGATTTATGCATGAAAAAAATAATATACAGAAATAAACATAAACACAAAGATGCAGTAGAAATAAAACTCCATTTCATTAAAATCAAATGACTTAAATATGTTGACAGAAAAAATGGAAAACAAATAGCTAGGGCAATGGTAGATTATCTTTGAGAATAGATGTGGTGGCTACATGCCTCTGAACTATGTTAAAATGAGGCTCGAAGGCCTATTTATTATTGAGAAACAATGGAAAACCCTAAACATCCAAAAACCTAACCCTAGGAGATGAAGCTCCAAAATTATGGGCTCCATTTGGGTAAATTGGCACATCAACTTCCCAGGGACGTAAATTTGGCATATTTTCTCCGTTTGACGTGCTCAATACCTTGTTAGAAAGATCTAACTGAGGACTACAAATTTTTAGTGAGAAAAATCAGGCAAAAATCCTTCTTGCTCTTGGTTTTCCCAAAAAACATCGTTTAGGGCCTCAAAACGGCTCCGGAAGTTCAGGACCCGAAAAAATGCTAAAAATAATAAACTCTGCTGAAACTGAAAAACTGAAAGAACTGATGGTGGGGGTCCAAATGGAATAGGTGGGTGGCCACCAAGATCCACCTGGATCATTCCTCCCCCCTTAGGAAGCAATGGTCCCCATTGCGTTGAGTTCCTGCATGGGATGAGGCAAAGTATGTCGAACTTGGTATTGGATTTCTCGAAGATGTCATGGACCCGTGGGCGAACGTGTTGGATGCGTTCAGTAAATTTGGTTTCTTTATCAGCCTCAGACAATACATGTGTGGAGTTTTCTTGTGTGGTTGCATGAGGTATGGAAATATCAGGTGGCGGTGCACCTAGGGTCAGATCAACGGAGTGCTTGACCTGACAGTGTAGAGAAACCTCTGTGGGTGAGGAGAAAATGTCCTCGTATTCCCCCATGAATTTTTCCATTTGTTGCTGTTGTGCAGGGGAGCCCTGTTTCGAGGTTGTGGCCACAATATTATTCTTACCTTGTGGGAAAATTGTAATGCAAATAAATTTCTTGGTTTTGGAAACAAGCTTACTGCGTTGTTTTATAGTAGTCAAAGAGATGGCATGAGGAGGTACTACCTTTGGTATCTTGTACAATTTATTTCCCAAAGTACCTCATCCACAAGTATGGTTGGCCCAATAATACACAGCATGTCGCTTCCATAAGTATGGTTGGCCCAATAATACATAAGACACATCAAGAGGAGCAACATGACATAGTACCATCCACAGTATGCAGAAGCGAGGCAAAGTCATAAGGAGCCTAAAAGTATGGTTGGCCCAATAATACATAAGACACATCAAGAGGAGCAACATGACATAGTACCTCATCCGTGAATGGCTTGATGTTGTACGAAAGGCGACAATGTTGGCGAACACGGAGATATATTCCTTGGTGAATCCACCCAATGGTATACAGGTGCAAGTGTGCTATGTTCGGTATGCCAAGATGCTTCATGGCCTCTACTGAAATGAGGTTCTTTTGGCTTCCGCTATCGACAACGAATTACAATGGAGAACCCTTCACCCACATCTGCGAATGGAAGAGGCGCTCCCCCTCCTCTAGACCCTTGGGATCCTCCTTCTGGATATTGGTGGTGGAAACAATCGCACTAGGATCCGCATTAATGATCCGCTTCCCTTTTTCATCATCCATGTCTAGTTCTGAGTTAGGATCAAGACATGCATCTGATTCGAGTGCCTTTAGTTCAGCCACGAGCGACTGTTTTGCCCGACACTCGTTTGTGTTGTGACTGGGGTTGTTATGAAATTCACACCACTTCCCTGTGTCATTATTTGGATTTGTGGTGTTGTTCTGAGTAGCCCCACTTTGGATTTTCCTCTTGTTCTGTGGTTCGGGGGCGCCTTTCCATGGCTTTGGATTCATGGATCCAAAGTCTTGCTTCTTCTTCTTAAATTTCTGCTCGATCTTGGCGTCATAGCGATATGTTGTGCCAAGCGAGGTAATTTTGAGGAACTCCATTCCCTCCTGAATATATATGTGCAAATAGCTGTGGTACTTGAGCACCAAATGTCTCTTTGAATCTTTAATACCCAACTTTGTGCAAAGGGTATGGAATAAATTTGTCAGTTTGTGCACATCTTGATCACGGTTTTTCAGCAGCGTGGTCCATTGGATGTATTTGTACTCATAGCTCCCCACAGGGTAATATTGTTCCTTGATTCCATTTCGAAACAAATTCCAAGTGGGTGTGGCTGAGAATAGAGAGGGTTCCCTCTCATCCTTTTTCTCACAGTAGGTTTACCACCAATCTTAGACATGGGGGTCAGATTTGAGGAGGGCAAAAGTAGTATTTTTTCGGTCAGAGAAATCATGGACCGAGAAATACCCTTCCAGCAAATTCAACCATCTATCTATGACATCTGCATATATTTTTCCTTCAAATACAGTAATTTCGAAGTTTACATGTACCTTAAAAGGAGAGGCACCTCCAGAGTGGCTGCAGGATGTAGATGTGTCGTCGGTGGGTAGCCGTTGAAGGATATATGCAAAGTTATCCATCATCGTGTTCCTTTGTTTCTTGAGGGCCTCCTCGAGCAATAATTTGATAGGATATCCTTCTCCCTCATATTTATTTTCTTCCACCATGGGATGTTGTCGGGGTTTGCGAGGTTGATCTTGCAAGGGTTCAACCAGATCGAGCCCTAACTCCTTATACCCTGACCTCGTTGGGGACATGCAAAGAAAAATATAGAAAGAGAAGACTGATTTGATACCACTAATCTAGATTATGAAAGAACACAATAATATATATAAATAAACATAAACACAGAGATGCAGCGGAAATAAAACTCCATTTCATTAAAATCAAATGACTAAAATATGTTTACAAACAGAATGGAAATAAACTTGCTAGGGAGATGGTAGCTTATCTCTAAGAAGAGATGTGGCGACTCTATGCCTTTGAACTATGTTACAATGAGGCTCAAAGGCCTATTTATTATTGAGAAATAATGGAAAACCATAAACATCCAAGAACCTAACCTTAGGAGTTGAAGCACCAAAATTGTGGGCCCGTTTGGGTAAATTGGTACATCAACTTCTCGGGGACGTAAATTTGGCATATGATCTCTGTTTGACGCGCTCAATACATCCCTCAAAATGGCTCTGGAAGTTCAGGACCCGAAAAAATGCTAAAAATAGTAAACTGTGTTGAAACTAAAAAACTGAAAGAACCGATGGTGGGGGTCCAAATGTAATAGGTGGGTGGTCACTAAGATCCACCTGGATCATTGTATTTGGTGTATAATGCCCGAAAATGTTAGAAAACTTCATGTTTTATCTTAGGAAAATTTGAAATTTTGGGCTTCCCTATGGGAAAATTTCTTTGACTTGATTACGCATTTCCCTAGTCTTGGCTTTCTTGTGAAAATATGACATGTTTAGGTCTCCATCCTTTGGCCATGTGCTTCATGACTTGAGCCTCAAGTATTCCTCTTACTCTTTATTTTATTTTGTAGAAATTTTCATACAATTATGTATTGCTTGGATTCTCCTGATCTAACAATCATATGCCATTATTAAATACTGAATCCTTCTGCTTAAATCTTTGCGGAAATTTAATCGCCAATTGAAAACACATGAAGAAAGATCAATCACACATAACACATATGTTTTTACCGGGAAAACATAAAGCTAAAAACCCCACTATCATATATTTTGTATATATCATGGATCATGAAACAATCTCATACAAAACCCTAATCCAAGAGCTCTCAATACAATATACAATCGTCTCACACAGTCATACAAAAATTGGCTCATACATGCAGCAATTTACTGCATCCTGACAGCATGCCTCCACTGCGCAATCCCTGTTGATCACAATCCCTGAATGTGTAATATTCCCAATTAGTCCTAAGCTAACAAGAATATTCAATTTTTCTTTATTGTTTTGTTTCAAGAATAAAAGTGTAAAGGAGGTTCATAAAACTCCTAAACAATAAATAAATCAATGCCAAATGTGAAAAAGGCTAAATCTTGGCTATGTAAGCAAGCACCCTTAGGTGTGAAAGGGGATGGATATTTTGACTGGGTCAACATAGACCAAATCTACAGCGTTGTCTTGGAGGAGCTGCCATCAATGAGGCACATCACACTTTTAGATGGAGCTACTTTGTGTGAAAGGAGTGTTTTCATTGAAGGTGGTTTAGGGTTTGCAAGATCTTAACTTATAAAAGGAAGAGGATGGCAGCATGAGAAGGTTGTTTATTGTTATTATATTTCTGAATATATTTTCTGTTTAGACATATATCATTCTCTTTCTATTTATTTGAGAATAGTGTTGTTTAGCACTGGGTGTTCCTGATCGGGAATCCTACCTCTTTCCTTGAGAGACCTCTTGGAAGAGTTGCATTGTATAGTCCACTATATGGTTGAAGGCCAAGCTTCTTCTTCCAACAACAACACATATCACGTTGAAGTTTTGGTTTTCTTTGAAAGATGCAGCAAGTGGAGGCTAGATCTACTCAGATCTAGACCATTTCAGTGCCCTTTTTCAGTGGAGGAGGCTTCTACTCCATTGGGAGGAGAGTATTGGAGTGCTTTGGCTTCATTTTCTGATCTTGGCATGTGGCCAACCATGTTCTAAACCCTACAATGTAGTATTGCTTCTAGAACTACGTTATTCCTGTAGGTGTTGTTGCAGGGTGTTTTGGCACACCAGTGGGAGAGTTGGTTTTCAAGTGTTGGTGATCTGCCCTCCACTTTAAAGATCCATTGAAGAAGATCTATGTATTGTTCATTTCATATCTGATCTGCATATTTCTAAATACTTTTGAATATCTGAACATTACTATAGATCTGCAACTTAGATCTCATATCTACTTCATGTACATGGTGTTTTGCTAGAAACCCTAAGGGGAATTGAAAGAGGAGCCTCTATAGTGTATGGATATGTTATAGATCTGACTTTTCATGCACCTATATGCTCTATATCTAAAGTGTAATCAATAGTTGTTGTAGCCTAATAAAATAACATTGTCAACCTTTTTTAGTCTATATACATGGTTTCAGCACCTCTTTTTGAGGATTTTCTTCAATTGGAGACTTTTATTTCCTGTTATGCATCTCATGGGCCATATTGTACATCTATTTTGCTGTTGTAAATTCTTTTCAAAGGTCTCCATATTGGCCTCCTGCTCTTACTTTGATGATCTACATTATTTTCCTGCATAACTGTCTTGTATTGTTGCATTCCCTATTTGGGAATATTATAGTGGTATCGGAGCATCATCTTGGCACAACTTGTGCTTTCTAAGAAGACAATATGTCTTCTAAAGAAAAAGGACCTCTTACTGACAAAGAAAAGAGGCATCTTAAGAGAAGACACCAGAAGATTGATTACACAAATGATAATGAAGACAAGGGTGAAACCCAATTATCTGGAATACTGAAAGGAAAGGAGTTCTCAAGACTTCTTCTCCAAAATATGCACGTGCTTAAAAGAGAAATGAGGGGAATAAGGAGGGAAAGCCATGAAGATAACTCAAGACTATTATCCCATGAAGAAATCCATAGTTCTTCATTTTATGTGTGTGAGCACTTAACCACACAATCAGATCTACAGCGTTGTACCATGCCTACATTCTTGGCAAGAGAAGGAATAGAAGAAGAGACTCCAAAGGAGGAGACTCTTGGTGACTATCTCCAAGAATATGAATCTCAGTATAAGAGATTCAAGGAGCATCTAAGCTTCCAATGGTTCTGTCAACTTAAAGAAGAGAGAAGACCCAACAACTACAATAGAAGAAGAGGGTACATGCAGCCCACTTTGGGTAGATTCTTTCTACCTACTTTTGATGGGTCACCCAAGAGGACAACCAAGTCTTGGGTAAGGAAGCTAGACACATATTTCCAGCTGCATCAAATTTCAGAAGAAGAAGCCATTAGAGTAGCAGCACTGCATCTTGAAGGTAAGGCTTATGCCTGGTGGTTATTTTAATCTTCTTCATTGAATAATGTAAACATATCTACTTATGCAAAGTTCACTAGGAGGTTAGTGAAAAGATTTGATTTGAAAAAATCTGGAATTTCCTTGGGAGGAAAAACCAAGCCTAAGAAATCATAACCTTTGCATGAGTTGGAAGGATCCATGAAGCCAACTCCATTTTAGAACATTGTTGAGGGGGTTGAAGATCTGCTACATGCTTTGCCAAGGGAAAAGGCCCCACTTTAGCAAGAACTTTCTTCTCAAGAAGAAGACATGAGGATTCCTTTTTCAAAGGGAGCTCAAGACAAAGGATCTCTTAATGATGAGGCATTCTCCATTGATGAGGAGAAGAAAGAGGAAGAGCTGGAAAGGTCCTCCAGCACTGTGAAAGCAGGAGGATATTTACCTCTATTTGAAGACGGAGATGAAGCAATTTCTTCAACTAGAGGAGCTCTTGTATATTTGCAAGAAGTTCCAAGGGATCTTACATATGAAGAGAATGAGCAGCATGTGTCTATGTTGTTAGACAATGAGACAGATCAAAGGAGGGATCACGACGCTGACATGGTAGGAGATGATCCACCATCACATGGAGGTGAGGAGGGAGCAATTTATCCAATCAGAAGCACTCTTGCATCCTTAAGAGTGATACCCAATTGTCATGAAACTTCCACACAAGAAACAAAGATGAATTTGCGTAGTGGAAGCAGGGATATGATGATCCCATCTATTATGCATATGAGGATGATCCATGAGACATAATTATCTTGTGTTAAACCACCTAGGAGACCACCTGATTCAGATTTGGTGAAAGACGTCTCACATCTTGATGCTCCATTCATAGATCTAGGAAGGAAGGGAGCATTAGAAGACCACCATATAGCGTTGAGAGTGTTGAGAGAGCTCAAGGAGGAGGGAAATATTTCCCCACTATCACCATTGTCCACTCTCCCATCTCATACTGCGCTGAGAAAAGATGTTGCAATATTAGAGAAGGACACCATCATGGGGCAAGGAGGACAGTGCTTGGCTATGGAGACTCAGTAGATAATCTCACTTGGAGAGAAATATTCCATACATGATAGGAGATCGTGGCCACACATGCATACTTTTGCAAGACCAAGGAGGTTTTGGATAGATGATAGCCTTCCATGGGGGACTAACTTCCAAGAACTTCCATCTTCAATTGAGCATGTGCATTTACAAGAAGGACAACAAGGAAGGAATAAAAACCTTCCCTCATATACCTTTGGCATGGGAGATGTCAAGGAGGAGAAGAATGGAAGGAATGGCCTTCCAACATATACCTTTGGCATGGGAGATGTCAAGGAGGAGAGCAGCCACATGACAGTAATTTCAGTTGATGGATCATCAACGTTGTCATTGTTGGGGAGCTTAGATCCATACTGGAAATCCCAACTGTTGGTGGATTATTCCAAGGATCTTCACACTTGTATGATACTTGATGACCAGCTGCATGAGGAGGGCTATTTAGTCCAAGGAGGATTCATCTATCATCGTGGTAGGATATTCTTGTCTAGAGCCTCCAAGGTCAAGGATAAGTTACTACAAAAATCCTATAAAGAGTTTTGTTTCAGGCACACATATTCCATGAGGATCTACAACATCATCATGAGAAGCTTTGATTTGGAAGGCTTTGGAGGAGAACTAAATCAGCATTTTCAAGAATTCATGAACCATGTGGAGTTAGGACAACAACATGACTCTATGAAAGAGTTATTTCAGCCATCTCTTCCTTCTTTTGAAAGAGGAGAAAGATCTATGCACCACTCCATTTGTACAAGGAGGATTGCTGGTAAAAGACATACTCATGTAAACCATGTTTTATTTTCTGATTGTATGTATTCTTTTGCCATGTATATGCAGGCCATGTCTCCAAGGAGGAGTGTTGTACCTTACAAACTTCATGGCCAAATTTGGGCCACAAAAATTTCCGAATTTGGCCACTCCCTTGAAGGAAAAAGGGAAATTTTGTTTCATGATGGGTGCACTCCTAAGGCAGCAAACATATCTCACACTTTCAGCCATGGTGAGATGACATGGGTGGCAAGTAAGTGGTGGGGAAACCACTTACCACATCTTGATCTGATGCAGGTAGGACATGCACTGCGCTGGTTCCACATGTGGGACTATGACCCACCTCCATATGCACAAATTTCTGTTTGTATGTATGTTTTTTTTCTCCCATACATTGATGATGTGATTGTACTTTATGGGAATGTAAGGAGGGAGGATGGGAGTCATGTATGTACCTCATGGGATGAAGAATCTCTATGTGTTTTATGCTACATGTTTCAGGGAGAGCGTTGGGCCAACCATGTTTGTTTCATTAGAGCTATTGTCACCTTATGGGATGGAATACTTACATCTCATGGGAACTTTGGAGGAGCAATTCATGGAGGGATGGATTGCTGAAAACTTAGCTTATGGAGGAAGATTACCACATGTTGGTGTCACGAATGGAGGAGGAGAAGAGTTGCAGAAGTCACCTTATCAGTTGCTTGAGGACAAGCAACATTTGGGAGGGGAGGAATGTAATATTCCCAATTAGTCCTAAGCTAATGGGAATATTCAATTTTGCTTTATTTTTTTGTTTCAAGAATAAAAGTGTAAAGGAGGTTCATAAAGCTCCTAAACAGTAAATAAATCAATGCAAAATATGAAAAAGGCTAAATCTTGGCTATGTAAGAAAGCACCCTTAGGTGTGAAAGGGGTTGGATATTTTGACTGGGTCAACCTTGACCAAATCTACAACGTTGTCTTGGAGGAGTGGCCATCAATGAGGCACAACGCAGTTTTATATGAAGCTTATTTGTTTGAAAGGATTGTTCTCATTGAAGGTGGTTTAGGGTTTGCAAGCTCTTAACTTATAAAAGGAATAGGATGGCAGCATGAGAAGTTTTTTTATTGTTATTATATTTCTGAATATATTGTCTGTTTATATGTATATCATTCTCTTGTTGTTTAGCTGAGAATAGTGTTGTTTAGCACTGGGTGTTCCTGATCGGGAATCCCACCTCTTTCCTTAAGACGCCTCTTGGAAGAGTTTGCATTATATAGTCCACTATCTGGCTGAAGGCCAAGCTTATTGTTCAAACTACAACACAGATCCTGTTGAGGTTTTGGTTGAATTTAATAGCTGCAGCAAGTGGAGGCTAGATCTACTCAGATCTAGACCATTTTAGTAACCTTTTTCAGTGGAGGAGGCTTCTACTCCATTGGGAAGAGAGTATTGGAGTGCTTGGGATTCATTTTCTGATCTTAGCATGTGGCCAACCATGTTCTAAACCCTACAGTGCAGTATTGCTTCTAGAACTGCATTATTCCTTTAGGTGTTGTTGCAGGGTGTTTTGGCACACCAGTGGGAGAGCTAGTTTTCAAGTGTTGGGGATTTGCCCTCCAATTTGAAGATCCATTGAAGAAGATCTATGTATTCTTCATTTCAGATCTGATCTGCATCTTTTTGAATACTTCTGAATATCTGAACATTACTGCAGATCTGCAACTTAGATCTCATATCTACTTCATGTACATGGTGTTTTGCTAGAAACCCCAAGGGGAATTGAAAGAGGAACCTCTATAGTGTATGGATCTGTTATATATTTGACTTTTCATGCACCTATATGCTCTAGATCTAAAGTATAATAAATAGTTGTTGCAGCCTAATAAAATAACGTTGTCAAGCCTTTTTCAGTCTATATACATGGTTGCAGCACCTCTTTTTGACGATTTTCTTCAATTGGAGACTTTTATTTCCTGTTATGCATCTCATGGGCTATATTGTACATCTATTTTTCTGTTTTAAATGCTTTTCAAAGGTCTCCATATTGGCCTCCTGCTCTTACTTTGATGATCTGCGTTATTTTCCTGCATATCTGTCTTGTATTGTTGCATTCCCTATTTGGGAATATTACAAAATGAATAAGATAGTACCTTGCCTTGACTGCGCAATCCTGATTGGCATCTCCAATGTGTGTGTGGTTGCATGAGTGCACCCACTAATGTAACATCAAGGTTAGTGGAACAAATGGTAGAGAAGTACAAAATCAGACACAGAAAATATACTCCCTACCATCCACAAGCAAATGGCCAAGTGTAATATACTAATAAGGTCATTGAAGGGATCCTAACAAAGACTGTTCATTTACATAGAAGAGATTACGCAGACAGGCTTCCTGAAGCCTTGTGGGCCTATAGAACTACATGGAGAAGCACAACAGGTCATACTCCTTATGAACTTGTTTATGGAAAACAAGTCTTGTTTCCCATAGAGTTTCAAATTCAAACTTTTAAAATAGCAATCCAGCTAGGACTTGATCTAACAGAGGCACAAAAACACAGATTGGAGAAAATTAATGAATTGGATGAGATCAGACAGGATGCAGTCCAGAGAAAAAATATAGTCCAACAGCAAAGGACTATATGGCATGATAAGTACATTAAGGAAAAGAAATTCAAAGAAGGTGACTGGGCCCTCTTGTTTGATTCAAAGTTCAAAGATTTTCAAGGTAAATTCCAAACACATTAGCTTGGGCTATATGAAATTGAGAATTTTTTTGACAATGGAGCAATAAAAATCAGGACAATAGATGAAGATAAGGTGTCTTTTCTTGTAAATGGTCATAGATTGAAACTGTATCATAAGCCACTTTCAAGAGAATATTTTTCAAGAGATTCCAAGAGAATAGTGATGTGAATTTAATGAAGAAGAATCGTTCTTCTTCATCAACTTAATTGTATTTTCTAAAATCAGATGCTAAAAAAAATAAAAAAAAATAAACATGAAAACTAATCATTGATTAGCATGTTTATACAGAAAAGATAAGGGGAAAATCAAAATCCTTCTGACACTTTAGCTTTTCAAAATTGTTATTTTCCTACAATTAAGTATTATAAAATCATAAGTTGTAGGCTCACTTTACATATCGCATTCCACTCACATTTATGATCCATTTCATTCCATCATATCTCACTTCATTCATACTTCATTCCACTCCATTTCATGATCCATCTCATTTCATTTCAGATTTTCAAAAATTGTTCTTTTTCTGCAATTGAGTATTATAAAATCATTAGTTGCAAGCTCACTTTACATATTTCATCCCACTTCACATTTATGATCCATTTCATTCCATCATATTTCACTTCATTCATGCTTCATTCCACTATATTTCATGATCCATTTCATTTCATTTCATACTTCATTCCATCCATATTTAAAATCATTTCATTCCATGTCTCAAAGTTTTTACAGGTACATTCTGCAGCTAGATATTCTGCAGCCAACTATTCTGCAGTCACCTTTTCTGCAGACAACCATTCAGCAACCACTTGTTCAGCAGCCAATTGATCCTGCAAACCTACTTCAGCAAGAAAAATCAAAAGGATTATGGAGTCTGAAAGATCAATAATTTTCAAAGGAAAGAAAAAGCATATTAAAGCAGCAAAAATCAAAATAAGGGCTAAGGTAAAATTGTGTGAAATTATTATGATAGAAAATTATGAAAGATATAGTATGGTTAAGTCATATGTATGTTTCATAAAGTTATATTGATTATTCGAATTGATCAAGCCTATCATAAAATCCTTGAACAAATCCCTTCCATTCCACTCCATATCAAATCATCATTTATTAGAAGTTAACGGTCAGTACTTGAAGTGACCTATTAGGTCACGTCATTAACCCGAAACATTCATTGATAATTTTTAAAATCTTTATGAGATTTCTCCGCAGTCTTTTACTCCATGAAAAACTCTCAAACTCAATCATTCTTATGATTTACCCTCACCGTATTTCACTCATCCCGTATCCACTTAATGCCATTTTATTCCGTAACCAATTCCTATCTGCAGAAACAGAGAAGTCATCTTTAGGGTGAGACAACCCTCTACAGCCATTTTTACCTCAAACAGGAGAGGAGTAACAGAGTAGTAAATTGAAGTTGAGGAAAAGAATCAATGGGACTCATTGTAAGGTCTGAGCCAGTCGAAACAAAATATCTAGAAGGTTACCCTCAGATTAAAGAGATGTTACAGCAGGTTGGATGGCTAAAGTTTTTGGAGAAGTTCGATGGATTTCATAAGGAGGTCACCAAGTCATTTGCCCAGTCATTCAATGGGTCAGAGGTCGAAATTGGTGATGTCAAGTTCATTATCACGAAATCCTTCATAGCAGAAGCAACAGAGTTGCCGAGGCAAGGTGAACGATGGTTTAAAAACAAATAATTTCACAATGAAGGCTGGAGACAGATGGAAAAAACACCAGGTATGGGCATTTCAATATTCAAGAAAGGTATTCCTAGTTCATGCTTGAAAAATAAATGGCGAAATATGTTTCTAATTCTACAAAAGTTTATAACCTGTGAGGGGAGATTTGGCACCCTATATATTTATCACATTAGACTTATGATGAATTTCCTAGATGAAGAGATAAATTTACCCTTTTTCTTGCTCAATAGTCTAAAAAGGATGGCTTCTAATGTCCAAAAAAGGATTCAGTTCTTAGAAACCACCTTATATCATCATGGCTTAGTTAAAATTTTAATTGAGCATCATTTGAAGAAGGTAGGAGATAGTTGGGATGAATTCCTCTTGAGAAATCATTTTGAAGAACCTAAGGAAACTCTGTCTGAAGAAAAACATGTAAGAAGAAGCAGGAGGGGAAAAGTTGCCAAATCTATTGAAATTAAAACTGATAAATCAATACAAGAAAACAGTGAGGAAATTATCTCTGAAAAATTGGCCAAAATCAAGAAACAACTCAAAAAGGAAAAGCTAACAAGAAAGGATGCTAAAGAGAAAGGTGAGGGACCATCTAAACTGAGAAGAAGTCATAGGCTTAAAGGCATATTGAAGAAGACAGGAGTTAAGCAAACCAGAATCATAGATATTGAAGATGAAGAGACACCAATTGATAGATCTCCTGAGTACCAGTATGAAGAATATCCTGATAGAGGAACTCCGGATGTAGATCCAGCCCAACAACAGATCTATAATTATGTTGAATCATTAGAAAAAAGAGCCTCAGAAAACAGAGAAAGAACTCCTAGCCCACAAGAATCTTCAATTGAAGTGCTGAAAAGAGACAAATATGAATTGGAAGTACTGAATAGGCATATAAAAAATGAAAATGAAATTTTAAGGGAACAAGTCAAACTAAAAAGTGATATGAACAAAACTCTATCTCTGCAAATGGAAAAATTGTATAAGGATAGTGAGAAGCTGAAGAAGAGAAACAAGAAATTGAACAGGGAACTTATAAATCTGAGGTTCAAATTGGTCATAAGGAAGCCTAAGATGCCATTGAACACCAAGCAAAGCAGAAAAATGAAGCTAGATGTCCTGGTTGAAGTTTCAGAATACATGGATTGATTGCATGAGGACATGCAATTTTTTTGCAGTGGGGGTATGTTGAGCCCTAAAAATGTCTTTTCTTTTCACCAAAATCCACTTCATTCCATTTATCCTTGATCATTTATAGGCCTAAAAGATCAATAAGAATGATTAAAATCACTTTAAGAATACATGCAATGACTGACTTATTATACTTTTGTGGTTTTGTTGTCGTAATGATTTCTGAGCAAACTTAGCTACAGAATGCAGTCATTCTGTAGCTAGTCGTATGTTCCGTAGCCATCTTTATGTTTAAATAGGTTACAGGTGTCATCTGAGGGAAATACGTGTATGGTTAGACTCCAAAACTCTCTTGCATCATTCCTTGTCCTCCACGAGGGCTGAGCAAAAATTTGGCAGTGGTTATGCACGTGGACAAAGCCAAAACCAAGAAGCAGACTTCTACAAGGATAAGGACTCTTGAGGTGTCTTCAGCAAAATATGAGTCCTCAACAGGAGTTTTAGTTCGATTTTGATTATAAAAGACACCTATGCCTATTTCTACTCAATGTCAGTTATGTAGTTGCTTATAAGAATAACTAGGTGAACCGAGAAACAGTTAGTTGATGTTTAGTTTTTAGTTTTCAAAGACTGTGATACTCTATTTCTGAGTGTTTTCTTCTAATGAAATAAGTATAACTTTGATGCATGATCTGAAGCAACTTTAACGAGTTAAGGATTCGTGTGCCAATCTGATGGTAGAGGGCCCCTACTATCTGAAAAGGCTTTTGCATATTTTATAGATAAGTGACCTTTAACTCTGTTTTTTTCTTAACTTAGGCAGTTTTCTGAGTTTATCCTCTTGCATCATGTTTTATGTCATTTACTTACATTGAATATTACAGTCAATCTTGTTCTCATAATCTGTTCCAATATATCACTAATACGTGAATGAGATCTAGCTGTAGTACTTTTAGTTAATTGCATTTCAGTCCTGTTAGTTAGATTTGGAAGACCCTCATTATTTTATAAGCTACTCTTGTTCTCAACTTCTTCTAACACATCACTATTATATGAACAAGAATTAGTTATATCATTTTGAGTTCTTGACTGTTCTGCAATTATGTAAGAGATTCTCATGAATTTACAAACAATATTTTTCCCAAGTTGTTCCAGGAAATCTCTAATCCTTGAATGAGGCTTAATAGTAACATTGTGAGTTGTAGAATGAGTTAATTCTAGTGTTATAAGTTATTTTATCATAGGGTTCCTCACTATGTTACAGATGATCTTTTCTCAAAATGTTCCAACAAATTTCTAACAATGAATAAGATTTTCTCTGTGATGTTTTAAGATGTTGTTTACTAAAGAGAACCTCATTACATCAAAACTGATCATTTTCTCAGTTTGTTCCAATATATCTCTAATGAAATGAATTGGACTAAGTTTAATGTTATGAGTTACTTTTCTTAGCAGCTTTACAATCTGTAGATTAACATTCTCTATTCTTGGTACCATTCATAGTTTAGAGTAGATTTTATTATGTTTTAGAATCTGTGGATTAGCATTCTCTGTTCTTGGTAGCATTCATAGTTTAGAGTAGATTTTATTCTGTTTTAGTGTGATCACTAACTTCTCTTTTCTAGTAACTTAGTTTTTCCCTTTAGCATAAAAACACAAAACCAAAAACACTAGAAAAACACTAAACACAACGAAGTAGGAAGAAGATACCTAGGTACATATGGTGCACTTCACTTCAACAGTTTACTAGCCATGGTTGACAATTCATGATATCAATTTAGGAACACTAAGTTGATTAGAAATTTTGGCACCATTGCCGGGGAAGTGTAACTAGGTAGCCTTATTTCTTACCTCCCAAAAAAAATGATATGCATAGAGAAAGAGACTCAAGGGGTAGATTTATAAGAAGCAGAAGCTTGATTCCTAGAACACCACTTGGTCCACCAAGACCAAGAGGCAGCACACCTCCAACTCAAACCTACATTCCATACTATACTGATCATAGACTTCCAGAAGACTTAAGATCAGATATTCCATCAGAGAGACCTTCCACTTCATCCACTGAACCTGTCTTAGAAGAAGATTCAAGGACCCCTGCTGGAGACATAAAATTTTTCACTTCCACAAAAGAATCAACCATGGCAGAAGAAGGGGGAGGAGGAGTCTTTAATGGAGAACATACGCTATTTGGAGGAGGTAGAGGTAGAGGTAGAGGAGAAGGAGGTAGAGGTGCAGAAGGAGAAGGAGGTAGAGGTGAAGAAGGAGGCAGAGGAAGAGGTAGAAGGGAAATGGGAAGCTCTTTTGGGTTTCCTATAGTAGATGAAGAAACCAATGAAAATATGAAAATCATTTCACCCTCTGTCCTTCCAAACTTTTATGGACTCAAAAGTGAAGATCTTGAAACCTTCCTATTTGAATTTGAAGTCCTATGTAGAACCTATGATTACTTACAAGATGCTCAAAAACTTAAACTATTCCCTTCAACATTGAAAGGAGCAGCATTAAAATGGTTTATGAGTTTAATCAATAGTTCTATTAGGACATGGGAAGACATGAAACAGGCATTTCTAGAGAGGTATTTGGATTATTGTATGCCAATCAACCATAAGGAGGAAGTGTTTAAAATGGTACAAAAAGAGGATGAAAATCTGGAAGATTTGTTGGAAAGGTTTAACTATAACATCAAGAGAGAAAAAATGGAAAACTTAGACCAAGATACTTTGAAAGCTCTCTTGTTGAAGACAATTAGGGATGAATGGCTAGATATCCTTAATATGATGGGAAAAGGAGATATATCTCAGCTCACATTACCTGAAATAGCTGAATTATGTATCAACCTTTCAAGAGGGAAATCTAAAACTTTAAAAGGACCAAGAGACCCTGCTCTTGCAAGGGCAAGTAAGTCTGCTTCTGGGACAATAAGTAGGGCATAAATAGGACATATGCTTGATGAATTCAAATCTGATATTTTAGGGAGTCTTAGTGAACAAATAGACACCCTTAAGTTACAAAACAAGTAAAAAGCTGAATCTTACGCCTTAGAAATCTTTTGTCCCAAATGTAGAAAGAAGCATGCCTTGAGAGAGTGCCCTTTGGATGCAAAAATAGTAGAGACTTCTGTAATTTGTTCATAAAAACATGAGACCAAGAATTTTCCTTCACTTCCTGCTCTTAAAGTTGTCTTTCAAGAAGAAACCCTTATAAATTCCACAGAATCTCTCAATTTTGTCTCTAGGAGGCCTTGGCAAGGACCTCAAACACAAGGATTCAATGATTAACTGTATAGTCAACCCCCACCAAATTGGAATTCTTGGCAGCAACCTTGGCCCCAATTCCAAAATCAATCTCAAACTTGGGCACAAGGAGCACAAAATACCTATGGAAGATACTCTCTGTATTATCAATATCCACCATCTTATCCACCATATCCAAATTTCCCTCCTCAACAAAATCCACAACATCAAAATCCACCACTTCCATTACCATTTCCTCAAAAAGAAAATTAGTTACCTGCCCAACCTATACCAAACCACAACAATAAAAATCCTCAGAACACATACATGATAGAAGGTCAACAGTTCCCAACTTATTTGATTACTCCTTTAGACCTTAATTATGTTCAACTTAGGTCTGGAAGAATACTTGAAAAGAAGAAACCTTCTGTAATCATACAAGAGTAAAACAACTCTGAGGAAGATTCTCTATGGGTAAATAAAAGTCTTGAAGAGAGCACATCTTTTCAAGACCCAAATATTGAAAAATCAAAACAAAAAGAACCAATAATTTCAACTCCTATATTAGAGTAGCCATCAACATTCATCTCTACACCTCCCTTTCCAGAAAGATTACAAATTGATAGGGGTGTAGAGACACAAATTATGGTGCCTAATTATGATTTCCTAGATGAGCTAAGGAATTTTTGTATTAAGATCCCATTATTACAAGCTATCAAGGAAATTCCAATCTTAGCAAAGACAATAAAGGAGTTGAGCATGAAAAAAACAGGAAAAAGAATAAAAGAGACAAAGAAAATTCAACTGGCAGGAAAAATAGCAAACATCATGATGGGTAAGATTGCTATTCCAAAGTATCTAGACCCAGGAAATCCAGTTGTTAAAATACACATCAATGGAACTGAGATCCAAAACACACTTATTGATTTAGGAGCAGCAATCAATATCATGAGTAGACAAATCATGGATAAACTAAAACTTCTTAATCTTATTTTTACACCCACATTATTACAATTAGCAGATAGATCTGTGATTAAACCTGATGGGGTAATAGAAGACATTCCAGTTTCCTTAGATTCTTGGGAGTACCCTGTGGATTTTATGATCCTAACTCCTAAAAATAATCTAGGAGGACATCCTATTATATTAGGAAGACCTTGGTTAGCTACAGCCGATGCTTTCATTAGCTGTAGATCTGGTGATATGTACATCTATGATGGTAGTTCAACCAAGAAATTTACCTTGTATCCTCCAACAAGAACAATTTCATAGTTAGATGACATTCAATGGATTGAGGATGAAGAAGACATACAACCTCTCTTCACAATTTCAGAAATTAGTGAAGATAGCCAGATTCTAAATACCTTAGAAAATTTTGAATCCTCTTCAGAATACAAACATGAAAAATTTCAAGAAGAATCCAACATTGAGTTTTTATCATCAAGAAAAATGTCTCTATACTCCATGGATAAATTTGGCAGCTCTACAATTGAGATATTTCCAGGTAAAACTTTAAACATAAACAAGAACCTAGAGAAATTTCAACAAGAAAAGCTAGTCAAAATATTACAGAGACATTCTTCTGCATATGCATGGGAGTACACTCATATGAAAGGGATAAGCCCTAAGACTTGCACTCATCACATCTACAGAGAGGAAAATTGTAAACCAATCAGACAACCTCAGAGAAAGATGAATCCAAACCTTAGGGAGATTGTTAAAGAAGAATTACAGAATTTTTTAAATGTCAACTTTATTTATCCCATTTCAGATAGTCAGTGGGTTTCTCCTTTGGTAATTGTGCCAAAGAAAAATGGTAAATGGAGGGTATGTATTGACTACTAGGAATTAAACAAAGCTACTCTTAAGGATCATTTTCCCCTACCTTTCGTAGATCAGGTGTTAGATACATTAACTGGCAAAAAGTACTTCTCATTTTTAGATGGGTTTAGTGGTTATAATCAAATTCAAGTAACACTTGAAGATCAAGACAAAACCACATTTACCTGTCCGTGGGGTACCTATTCTTACCGAGTATTTCCATTTGGACTATGCAATGCACCTGCAACATTTCAAAGGGCAGTACTAGGAATCTTTTCAGATCTAATACATGACTGTGTAGAGGTATATATGGATGATTTCACAGTCTATGGAAACACATTTGAAGAAGCCTTAGCAAACTTGGAAAAAGTTTTAAAGAGATGTAAAGAAGCAAATCTTTCACTAAGTCATGAGACGTGTTTCATGATGTTTACTGAAGGGATTGTTTTGGGGCATCACATTTCAAGGGATGGGATTAGAGTTGATGAGTCAAAAGTTGAAGTCATCTCTAACTTATCTGTTCCAAGTTGTCAAAAAGATGTTAGGAGTTTTCTAGGATTTACAGGATATTATAGAAGATTTATAGAAAACTTCACCAAGATAGCATCTCCAATTTTCAAATTACTTACCAAGGACTGTGAATTCAAGTGGAATCCTGATTGCCAGTTAGCCTTTGAGACCCTGAAAACAAAAATTTCTGAAGCATATATTTTAAGGGGACCTAACTGGAAATTACCTTTTCATATTTTAACAGATGCCTCAGATACAGCTTTAGGAGCTGTATTGGGACAAAAAGACCTGATTCATTATGCCATCTACTATACAAGTAAAAATTTGACCCCTTCGGAGTTAAATTATATTGTAACTGAAAAAGAGTTCTTAGCTGTTGTTCATGCCATAAATAAATTCAGACACTATATAATAGGCTATGAAACTTTTTTTCACACATATCACTCTGCAATTATATATTTAATGAACAAATCAATTACTAATGGCAGAGTCATAAGATGGTTATTGATTTTACAGGAATTTAACATCACCATTCTAGATAGGTCTGGAAAACAAAATACAATAGCGGATTTCCTATCTAGACTCCAAAAAATTAAAGACAATACTCCAGTTGAATATCAATTCCCTGATGAATATCTTTTTGCAATTTCTACTCAAACTCCTTGGTTTGCTGACATTGCCAATTATCTAGTCTCAGGGAAATTTCCTTCAATTATGAATGCAAGAGATAAAAGAAAGATCATTTATGACAGTGAAAAATATTCATGGATTTCTAATGAGTTATACAAAACAGGTCCAGACTTTATTATTAGGAGATGTGTTCGAGAAGATGAGATGCTTGAGATCCTCAAGGCATCTCATGATGAACCTTGTGGTGTACACTTTGCTGATAAAAGGACAGCTTATAAGATCCTTCATCTAGGATACTATTGGCCATCCCTCTTTAAAGATGCTAAAGAGTATGTCAAAAGGTGTGACAGCTGCCAAAGGGTAGGGAAACCTTCTCCTTCAGGTGAGATGCCATTGCAGCCTCAGGTACATATTGAAATTTTTGAGAAATGGGATTTAGATTTTGTAGGACCTATTAGTCCTCCATCAAGACAAAATAAATATATATTAGTTTGCACTGATTATGTTACCAAATGGGTAGAGTCCAAGCCATTACTTTCTGCTACTGAAGCATCTGTAGTTAATTTTCCTTTTTAGGATATTTTTATTCGTTTTGGTGTCCCAAGAGAAATTGTTACAGATCAAGGAGCTCAATTCACATCAAGGTTAGTGGAACAAATGGTAGAGAAGTACAAAATTAGACACATAAAATTTACTCTCTATCATCCACAAGCAAATGGCCGAGTGGAATCTACTAATAAGGTCATTGAAGTGATCCTAACAAAGACTGTTCATTTACATAGAAGAGATTGGGCAGACAAGCTTCCTGAAGCCTTGTGGACCTATAGAACTACATGGAGAAGCACAACAGGTCATACCCCTTATGAAATTGTTTATGGAAAACAAGTCTTGTTTCCCATAGAGTTTCAAATTCAAACTTTTAAAATGGCAGTCCAGCTAGGACTTAATCTAACAGAGGCACAAAAGCATATATTGGAGCAAATTAATGAATTGGATGAGATCAGACAGGATGCAGTCCAGAGAACAAATATAGTCCAATAGCAAAGGACTAGATGGCATGATAAGTACATTAAGGAAAAGAAATTCAAAAAAGGCGACTGAGCCCTCTTGTTTGATTCAAAGTTCAAATATTTTCAAGGTAAATTCCAAACACATTGGCTTGGGCCATATGAAATTGAGAAATTTTTTGACAATGGAGCAATAAAAATCAAGACAATAGATGAAGATAAGGTGACTTTTCTTGGAAATGGTCATAGATTGAAACTGTATCATAAGCCACTTTCAAGAGAAGAATTTGTCAAGAGATTCCAAGAGAACAATGATTTGAAGTTAATGAAGAAGAATCCTTCTTCTTCATCAACTTAATTGTATTTTCTAAAATCATATGCTAAAAAAATAAAAAAAATAAAAATAAAAATAAAGTATAAACATGAAAACTAATAATTGATTAGCATGTTTATACAGAAAAGATAAGGTGAAAATCAGAATCCTTCTGACACTTTAGCTTTTCAAAATTGTTCTTTTCCTGCAATTAAGTATTATAAAATCATAAGTTGCAGGCTCACTTTACATATCGCATTCCACTCACATTTATGATCCATTTCATTCCATCATATTTCACTTCATTCATACTTCATTCCACTCCATTTCATGATCCATCTCATTTCATTTTAGATTTTCAAAAATTGTTCTTTTTCTGCAATTAAGTATTATAAAATCATAAGTTGCAGGATCACTTTACATATTTCATCCCACTTCACATTTATGATCCATTTCATTCCATCATATTTCACTTCATTCATGCTTCATTCCACTATATTTCATGATCCATTTCATTTCATTTCATACTTCATTCCATCCATATTTCAAATCATTTCATTCCATGTCTCAAAGTTTTTACAGGTACATTCTGCAGCCAGATATTCTGCAGCCATATTTTCTGCAACCAACTATTATGCAGTCATCTTTTCTGCAGACAACCATTCATCAACCACTTGTTTAGCAGCCAATTGATCCTGCAAACCTACTTCATCAAGAAAAATCAAAAGGATTATGGAGTCTGAAAGATCGATAATTTTCAAAGGAAAGAAAAAGCATATTAAAGCAGCAAAAATCAAAAGAAGGGCTAAGGTAAAATTGTGTGTGAAATTATTATGATAGCAAATTATGAAAGATATAGTATGGTTAAGTCATATGTATGTTTCATAAAGTTATTTTGATTATTCGAATTGATCAAGCCTATCATAAAATCCTTGAACAAATCCCTTCCATTCTGCTCCATATCAGATCATCATTTATTAGAAGTTAACGGTCAGTACTTGAAGTGACCTATTAGGTCACGTCATTAACCTGAAACATTCATTGATGATTTTGAAAATCTTTATGAGATTTCTCCGCGGCCTTTTACTCCATGAAAAACTCTCAAACTCAATCATTCTTATGATTTACCCTCACCGTATTTCACTCATCCCGTATCCACTTAATGCCATTTTATTCCATAGCCAATTCCTATCTGCAGAAACAGAGAAGTCATTTTTAGGGTGAGACAACCCTCTACAGCCATTTTTACCTCAAACAGGAGAGCAGTAACAGAGCAGTAAATTGAAGTTGAGGAAAAGAAGCAATGGGACTCATTGTAAGGTCCGAGCCAGTCGGAACTAAATATCTAGAAGGTTACCCTCAGATTAAAGAGATGTTACAGCAGGTTGGATGGCTAAATTTTTTGGAGAAGTTCAACGGATTTCACAAGGAGGTCACCAAGTCATTTGCCTGGTCATTCAACGGCTCAGAGGTCGAAATTGGTGATGTCAAGTTCATTATCACGGAATACTTCATAGCAGAAGCAACAAAGTTGCCGAGGCAAGGTGAACGATGGTTTAAAAACAAAGAATTTCACAATGAAGCTTGGAGACAGATGCTAAAAACACCAAGTATGGACATTTCAGTATTCAAGAAAGGCATTCCTAGTTCAGCCTTGAAAAATAAATGGCGAAATATGTTGCTAATTCTACAAAAGTTTATAACTTGTGAGGAGAGATTTGGCACCCTATATGTTTATCACATTAGACTTATGATGAATTTCCTATATGAAGAGATAAATTTACCCTTTTTCTTGCTCAATAGTCTAAAAAGGATGGCTTCTAATGTCCAAAAAAGGATTCAGTTCTTAGAAACCACCTTATATCATCATGGCTTAGTTAAAATTTTAATTGAGCATCATTTGAAGAAGATAGGAGACAGTTGGGATGAATTCCTCTTGATAAATCATTTTGAAGAACCTAAGGAAACTCTGTCTGAAGAAAAACCTGTAAGAAGAAGCAGGAGGGGAAAAGTTGCCAAATCTATTGAAATTAAAACTGATAAATCAATACAAGAAAACAGTGAGGAAATTATCTCTGAAAAATTGGCCAAAATCAAGAAACAACTCAAAAAGGAAAAGGTAACAAGAAAGGATGCTAAAGAGAAAGGTGAGGGACCATCTAAACTGAGAATAAGTCATAGGCTTAAAGGCATATTGAAGAATACAGGAGTTAAGTAAACCGTAATCATAGATATTGAAGATGAAGAGACACCAATTGATAGATCTCCTGAGTACCAGTATGAAGAAGATCCTGATAGAGGAACTCCGGATGTAGATCCAGCCCAACAACAGATCTATAATTATGTTGAATCATTAGAAAAAAGAGCCTCAGAAAATAGAGAAAGAACTCCTAGCCCACAAGAATTTTCAATTGAAGTGTTGAAAAGAGACAAATATGAATTGGAAGTACTGAATAGGCATATAAAAAATGAAAATGAAATTTTAAGGGAACAAGTCAAACTGAAAAGTGATATGAACATAACTCTATCTCTGCAAATGGAAAAATTGTATAAGGATAGTGAGAAGCTGAAGAAGAGAAACAAGAAATTGAACAGGGCACTTATAAATCTGAGGTTCAAATTGGTCATAAGGAAGCCTAAGATGCCATTGAACACCAAGCAAAGCAGAAAAATGAAGCTAGATGTCCGGGCTGAAGTTTCAGAATACATGGATTGATTGCATGAGGACATGCAAATTTTTTGCAGTGGGGGTATGTTGAGCCCTAAAAATGTCTTTTCTTTTCACCAAACTCCACTTCATTCCATTTATCCTTTATCAATTATAGGCCTAAAAGATCAATAAGAATGATTAAAATCACTTTAAGAATACATGCAATGACTGAATTATTATGCTTTTGTGGTTTTGTTGTCGTAGTGATTTCTGAGCAGACTTAGCTACAGAATGCAGTCATTTTGTAGCTAGTCGTATGTTCCGTAGCCATATTTATGTTTAAACAGGTTACATGTGTCATCTGAGGGAAAGACGTATATGGTTAGACTCCAAAACTCTCCTGCATCATTCCTTGTCCTCCACGAGGGCTGAGCAAAAATCTGGCAGTGGTTATGCATGTGGACAAAGCCAAAACCAAGAAGCAGACTTCTACAAGGATAAGGAATCTTGAGGTGTCTTCAGCAGAATACGAGTCCTCAACAAGAGTTTTAGTTCGATTTTGATTATAAAATACACCTATGCCTATTTCTACTCAATGTCAGTTATGTAGTTGCTTATAAAAATAACTCGGTGAATTGAGAAACAGTTAGTTGATGTTTTTTGTTTAGTTTTCAAAGACTGTGATACTCTGTTTCTGAGCGTTTTCTTCTAATGAAAGAAGTATAACTTTGATGCATGATCTAAAGAAAATTTAAGGAGTTAAGGATTCGTGTGCCAATTTGATGGTAGAGGGCCCCTACTATCTGAAAAGGCTTTTGCATATTTTATAGATAAGTGACCTTTAACTCTGTTTTGTTCTTAACATAGGTAGTTTTCTGAGTTTATCCTCTTGCATCATGTTTTATGTCATTTACTTACATCGAATATTACAATCAATCTTTTTCTCATAAGATGTTCCAATATATCACGAATACGTGAATGATATCTAGCTGTAGTACTTTTAGTTAATTGCATTTTAGTCCTATTAGTTAGATTTGGAAGACCCTCATTATTTTATAAGCTACTCTTGTTCTCAACTTCTTCTAACACATCACTATTATATGAACAAGAATTAGTTATATCATTTTGAGTTCTTGACTGTTCTGCAATTGTGTAAGAGATTCTCATGATTTTACAAACAATATTTTTCCCAAGTTGTTCCAAGAAATCTCTAATCCTTGAATGAGGCTTAATAGTAACATTGTGAGTTGCAGAATGAGTTAATTATAGTGTTATAAGTTATTTTAGCATAGGGTTCCTTACTATGTTACAGATGATCTTTTCTCAAAATGTTCCAACAAATTTCTAACAATGAATAAGATTTTCTCTGTGATGTTTTAAGATGTTGTTTACTAAAGAGAACCTCATTACATCAAAACTGATCCTTTTCTCAGTTTGTTCCAATATATCTCTAATGAAATGAATTGGACTAAGTTTAATGTTATGAGTTACTTTTCTTAGCAGCTTTACAATCTGTGGATTAGCATTCTCTGTTCTTGGTACCATTCATAGTTTAGAGTAGATTTTATTATGTTTTAGAATATGTGGATTAGCATTCTTTGTTCTTGGTACCATTCATAGTTTAGAGTAGATTTTATTCTGTTTTAGAATCTGTGGATTAGCATTCTCTGTTCTTGGTACCATTCATAGTTTAGAGTAGATTTTATTATGTTTTAGTGTCATCAGTAACTTCTCTTTTCTAGTAACTTAGTTTTCCCTTTAGCATTGTTGAGGAGGTAAATCCCCTCTGCGGACAGAGGCGATCCCTACTAGCCCAGATTGGGTCTAGCAACAATCAAACACGCTACAGTGCAGGTTCCTAATTGCAAATAAACCGACTTGTGATGAAGGCTTACCTGGAATCCAACGATGTCATTTGTAGAAGAGGTGGTACTCCCGTCCCTTTGCCCTGGCAGATCACAATCCTCACGATCTCCGTGATCGGACACCTGCACATGCAAGAAACAACACAAACGCAAGCATAAAATCCAGTATATACAACTATATGTTAGTCGAAGAGGACATAACTCATGAACATAATCAAGAACAAGAGTGGAACCATAACCAATAGTCGCTTATCATTAATGAGTCAAAAGAAGAATACAACCAAAGCTTCGATGCCGAATTCTCCTTTGGCGGGTCGTCAACAGAACATGTCTCGATAAAGCCCGTCAAGGATGGGACAAGCCTCTCTCTCTAGATGCTTGGCAATAGTCTCCTTACTTGGATTTGGCCTTAAGGGAATCAAGAAGGCTCTTGCAGCATAAGGATGTGAAAGCTCTTGGGAACTTGGAGATTAGCTTGTCATGGAGATGAGCAAGCTTTTATAGATGGAGGAAGGGGAGTTGGGATCCCTATAATTATGGGATTGGCCCTATCATCAAGGAAGCTTCCATGAGAGGTGGCAAACCACTTCCTCTCTATGGAAATCCATAGCCAAACCTCCCAACTCAAGATAGATATCAGTCCAGGAATTTTTTAGGACGAAACTTCTGCCATTTATTTTTAAAAAACACCTCTTAATATAGTTGGCGCGGGTGCGGCTCTATGACAGAGAGCCAATTGGCGCGCCCTCTTTGAAGTATTTTCCCCCTTAGCGCGAGGGCTGAACTGTGGAACCGCGCCAATGGAAAAAGAGCTATTTTTAGGGTTTTTTGCAGGGAGATGTCTTCAGGGGCAATGAAAACTCATCTTCAGAGGGATACAATGAAAGTATTTTCAAGTCTTGTCTCTGCTCACAGGTCACGGAATGAGCCCTCCAATGTGCGGGATGGGGAATGGCAGGGATGGTGACAAATTATTGTGTAACAGATGCCCCTTAAAGCATGAGGCCCGAGAGAGAGAGAGGGGTGAAATGCTTTACGAGAACATGCCGACCGAAAACACTGCCATCGGAAAAACTACGGAGCTAAGTACAACTGATGTCTCAGATACATGATATATATCCGTGGTATGGGCGCAGCCATCCATAACAGAGTATACAATAATCGAGATCCAGGGCATGGATGCAGCCATCCAAAGAGGATCGATAAATAGACTCAGGTATGGTCGCAGCCATCCAATCAGTGAGTCATGTAAATAATCGTCCACAAAATCGCAGCCTTGATTCCAACAGACAAAATCCAGGGTCTTGCGCTCCATCTTGACCCGAACAAAGTACAAGTTCAAGCATGCGAATATGTGAGCTGAAGTCGAACATGCAAGAACATCGTCTGATTACCAGCCAATGATGAAAGTTGTTAACATACGCGAGAGGTACCACCAATAATGACAATGGCCCACAAGGTACTACAGGTAAAATCTACGGCATGTGAATCAATGAGCTGGCGTCGAACACTCGTAGAATCACTCGATCGGAGGCCAATGATAAAAACCTCACGTCGAATGCGACGAACCTGCCATTAAGGCATGCAAGCTCCAAGGTACCATAAGGGAGTCTCTAGATCAACTTCCTGGATAATGAGCTGAAGTCGATAGGAAGTGACCTTGATCGAAGGTGGGCCATAGTGTTTCTCACACCATCGATGCGAGACAGAGGAACATAGTGTATTTTTGTGAATCAGGATCATATGAGAATCAGAGGAAGGTTGATACCTTGCAGAGGTCAACTTCTCTTGAACATATTGGCGGCACGACAGTGGATTTGGCAGTATTTGACATCAAAAGATCAGAGGTCATAGTGACGAGGCAAAGAGTAGATGAGAAGTCAAAAGGGATCACCCAAACCCACGGAGGCAAGTGAAAAACGAGATGAGATGTCCCCAACCCGACACGAATGCAGAAAAGTGCCATGTTCAAGAGCGACATACTGCCGACACGACAATGATGCTGGTTCCATTTCCCCCCACCATTTCTGGCGAGTACCCCAATTATTTTTTATGACAAGCTTGAAGGGGATAGCATATGCTTGTAATATAAGTCTGCCCTTCGGGCGAATCCATCCTAGTACATTTAACGAGCCCTAGGAAGGAGAAACTCGAATAACGTCATTTCGACTGAATCTGATGTCATCAAGGTTTAACGAGTCTGACAAAGGAAGAACTCGGCGTCTTTTCATATTTAGAGAGTTTGAAAAGAAGGCAGAAAATAAAACTCTAGCATGGCCCTTTTCGTAAATAGTCTCTCAGATTCGAAAAGGTAGAAAAAAATATCTGAAAGAACCTCTTAGTCGTGATAGGCTAAGGTATTCCTTTTTCGTAAATAATATATCCCAACCCGAAAAAGGGGTAAAATTATACTGAGTATATATCGCTTCGCAGCCATTTAATGAGTTCAAAACGACACGAGTCTCGGCAATATTTTCAATTTTCGAGAGTCAGAAAAGAGCTGAAAGATGACTCCTCCTAGAGGAATGAGTGGTATTAAGGGTAGCAAATCGTTCGTGTGGTGGAGCTATGGGGCCTTGATAAAAGTCGGAGAGTTTGGCTAACAAATACCACTCATTACGCGGTTCCTCGGGGAGCAGGGTGGAAACAATAAGTGAAGGCATATGATGGTAGCGAGATGACAGATGGGTGAGAAAACCCAGAAATATACGCCAAAGCAGTGATAAAATGGCAATCACAAGAGGTAAAATGGGAATGGTTTCATTTTTACACAAGCTTGAAATTAGGAAACGACAAGAGTCTCGACAATCTTTTCATGTTTAGAGAGTCAGAAAAGTGCTGAAAGATGACTCCTCCTGGAGGAACGAGTGGTATAAAGGGTAGCAACTGGTTCCGGTAATGGTGGAACTGCTCAGGACATGATAAAAGTCAGGAGGCTGGCTAACAAAGACCACTCATTGCAGCAGTTCCTCAGGAACGGGTGAAACAACCAAGTGAAGGCATATGATCGGCCAAGCAGATAGTGACGATGGAGTGAGAAAACCAAGGCTCATCTGGCAAAACAGGCTGATAAAATGGCAATCACAAGAGGTAAAATGGGAATGGTTTCATTTTTACACAAGCTTGAAATTAGGAAACTATGCTTGAAGTTGGTTTCATTTTTACACAAGCTTGAAACAAAGATAAACTATGCTTGAAACTAGTTTCATTTTTACACAAGCTAGAAACAGAAACAAACTATGCTTGAAAAAGTAAGCATGCCCCCCAGCATGGTGTCTCAATTCGAGGTACATTCCCCCCAAGCTTCAGTCCATGCACCTGAGTAAACATATGGAGGGAGTGAAGGTTCAAGTTACGAGATCTAAGAAAGACTCGACTAGGATTTTACAAGATCTGATCAAAGACTCGAATTGAACAAGAACGTGTTTCATTATTTTAACGAGGTTGACACATTAAAAGAACTATCCTCAGGAAACCTTGTTTCATGGTTTAAGGAGCTTGGCACAAGACAAGGAACTATGCTCTGACTAGCTTGTTTCACAAGACAAGGAACTCTGCTCTGCAACCTTGTTTCATTTTTTAAGGAGCTTGACACAAGAAAATGAACTCTGCTCCGACAACCTGGTTTCATTTTTCAAGGAGCTTGACACAGGAAAAGAACCATGCTCCGACGACCTTGTTTCATTTTTTAAGGAGCTTGACACAAGAAAATGAACTCTCCTCCGACCACCCTGTTTCATTTTTTAAGGAGCTTGACACAAGAAAATGAACTCTGCTCCGACCACCTCATCATAATGAACAAGAAGTCATCGCTTCCAAGAGTTTCACTCCCGATGGAAGGAAAACATCCTGGAAGTCAGGACCCAATGTCCCCAACACACGATGCACGACGACACTATCACTGAGTACAGGCACGGGGTAGGTAGCCACATAGTTGACCTGCGGTGGGGCAGATACAACAGGTGGATAAAAAACAGGAAGGGATGATGGCGGGCCAGCTGCCACATCAGAACCAAAGAACGAAAGCTGATCAATGGTCACGATCCGTCCTTCATGTGGAAAACAGACCACTCAAAAAAGGGAGGAGACAAGCGCTCCCATGGCATAGGTATAATCGCGCCCCAAGAGTAGAGTGAAATCCAAGGGGCCTGGAACAACCGTCACGTCCATATGGATGGTTTTACCTCCCAAAGTAACAGGTAACCTTGGAAGGATCCCTAATGGTTGACTCGTTCTTCTGTTAAATGCCAAAAAATTATGTGTAATAGGCGCAAGTGGCGGCGAGCCAAAATCTTGCCAAGTAGTTGAGGATAGAACACTAACAGACGCACCTTCGTCTATAATGGTGTTGGGTACGACCAGACCAAAAGCCTGTATTGTGATCTCGAAAGGCACATAAGACGGAAGGCGGTATCCTGCGAATCGATTCCAATCAAAGGAAGCGACCCAACTACTCGGAGGGGCTACCATCGAACCGAGAAGGTCTTCCCCTGGTATTACAGAAGAAGAAGGAGCATCCTCCACGACCTCCATCTCGAAGGTGGGAGGAGTATCCTCTGGGACCTCCATCACGGGAGGCGGAGGAGCAACTTCTTGAGATACGGGGATAGGAGAATCTCTCTCCAAATCCGAGGAATCTGAAGAAACAAGAAGAACATGAGGGATGTGAGATCCACTCTCGACAGAAAAGACCTGGTGCACCGCGGACGGGGCCAGCTCAACCGATCCCACGACCAATGGTTGGTCAGGGGTGGATTCTTGAATTCAAATTTCTGAGGGAGTGGGATGGACCAAAGATGATTCTTGACCAATTGTATCACCAATAGGTGGAAGACTCAAAGAGAGCTGCTTATAACCAACTGGGAGGCATGGTGTGGAAACAGCCGGGTTGTCCAACACTCGCTTGGCTTCATCCATATAAGGACAAAGGTGAATGGCATGGTGCCCTTCACACAACTTACAGGGATTGGTGATCTTACCCTTCTTCTTAAGAGCCTTATCAGCACTTGCTGAAGATGTGGACCCAACCTGACTCCCGGAAGCCAAAGGCAACGGCGGGCGACCGTCGGACCATGCTTCAAGCGCGTTGGGAATGCCAGGGAAGTCTCGAAGAAGATGGTCTCTCGTGCACAACATACAAGGGAACTTGACTTTCCGTGGAGGGTTGGAAGGTTTATCATGAGAAGATATTTCAGAAACAGTGGCTGCACTTTTATCCTCTCGCTTATCAGACTTCTTCTTCTTTGTCTTCTTCTTCTTCTTCTTAGCCACCTGATTACTTGAATGCAAGCTTTCACCAGGCGAAGTAGAAGAGGAGGATGCAGAAACAGGCGAAGAAGGGGAGAGGTCCACCTTGGAATCAACATGATGTTGCTCAGGTGGAGGAACTGGTTGAACAGTAGTCGAGACATTCGAGACCATAGAGGTTGAAAAAAACCAAACAGTTAACCCAGGAAGGGACAACGTCGCCATATAAGGAGCACCAACATTTCCAAAAGGAGGAAAATGACTAGGATCCCATCAGAGGGGATTCCTTGGTTGGTGAACTCCGAAAAAGTTGCCATCGGAAACGATCTTCAGAACAACACCCTAAGGAAACTAACTTTAACGAGGAATATTTCGTGCGCAGTTAATTTTTAAAACATTGAAACAAAACTCTACCGTTTCATCTTTTAAGAGTCGATAAATAGGCAAAAGGTGACTCTATCGCGTTCATATTGGAAACAAGTGTGAAAGGACAAGCGCTTGGTGATCCTTTCAAATTTAAAGAGTCAGAAAATATCAAATGACTACTCAGGAATACTAGGTAAAGGGTGTACCAAATAACCGTGAACTGCAATATACACCTTGGTTTCAAAATGAAAGAGAAATCAACCAAGGACTTAACGTACGTGCAGGCAATCTCCCCGAATGCTGTGTCTGGTGTATCACGGGTATAGGGCGGTAGACTCGGCTTCCTATGGATAAAGTATGGCAACCTAGTAGGGTCTCCCTTTATATACGCGACGGTACGGGAGCACGATCGATCTAGTCTTTGTCTAAAGCCAAGAGGCGAACGGCAGCTACTAGGTTTGAAGACACTGGAACACGTCTCTAGCCTAGACCTCTAAATGTGTTTCGTTAGATTTCAATGCTGCCTTAGTGTAAATTGAGTAAATTTTAAAGTTTATCTTCAATTACGTTTCAGTTTCAAGGCCCTACTGTATGTCATATGAAAATCTCCTGTATGCAGCTATATGAGAAAAGAAAACTTTCAATTCGATGAATGCTATCTAGTTAAGGGAAGAGCTGCAAACGAAATCCTTCCAAACTAGATGACTTTCATCCAAAAGTAATTCCAAACATTCAACGATGCAAATAATGCAATGTAATCTATGCAAAATTCTTTTTCTGAAAACTATGCAATTGTAATCTATGCACAATTTCCTTTTTCTTTTCAAATGATAAGAATGCACTCAATGCATTTTTCGATGAAATGAGAATCTACTTAATGCATGCTTTAATAAAAGAGAATGCAATCAAAGCGATTTCTAGCTTTCAATCATTAAACAATGTAATCTAAGTTCAATGATGGATCTCAAAAAATACTTTTCGATGCAATGTGATCTAATGCATTTAAACGAAAAACAAACTATGAGATAAAAATTAAAAGAACGCAAATCTCCTTAATGAAGGATGAATGCAAAAGAGATGTAACAAACACTAAGAATGCAATCGTTGTTTCAAACACTTTGTAACGAAATCTCTCAAAAGGCGACAAGACATATAAGGTCAAACACAAAGAGGACTTCCAAAGCAAGAGATCAAAACAAGGCATTGATTCCCTTTTACATCAAACAATCATGGAGAGAAGACATTCAAAAGAATGAGCAATGTAATCTATGCTCATACAGTGAAAATAAAAGAAGGGAAAGACACACTGGTGAAGGATTTAGGGAAAAAATCTCAATTTTTACACACCCTAAAATTGGCTCGACTTGTACATTGACAACTAGCGCCAACTGGCGCGACTTGCACATTGACAACTAGTGCCAATGGCCAACTGGCGCGGGTTGCTAACTGACAACAAGCGCCAACGCCTGAAAATGAAAAAACAAAGAATTTCTCCCAACCAAGACTAGACTCACCACTTCCAACAGAATCTCCAAGACTCAAATGAACCATGTGATCTAGGCTCAAAGCGAGACAGACACAGATCAAGCTCAGAAAGCTTAAAACAGAGTAAACCCTAGTACCTTACAGGATTGACGCGACTGTAAGGCTGAAACTAGTGCCAGAATAGAATTGGCGCGGGTAATACACTAGCAACCTGCGCCAATGGGCGCGACTGTCAAGCTAAAAAGCGCGCCAGTCGAGTTTACCAGTCAAAAATAAAAAAGAGCAATCCAACAAGTAGACCAGTGAATGATCAAGCTATCCAAAAGCCAAACTCACAGAAAGAGCCAGCCCAAAGAGCTGATCAAGCAAGCAGAACCAAGAAATTGACCTAAAAGAGAAGACAACACTCCAAGTTGTTCAGTCCATAAACTAAATCGGAGATTGACTGAAGCAGCGTTGATCTACTCCGCTAATGCAGAGAAAAAGCATTTCGAAGGCTATCTGGCTGTGATTCAGGCTCCGTCTATAGCTTACAAATCAAACAACAAGCTGATTCCCCAGTGGAGTCGCCAAATTGTTGAGGAGGTAAATCCCCTCTGCGGACAGAGGCGATCCCTACTAGCCCAGATCGGGTCTAGCAACAATAAAACACGCTACAGTGTAGGTTCCTAATTGCAAATAAACCGACTTGTGATGAAGGCTTACCTGGAATCCAACGCTATCGTTTGTAGAAGAGGTGGTGCTCCCATCCCTTTGCCCTGGCAGATCACAATCCTCACGATCTCCGTGATCGGACACCTGCACATGCAAGAAACAACACAAACGCAAGCATAAAATCCAGTATATAAAACTATATGTCAGTCAAAGAGGACATAACTCATGAACATAATCAAGAACAAGAGTGGAACCATAACCAATAGTCTCTTATCATTAATGAGTCAAAAGAAGAATACAACCATAGCTTCGACGCAACATTCTCCTTTGGCGGGTCGTCAGCAAAACATGTCTCGATAAAGCCTGTCAAGGATGGGACAAGCCTCTCTCTCCGGATACTTGGCAATAGTCTCCTTGCTTGGATTTGGCCTTAAGGGAATCAAGAAGGCTCTTGCAGCATAAGGATCTGAAAGCTCTTGGGAACTAGCTTGCAAAGGAGATGAGCAAGCTTTTATAGATGGAGGAAGGGAGTTGGGATCCCTATAATTATGGGATTGGCCCTATCATCAAGGAAGCTTCCATGAGAGGTGGAAAACCACTTCCTCTCTATGGAAATTCGTAGCCAAACCTCCCAACTCAAGATAGATATCAGTCCATGAATTTGTTAGGACGAAACTTCCGCCATTTATTTTTAAAAAACACCTCTTAATATGGTTGGCGCGGGTGCGGCTCTATGACAGAGCGCCAATTGGCGTGCCCTCTTTGAAGTATTTTCTCCCTTGGCGCGAGGGCTGAACTGTGGAACCGCGCCAATGGAAAAAGAGCTATTTTTATGGTTTTTTGCAGGGAGATGTCTTCAGGGAAATGAAAACTCATCTTCAGAGGGATGCAATGAAAGTATTTTCAAGTCTTGTCTCTGCTTACAGGTCACGGAATGAGCCCTCCAATGTGCGAGATGGGGAATGGCAAGGACGGTGACAAATTGCTGTGTAACAAGCATAAAAACACAAAACCAAAAACACTAGAAAAACACTAAACACAACGAAGTAGGAAGAAGATACCTAAGCACATATGGTGCACTTCACTTCAACAGTTTACTAGCCCTAGTTGACAATTCATGATATCAATTTAGGAACACTAAGTTGACTAGACAGTGCTATCCATCCATAGTGAACCGAGTCAGCCGCCCTGAAATTGTGATACACTGAACACAACATTCAGTGAGATTACCTTCCCGTACTTCTTGGTTTGCCAGGAGGTATTCTGCAGTTCACAGTTTCTTGGTAAACCGTTTTTCCTAGCATTACCCTCTTTTTGTTTATTTTTTTCTGGATAAAATAAATCAGTAATCGTGGAAGAACACAATCCTACCCCCCGTCGTTCGCGTAGATTAGCTTTAAAACCACCTTTACCACCGGAAGTTACTTTTGGTAGGTGAAGGCGATCATGATCTGCTGAATCAAGTACAATTCGTACCTCTGGCAAAACATCATCTTTTAAACCAGAGTTAACTCAAATTGTTTCCACACATCCCGATTCGTTTATTGTTGTCGAAACGAAGTCTTCACGGCTACCTGTGGTCACGATCCATTCAATCGCTAAGACCATACCTCCTAGACTCGACATTGTTCAATAAAAAATTGATCCAGATCCTGTCTCTTCTTTTCCAGCACATCTGAATCCTAAAGTCGAACAATCGGAAGTTGTTCCTACCTTGGTCACCCCACAAATTTCTATAGCCACTGAAACTCCTATATCACACAATCAACCGTCTAAAATATATTTTGGGCCTGACGGTGAAGTTCTTCCTCCTGGTTTAATTGCAATTGAAGAAATCCCACAACCTGATACACCTTTAAGTCCAACCCATTTTGGGGTAGACCTTTACCTGTACCAGTCTTTTCCTCAATCGTTTCCATCTGATTTTGTTGATCCTATTACCATTCAGTCTCCCGTAGATTTTGGAGAGTATACATTTGGTCATACAACCATGCCTGAACCAACATCTTCGATTGGGTCTACTGTTCCAATTACGTCATCTCCTACCCTCGCTACTCCGTCAATGTTCATAACATCACTTGAGTCATATTTGCACGGTGGCCCTTCGGTCCCAATAGGCTACAAATCATTGTCTGGCACTTTCTCTGGTACATATTCAAGACCATGGTCTTTACCAATGTCATCATCTGGTGTTTTAACTGGTAGTCCTATAGTTAGTACCAAACGACTTGATTCATTACATCCATCATCATGGAAATATCAAGTCAGTCCTTATGGGTCAATTCATTTAAGTACCATATCAACTGGACTCCCAACATTTGGAGAACAATATTTTTTGTCTTATTATCCTCCTTATGCTGTGGGGAAACCTTTGGTCACATAATATGACAGTACTCAGTCACATTTTGGTCAAACTAATGTTGACATGAATCTTTGTCAATGGCAGCCTACTCTTCCTATCCAACCACAAACGGTTGTACATTCGTATCAACTAGTTCAACTTGTTACACCCACTTCATTACCACTTGTTAATACATCTATACCCCTGTTGCAGAATCAAAATATTGTACATCAACCTTATCAGGTAGGTTCTTCGACTCAATATCATCAAATGTTGGGTCCACAGATTCAAAATCCATTGGTTAATTTACAACAACCTATATCATGGATCATTTATTCACAAGCTGGTGTACCATTTTATGGGATGTCGCAAACGCAACCTGGTTATACATATCAACCGAATCCAACTTACACTAATTTAGGTTATAATATTGGTGGACAGACCCCTTGGTAGCCACAGGCGCAAATTCCTCAAAATTCATATCAACAAGTAACATATTCAGGTTTTGGTCAACAGAATTCACAAGCATTTTCTATGTAAAACAACCCCTATCTGGGTTACTAGTGAAAAATTCCATATGTTGGTGCTCAAAGACTTTTTTCCCAAGCAATTCCATCTTACCCTGGTGTTGGTGAGGTAAATCCCCTCTGCGGATAGAGGCGATCCCACTAGCCCTAGGGTGGGTCTAGTCACAAACGAAACATGCTATGACATCAATTCCTAGCTAAGAATGGATAAAGACTCAGAAGATCACCTACCTTAGGTCCTACGCTGTTGTGTCGTTCGAAAGAATAGCTGCCTCCCGCTCTCGATTTGGCAGATCACGACCCGCTTGTTCTCACGCCTGGATACCTGCACATACACAAGAGACGAAGACGATACACAACATACTATTTCTCTTTCCTAACTATCAGTCAGTCGAAGAAGACTAAATCACATGCATTAAATAAACATAACACAGAGATTGAAACAATATCATAGTCAAGTATATTAATTTAAAGAAGGAAGAGTAAAACCGGCGCTTCGACATTGCGATCTCCTCCAGCAGGGTTCTAGAGGAGCACGTCTCACAAGCTTGTCGGGAATTCAAACAGGGCTCTCTCTACGGGATCCTCCTTGGTTCAACCTTCTCTATAACGATTACTCAGCTATAATGTCTCTCCTCCAAGCTCAGCTTCTTGGCTATATGTTCAGCTACTGTTTCAGCTAGATGATGTAAAGGGAGAAGGCTTGTTTATATAGAGGGAGAAGGAGAAATTAGGATCCCTATAAACGTGGGGGGAGTCCAATCCTTTTAGAATGTTCCATCAACCATTTCCTAAAGGTAGAGATCTGTGGTTTATTGAGTTTAACCACTTGCAATGAGTCATTCTCGAGGTGGTTAAAGGAAACTTCTGCCTCCAATTTGTTAAAAAACATTCCAAAAAAGGTTATCGCGGGTACAACACAGGGACAGAGCGCCAACTAGCATGACCTATAGTTTATATTTTCCCCATTGGCATGAGGGATGAATTGGCTACCCACGCCAATGCCAAAACATGGGTTTTGGGGTGCTTTCTGAGGAAATGTTCAACAGGAGAAATCATGTCCTTATGCAGAAGGATGCAAAGAAAGTGTTTGTAGGGTATGACACTGCTCACAGGTCATGGGAAAGACCCTCCAATATGGGGGGCAAGGGATTGCAGGGACGGTGACAAATTGTTGTGTAACAGATGCCCCCTAAAGCATGAGGTCCGAGAGAGAGGGAGGGGTGAAATGCTTTATGAGAATGCGTTCAACCAAAACACTGACGTCGAAAAACCTGCAAGTACAAATACAACTGATATATCTGATACATGACATGTGGTATGGGTGAAACCATCCGTAAAAGAGTACAGAAATAATGAGATCCGAGGTATGGACATAGCCATCCAGCAGTAGGGATCAATAAATAGACTCAGGTATGGTCGCAACCATCCAATAAAAGGAGTCATAATAATCCACAAAGAACTCGTAGCCTGGATTTCATTAGACAAAACCCAGGGTCTTGCGCTCCATCTCGACCTGAACATAATAAAAATTCGAGCATGTGAATATGTGAGCTAAAGTAAAAAATGCAAGAACATCGTCTGATTACTAGCCAATGATGAAAGTTGTTAACAGACACGAGAGAAACCACCAATAATGACAATGGCTCTCAAGGTAAAAAAGGTACAATCCACGGCATGTGAATAGTGATCTGACTTCGAACACCCGCAGATTCAATCGATCGAAGGCCAATGATGTGGACCTTACGTCGAGTGCGAAGAACCTACCATTGAGGCATGCAGGCTCCAAGGTACCTGAAGGGAGTCTCTAGATCAACTTCCTGGATAATGAGCTGGAGTCGAAAAGAAGGGACCTTGATCGAAGGTGGGCCATAATTTTTCCCACATCATCGACACGAGACGAAGGGATATGATGTTTGTGAATCGAGACTAATAGAGAATCAGAGGGAGGTTGAAAACTGCAGAGGCCAACTTCTCTTGAACATATCGGCGACATGACACTGGATTTGGTAGTATTTGACATCAAGGGATCTGAGGTCATGGTGACGCGGCAAAGAGAAGATGAGCGGTCAAAAGAGATTACCCAAACCCATGGAAGCAAGCAGATAACAATATGAGATGTCACCAACCCGACATGAATGCAGACAAGTGCCATGTTCAAGAGCGACATACTGCCAACACGACTACAATCTTGGTTCCATTTCCCCCCACCATTTCTGGCGAGTACCCCAATTATTTTTGAAAACAAGCTTGAAGGGGATAGAATGTGCTTGCTATGTAAGTTTGTCCTTCGGACAAATCCAACCTAGTACATTTTACGAGCCCTAGGAAGGAGGAACTTGAGTAACTTCATTGTGACGAAGTCTGATGTCATCAGTTTTTAACGAGTCTGACAAAGGAAGAAATTGGCATCTTTTCATATTTAGAGAGTTTGAAAAGAAGGCAGAAAAGAAAACTCCAGCAATCCCTTTTCGTAAATAGTCCCTCAGATCCGAAAGGTAGAAACTATGTTTGAGAAAACCTCCTAGTCACGATAGGCTAGGGTATTGTTTTTTCGTAAACAATATATCCCAGCCCGAAAAAGGGGTAAACGTATACTGGGTAGATATCGCTTTGCAACCAATTTAACGAGCTCAAAATGACAAGCGACTCAGAAATATTTTCAGTTTTAGAGAGTCAGAAAAGAGCTGAAAGGTGACTCCAGTAGTGAATTTTTCGTGTTTTTACCGAGTCTGAAAAAAGTATAAAATACAACTCGTCTCTTCGTCAAAACCACGTGAAAAACCTGTCGCTGCACAAAAAGACGTGTGTAAAACATATTCCACGAAATGAATATGAAAATATATCAACAAATATGTTTCAAAACCTATTTTAGGACTTTTGAAAAGTTATAAAAGACCAACAGTGGTAAAAAATATTTACTTTTCACTTTTTACCTCTTTGCAGAGCAACAGTGACCCTTTTCTCTCGCGATCTTTAGGCGTCGATTGTGAAAAATCCAGTGGACCAATCCAAATTCCGTCTATTCCAAGTAATAGCTGACCTTTTTTGCCATATTTTAAGTTATATTTTATTTCATTTTATCGCCAGTTGAGATCTCTTAGGGGAGGATTGGAAAAATCTAGGGCTCCGCGGTTGGCGCGAGTTTCTGGCACGAACCTGCGCCAATCGGCCCAGTTTTACACAGGGGTCGCGCCAACCGCACAACTCAAAATCTGCATCAAATTTCAAAAAATGAAACCAATAGAATGTAAATTTTAATACCTAATAGGGCTTACAATGTTCCCATTATCAATTGATGCAGGTACTAAGCGAAAAATATGGTTATCGAGTGGAAGGAGAGAGAACATAGCAAAGAGGATGAACAAGCAATGGAAAACGAGCAATGCATGAATGCCCTCAGGAATTGTGGGCTCAAAAAAAATTTCCTGACGCCATGTATTCGGGCTTAGCTTGAATTACTACAGTATCTTATCAGCATTTGGGATGAAGATCGGGATAAATTCATACTTCGGGATTAAGAGCTTGAGCTCGAAGTATCAGATGTATATTTCATCACTAGACTATCACGCAGGGGTCCAGTCCCTATTCTGACTAGTACCAGGCCTTCTGGGGAAAGCATGACAATGGTAATGAACAGGGTGTGCCCAGGGGCATGAAAAGGAATAGGGAGCGGTAAAGTAGACATCCAGACCGTTGTGCCCCTGGGCACACCCTGTTCATGACCATTGTCATGCTTTCCCCAGAAGGCTTGGTACCATTCAGAATAGGGACTGGATCCCTGCATGACAGTCCAGTGATGAAATATATATCTGATACTTCAAGCTCAAGCTCTTGATCTCGAAGTATGAATTTCTCTTGATCTTAATCCCAAATGCTGATAAGATGGTGGGGGAAAATGGAACCAAGATTGTAGTCGTGTTGGCAGTATGTCGCTCTTGAACATGGCACTTATCTGCATTTGTGTCGGGTTGGGGACATCTCATCTCTTTATCTGATTGCCTCCATGGGTTTGGGTAATCTCTTTTGACCGCTCATCTACTCTTGGCCACGTCACCATGATCTCAGATCCCTTGATGTCAAATACTACCAAATTGAGTGTTGTTCTGTCGATATGTTCAAGAGAAGTTTGCATCTGCAGTTTTCAACCTCCCTTTGATTCTTTGTTGGTCTTGATTCACAAACATCATATTCCTCTGTCTCATTTCGATGATGTGGGAAACATTATGGCCCACCTTCAATCAAGGTCACTTCCTGTCGACTCCAGCTCATTATCCAGGAAGCTGGTCTACAGACTCCCTTCAAGTACCTTTGAGCCTGCATGCCTCAATGGCAAGTTCTTTGCACTCGACGTAAGGTCCACATCATTGGCCTTTGATCGATTGACTCTACGGGTGTTCGAAGTCAGATAATTGTTCACATGTCATGGATTGTACCTTTTGTACCTTGAGAACCATTGTCATTATTGGTGGTTTCTCTCGTGTCTATTAAAATCTTTCATCATTGGCTAGTAATCAGACAATGTTCTTGCATGTTCGACTTCAGCTCACATATTCGCATGCTTGAATTTGTACCATGTTTGGGTCGAGATGGAGTGCAAGACCCTGGGTTTTTTCTGATGAAATCCAGGCTGCGGGTTCTTTGTGGATTATTATGACTTATTGTATGACTCCTTTGATTGGATGGTTGCGACCATACCTGAGTCAATTTATTGATCCCTATTGCATCCATACCTCAGATCTCGTTGTTTATATACTCTCTTATGGATGGTTGCGGCCATGCCACATGTCATATATAAGATGTATCAGTTGTATTCGTACTTTCAGGTTTTCCAACGACAATGTTTTGGTCGAACGTGTTCTCATAATGCATTTCACCCCTCCCTCTCTCTCGGACATCATGCTTTAGGGGTGTTACACAGTAATTTGTCACTGTCCCTGCAATCGCCATCTCGCCCATTGGGGGGTTGTTTATGTGATCAATAAGTAGTGTCATGCCTTGCAAATACCATCATTCATACCTTGCCATGAGGACAACATTCCTTCTGTTAATCATTTCCTGAGCAGACCCCTAAAAACACCTATTTTTTCCTTGGCGCTGGTAGCCCGTTATGTCCTTGCGCCAATGAGGAAAATTAACACTGAGCCCGTGCTAGTTGGCACTCTGTCCCAGTTAAGCACCCATGCCAATTTGCTTATGGAAATTATTTTAAAAAAAGAGGCGAAGTTTCGATTACAAAAAATTCGTGGATGAGTCATGAGGGGTGGTTTCGACTGAATAACCACGGCCTTCCTCCTTTGGCCTCTTGTTTCCACCTTATGGGGAACCTCCCAAGGGATAAGGCCTCCCTTCCACTATTGTAGGGATCCCAACCTCCTCCTCTCCTCTATAAATATAGCCATCTTCCATTGATGAAGGGGTTGAATGGTTGAGCAAAGTAGTCTTGGTAGCCTGAACAGAGCTGAATCATTGTAAGGAGATTATCGTTAGACATCCGAAGAGAGAAAGACTTGTCCTTGTCCCGACAAGCTTTACCGAGACATACTCCTCTGTTGAACCGCTGAAGGAAGATCCAGCGTCAAAGCTCAGGTTGTATCTTTGTTTGTTCTGATTAATAATAAGGGACTTCGATTATGGTTCCACTCAGATGTTTATGTTTTATGTTATGAGTTGTATCTTCTCTGACTGATACATAATTGCATGTATTAGGTTTTACGCTTGTCTTTTTTTTGTTTCTTCTTGTACGTGCAGGTGTTCGGTCACGTCAAACGAGAGAATTGTTATCTGCCAAAGCAAGGGATAGAAGTGCCATCTTCTCCACAAACGACAGCAGCGTAGGACTTAAGGTAGGCCTCTTGTCGCATCTTGGTATTTTGCAATTAGGAACTTGCGCCTTAGCATGACTCAGTTGTTGCTAGACCCGATCTGGGCTAGTAGGGATTGCCTCTTTCCGCAGAGGGGATTTACCTCTCCAAAAAACTGGCAACTCCGCTGGGGAGACATTGATTGGAGTTTGTCTTGTCTTTTCGATTGATTTTGGTCTTTGCCTGCTTGATCAGCTCTTGTGGTTCGCTCTTTTTCAGTGTTAAACTGTTGTTTAGCCTCACCATCCCTGATCTACTTCTGGATTGCTCTTTTTCATCTTTTCCATCAGTAAACTCGACTGGCGCGGTTTTTTCCCTGATAGTCACGCCAGCTGGCACATGTTTCCAGTTTATCACCCATTCCAATCCTGTTCTGGCGCTAGTTGCAGCCTGACAGTCATGCCAATCGTGTAAGGTGCTAGGGTTTGCTTTTTTTTTGGGCTTTCTGAGCTTGGTCTGTGGTTTTGGTGTCACTTTTTCGACTGCCTGAGTGTTTTGAAGCCTTTTTTGACTGACTGTGACCTTCGTCCTCTAGTTGTTTGCCCTCTTCTATCGATTTTACATTCTAGCCCTAGGCCATCTAGGTGCTATAGTGTGTTGAGCCTCCCGTGGGAGTTTTTGGTCCTCATTTGATCAGTCAATTTTGTTATTGCTTCTTTGCATTCGTTTGGTGGTTTTCCACTGTGTTATTTTGTTATTTTAGTGATTGGCTTCTTCTTCATTCGAATTCCACTTTGTCTCGCTTTGAGCCTAGATTACATGGTTCATTTGAGTCTTTGGAATTTCTCTTAGATTTGAGAGACTTCTTTGTCAATTTGGGATCTGATTGTGTTTTTGACATTGAGTGAAATTTCTTGTCTTTTCTCTTTTGCTACCGCTTCTCAAATTTTTCTTTGCATTGGTTTTCATTTTGTTTAGTGCACTTTGCTTTTAAACATTGAAAACACAAAAAATCTCTTTTCATTTTGATTAGTTAATGTAAATTGAATCTTTTCTGTGTTATTAGTAATTTGTAGCCCTGAAAGAAAAGCTTTTAGTTTTCATTAGCGTGCATTAGAGACACTAGTGGTTGTTTTCTGATCATTTTGTTACTGTGTGAAAGCTCTCAACCTTCCCGTAGTTAGCTATTCATCGAATGATACATTGTGGCATGTAGTGTGCATTTAGGAGATTTTGAGACATAACATTTGGTAGGGCCTAGAAATTGAAACATAATTGAAGATCAACATTAAAATTTATTCAATTTACCTTAAGGAAGCATTGAAACATTAATGAAATATTTAGAGGTCTAGGCTAGTGATGTGTTCCGGCGTCGTTAAACCTAGTGGCTGTCGCTCACCTCTTGGCTTTAGACAATGCTAGTACAAACTTGTGCTCCCCGTACCATCGCGTATATAAAGGTTGACCCCACTAGGTTTTTATCCTTTATCCGTAGGAAGCCGAGTCTGCCGCCTTATACCCATGATACACTAGACACAGCATTCGCGGAGATTCCCTACACGTACGTCAAGTCCTTGGTTGATTTCTCTTTCATTTTTTAACCAAGGTGTATATTGCAGTTCAAGGATATTTGGTACACCCATTTGCCTAGATTACCAGAGTAGTCATTTCAATCTTTTCTGACTCATTAAATTTTAAAAGGTCATCAAGCGCTTGTCCTTTCATGCTTGTTTCCAAACTAAAAGAGATAGAGTCACCTTTTGCCTGTTTCTCGACTCTTAAAAGATGAAACAACAGAGTTTTGTTTCAATGTTTTAAAAATTAATTTCCCACGAAATATTCTTGGTTAATATTAGTTTCCTTAGGGTGTTGTTCTAAAGTTGTTTCTAATGGAAAATTTTCCGGAGTTCACCAACCAAGGAATCCCCTCCGATGGGAATCCGGGTCCTTTTCCTCCTTTTGGAAATTTTGGCGCTCCTTATATAGCAACGTTGTCCCTTCCTGGGTTAATTGTTGGGTTGCCTATTTGGTTGTTTTCAACCTCTGTGGTCCCGAATGTCCTGGCTACTGTTCAATCAGTTCCTCCGCTTGAACAATGCCATGTTGATTCCAAGGTGGACCTCTCCCCTTCTTCGCCTGTTTTTGCGTCCTCCTCTTCTAATTCGCCTGGTGAAAGTCTGGATTCGGGTAACCAGGTGGCTAATAAGAAGAAGAAGAAGACAAAGAAGAAGAAGTCTGATAAGAGAGAGGCTAAGGTTGCAACTACTGCCTCTAAAACACCTCCTCTTGATGAAATTTCCAACCCTACATGGAAAGTCAAATTCCCTTTCATGTTGTGCATAGGATACCATCTTCTTCGAGATTGCCCTAGCATTCCCAAGGTGCTCGAAGTATGGTCCAACGGTCATCCATTGTTTCCTATGGCTTTCGGGAGTCAGGTTGGGGGCACGCCTTCAGCTAGTGCTTGTAAAACTCTTAAGAAGTAGGGTAAGCTTTCCAATCCCTGTAAGTTGTGTGGGGGGTACCATGTCATTCACCTTTGTCCGTATATGGATGAAGCCAAGTGAGTTTTGGACAACTCGGCTGGTTACAAACAGCTTTCTATGAGCCCTCCACCAGTTGATCCTACGATTGGTCAAGAGTCATCCTTGGTCGATCTCGCTCCCTCGAAAATTCAAATTCAGGAATCCATTCCCAACCAACCATTGGTCATGGGATCGGTTGAGCTGGCCCCTTCTACGGTGCACCAGGTCTTTTTCGTCAAGAGTGGATCTCATCCCCCTCAAGTTCTTCTTGTTTCTTTAGATTCTTCAGACTTGGAGAAGGATTCTCCTGTCCCTATACCTCAAGAAGCTGCTCCTCTGCCTCCCGTGATGGAGGTCCCGGAGGATACTCCTCCCGCATTCGAGATGGAGGTCGTGGAGGATGCTCCTTCTTCTTCCATAACACCAGGGGAAGACCATCTTGGTTCGATGGTAGCCCCTCCAAGTAGTTTGGTCACTTCCTTTGACTAGAGTCGATTTGCAAGATACCGCCTTCCGTCTTATGTGCCTTTCGAGATAACGGTATAGGCCTTTGGTTTGGTCATACCCAACACCATTATAGACGAAGGCGCATCTGTTAGTATTTTATCCTCAACTACTTGGCAAGATTTCGGTTCGCTGTCACTTGTGCCTGTTACGCAGAATCTGTTGGCATTTAACAGAAGAACTAGTCAACCGTTAAGGATCCTTCCAAGGTTACCTGTTACTTTGGGAGGAAAAACCGTCCATATGGACATGATGGTTGTTCCAGGCCCCTTGGATTTCAATATTATTTTGGGGCGCGATTACACCTATGCCATGGGAGCACTTGTCTCCTCCCTTTTTCGTGTGGTCTGTTTTCCACATGAAGGATAGATCATGACCATTGATCAGCTTTCGTTCTTTGGTCCTGATGTGGCAGCTGGCCCGCCATCATCCCTTCCTGGTTTTTATCCACCTGTTGTATCTGCCCCACCGCAGGTCAACTATGTGGCTACCTACTCCGTGCCTGTACTCAGTGATGCTGCCGTCGTGCATCGTGTGCTGGGGGCATTGGGTCCTGATTTTTGAGATGTTGTTCTCCCATCCGGTGTAGAAATATTGGAAGCGATGACTTCTTTTTCATTATGATGAGGTTGGTTGGAGCATGGTTCATCTACTTGTGTCAAGCTCCTTAAAAAATGAAACAAGCTGGTCGGATCATGGTTCATCTGCTTGTGTCAAGCTCCTTAAAAAATGAAACAAGCTGGTCGGAGCATGGTTCATCTACTTGTGTCAAGCTCCTTAAACCATGAAACAAGGTCTTTCAGAGCAAATTTATTTTTCTTGTGTCAAGCTCCTTATAAAATGAAACAAGACCGTCGGAGCAGAGTTCGTTTCCTTGTGTCAAGCTCTTTAAAAAATAAAACTTGCTCGTCGGAGCATAGTTTGTTTTCTTGTGTCAAGCTCGTTAAAAAATGAAACAAGGTCATATGAGGATAGTTCTTTTAATGTGTCAACCTCGTTAAAACAATGAAACACGTTTCCGTTCAATTCGAGTATTTGATAAGATCTCGTAAAATCCCAGTCGAGTCTTTCGCTTGATCTCGTAACTTGAACCTTCACTCCATGTTCCTTTCATATGGATTGAAGCTTGGGGGCCATGTACTTCGAATTGAGTCACCATGCTGGGGGCATGCTTACCTTTTTAAGAATAGTTTGTTTCCGTTTCAAGCTTGTGTAAAAATGAAACCGGTTTCAAGCATAGTTTATCTTTGTTTCAAGCTCGTGTAAAAATGAAACCAACTTCAAGCAGATTTTCTTGATTTCAAGCTTGTGTAAAAATGAAACCATTCCCATTTTACCTCTCGTGATTTCCATTTTATCAGCCTGTTTTTGCTAGATGAGACTTGGTTTTCTCACTCCATCATCACTATCTGCTTGGCCGATCATATGCCTTCACTTGATTGTTTCACCCAATCCTGAGGAATTGCTGCGATGAGTGGTCTTGTTAGCCAGCCTCTTAACCTTTATTTGTTCAGAGCAGTTCCACCATCACCAGAACCAGTTGCTTCCCTTTATACCACTCATTCCTTCAGGAGGAGTTATCTTTCAGCTCTTTTCTGACTCTCTAAAACTGAAAATATTGCCGAGTCGCTTGTCATTTTGATCTTGTTAAATTGGCTGCGAAATGACATCTACCCAGTATACATTTACCCCTTTTTCAGGCTGGGATAGATTATTTACGAAAAAGGAATACCCTAGCCTATCGTGACTAGGAGGTTTTCTCAGACATAGTTTTCTACCTTTTCGGATCTAAGGAATTATTTACGAAAAGGGACTGTTGGAGTTTACTTTTCCGTTGTCTTTTCAAACTCTGTAAACATGAAAATACGCCGACTTCTTCCTTTTTCAGACTCGTTAAAACCTGATGACATCGGATTCAGTCATAATGATGATATTCGAGTTCCTCCTTCCTAGGGCTCATTATAAGTACTAGGTTGGATTTGTCCGAAGGACAAACTTATATGACAAGCATATGGTATCCTCTTCAAGCTTGTGTAAAAATAAAAAGGACTCGCCAGACATGGTGGGGAAAATGAAACTAGTATCATTGTCATGTCGGCAGTATGTCGCTCTTGAACATGGCACCTATCTGCATTCATGTCGGGTTGGGGACATCTCATCTCATTCTCTGCTTGCCTTCGTGGGTTTGGGTAATCCCTTTTGACCTCTCATCTGCTCTTTGCCTCTTCATCATGACCTCTGATCTTTTGACGTCAAATACTTCCAAATCCACTGTTGTGCCGCCGATATGCTCAAGAGAAGTTGACCTCTGCAAGTTTCAACCTTCCTCTTATTCTCATCTGACCCTGATTCACAAACATTACATTCCTCTGTCTCGCGTCGATGATGTGGGAAACACTATGGCCCACCTTCGATCAAGGTCACTTCCTGTCGACTTCAGCTCAATATCCAGGAAGCTTATCTAGAGACTCCCTTCCGGTACCTTGGATCTTGCATGCCTCAATGGTAGGTTATTCGCATTCGATGCAAGGTTTTCATCATTGAACTTCGATCGGATGATTCTGCGGGTGTGCGACGCCAACTCACTGTTCACATTCCGTGGATTGTACCTATAGTACCTTGAGGGCCATTGTCATTATTGGTGGTTCCTCTCGCGTCTATTAATAGCTTTCATCACTGGATGGTAATCAGATGATGTTCTTGCATGTTCGACTTCAGCTCACTTATTCACATGCTTGAACTTGTACTTTGTTCGGGTCGAGATGGAATGCAAGACCCTGGATTTTTTCTGTTAGAATCCAGGTTGTGATTTTTTGGATTATTATGATTGGTTACATGACTCATTGATTGGATGGCTGCGACCATACCTGAGTCTATTTATCGATCCTTACTGGATGGCTGCGTCCATGCCTTGGACCTTGATTATTGTATACTCTATTACGGATGGCTGCACCCATACCACATATATATCATGTATTTGGGATATCAGTTGTACTTGTCTATGCAGGTTTTTCGACGACAGTGTTTTCAGTTGGAAACGTTCTTGTAAAGTATTTCACCCCTCTCTCTCCCTCAGGCCTCATGCTTTAGGGGGCATCTGTTACACAGTAATTTGTCACCATCCCTACAATCCCCATCTCGCCCATTGGAGGGTAGTTTATGTGATCAATAAGTAGTGTCATGCCTTGTAAATACCATCATTGCATCCCTTGCCATGAGGAAAACATTCATTCTATTGATCATTTCCTGAGCAGACCCCTGAAAACACCTATTTTTTCCTTGGCACCGGTATCCTGTTATATCATCGTGCCAATGAGGAAAATTAACATTGAGCCCGTGCCAGTTGGCACTCTGTCCCAGTTAAGCACACGCACCAATCTGCTTATGGGAAGTTTTTTAAAAAAAGAGGCGAAGTTTCGATTACAACAACTTCGTGGATGATTCATGAGGAGTGGTTTCGACTGAATAACCACGGCCTTCCTCCTTTGGCCTCTTGTTTCCACCTTATGGGGAACCTCCCAAGGGATAAGGCCTCCCTTCCACTATTGTAGGGATCCCAACCTCCTCCTCTCCTCTATAAATATAGCCATCTTCCATTGATAGAAGGGGCTGAATGGTTGAGCAAAGTAGTCTTGGTAGCCTGAATAGAGCTGAATCATTGTAAGGAGATTATCGTCAGACATCCGAAGAGAGAGAGACTCGTCCTTGTCCTGACGAGCTTTACCGAGACGTACTCCTCTTTCGACCCGCCAAAGGAAGATCCAGCGTCAGAGGTTAGGTTATATCTTTCTTTGTTCTGATTAATAATAAGGGACTTCGATTATGGTTCCACTCAGATGTTTATGTTTTATGTTATGAGTTGTATCTTCTCTGACTGATACATAATTGCATGTATTAGGTTTTACGCTTGTGTGTTTGTTTTTTGTTCTTGTACGTGCAGGTGTTCGGTCGCATCAAACGAGAGAATTGTGATCTGCCAAAGCAAAGGACGAAAGCGCCATCTTCTCCACAAACGACAGCAGCGTAGGACTTAAGGTAGGCCTCTTGTCGCATCTTGGTCTTTTGCAATTAGGAACTTGCGTCTTAGCATGACTCGGTTGTTGCTAGACCCGATCTGGGCTAGTAGGGATCGCCTTTATCCGCAGAGGGGATTTACCTCTCCAACAAGGGGGCATCTGTTACACAACATTTTGTCACCATCCCTACAATCCCTCACCCCGCATATTGAAGGGTCTTTTCCGTGACCTGTTAGCAGTGTCAAACTTTACAAATACCTTCTTTTCATCCTTCTGCATAAGGACATGATTCTTCCTGTTGAACATTTCCTCAGAAAGCACTTAAAAACCCATGTTTTGGCATTGACGCGGGTAGACAGTTCATCCCTCACGCCAATGGAGAAAATTTGCCTTGGAGGTTGCGCCAGCTAGCGCTCTGTCCTTGTGTTAAGCCCACACCAGCATTTTTGGGAATGTTTTTTAACAAATCGGAGGTGAAAGTTTCCTTTAACCACCTCAGGAATGACTCATTGCAAGTGGTTAAACTTGATAAACCACAGATCTCTTCCTTTAGGAAATGGTTGATGGAACATTCTAAGAGGATAGGACTCCCCCCGCGATTAGAGGGATCCTAACTTCTCCTTATCCCTCTATATAAACCAGCCCTCTCCCTTTACACAAGCTAGCTGAAATAGAGTTGAACATATAGCTAAGAAGCTGAGCTTGGAGGAGAGACATTATAGCTGAGTAATCGTTATAGAGAAGGTTGAACCAAGGAGGAACCTGTGTAGAGAGCCTCATCTGAATTCCCGATGAGCTTGTGATACGTGCTCCGCTAGAACCTTTCTGGAGGAGTTCGCAACGTCGAAGCACTGGTTGTACTCTTCCTTCTTTAAATTAATATACTCGACAATGATATTGTTTCCATCTCTGTGTTATGTTTATTTAATGCATGTGATTTAGTCTTCTTCGACTGACTGATAGTTAGAAATGTGAAATAGTATGTTGTGTATCGTCTTCGTCTCTTGGGTATGTGCAGATATCCGGGCATGAGAACGAGCGGGTCATGATCTGCCGAATCGGGAGCGGAAGGTAGCTATTCTTCCGGACGACACAACAACGTAGGACCTAAGGTAGGTGATCTGTCGAGTCTTTATCCATTCTTAGCTAGGAATTGATGTCATAGCGTGTTTATTTTGTGGCTAGACCCACCCTAGGGCTAGTGGGATCACCTCTGTCTACAGACGGGATTTACCTCACCAACACCTAGCTATGCTTAACCTGACCTCAATAGACAATTGCGTTTTGTTGCAACCTTGGAATTACCAGATTTAAACTGGTTAACCAATGATCCTATCAATTATGCTCCTTTGTGGCCGGTGATACCTCATAAATTACCCTTTGACATTGCTAAATTCAATAGAAACCCTGGAGAAGATCCATCAACTCATGTTATGACTTATCATTTATGGTGTTCATCAAATTCCCTAAATGATGATTCTGTTCGATTACGTATTTTCTAGTGTACGCTCACAGGTCCAACTGCTAAATGGTACATTGAGTTACCTAGAGCTTCTTTCAACAATTTTACTGCCTTAGCTACTGTCTTTTTAACCCATTTCTAGTTACCTATCAGATACGAAACTGGAAAGGAACTCTTGACCAACTTCAAACATAGTAATTATACTCACATTTCAGATCATATTCATGAGTGGCGTCGCTGTCGACGAATTGTTAAGACATTTGTTCCTGATCATCTCCTTGTTGAATGGTTCATTAAGTCCCTGTTACCATCTATAACTAAGGATGTGGCTAAAGGTGGCGTTGTCACAGAAGATCAATTTATCCCTCGTGCCCAATATTTGGACTTGATTTATACTCAGTCTAGCATGCTCTATGAAAAAATCCCAAATGAGCCGCAATCTAATTTCAATGTTCCTCCTCAAATAAAGGACTCTCATTCCGGAGACGGCTTGATAGGCACTACAAACACACACAACACTACTACATATGATCCTGCTCTTACTTCCAAAATTAATGCCGTGTCATTTGACAAAGGAAAAAAGTGACAAGAAACCAGGAAGTAAGAAAAAGGGGAAATCAAAGAAAAAGCAAACTTCTACCTCGCAGGAACGATCATCTGATTAATCGTCTGGACCATGGAAACCTCGTTATCCATGTATAATCTGTAACGAGGAAATTTTTTTAGGGATTGTCCTCACCATGCTAAAGTCTCAAAAATCTTCAAGACTTCTCATGCATCAGCTATGTTGATAGACCCATTTCCAAATTCGGACACAAATTTGGTTGCTACGGATCCAGCTCCTGGTTCCCAAGTGTTAATGTTATCCACCAAAAAACCTTCACAAGATATTTTGGTGTCGACGATGAATAAAGAATATGGTAGTTCGGCCACTAATAAACCTACTACCTCGACAACGAATCCATCTAATGAATCAGTACCACCTACTATTATTCTTTAATTGATGATTAAGCCACCAAAGGAAGTAATTCATAAATCGACATATAATCCTTGAGCAAGAGCTGCACAAAATTACAATATAGTTGAAGATTTGGCTCAATCGCCTTCAGCTATGTCCGCTCTTGAGGTATTACAAAATTTTCCCTCCCAGAAGCAGGCTTTATTGTCGTCCATTGGTGGAATTGATCCGACTGATTCTAATCTTGTCGTCTTTAATCATACGGTCTATGTGCCACAATTACCAGCAGAATTGGCATTCTCCATACAAGTAAATGTTCTCAATCACCTTGTTCATCGCACTATTATTGATGAGGGAGAATATACGTGCATTATGTCTCTAAACTGTTGGAAGTCACTTGGCTCGCCGCGATTATCACAATCATCAACGACGTTGAAGGCTTTTGATGGAAGAACATATAAACCTTGTGGTATTATTAATAACCTGCAAGTTGAATTAGGGGGAAAAACAGTAAGTATTGATGTTGAGGTTGTTGACGGACCCCTTGACTATAATATTTTACTCGGAAGTCTGTGGGTATATGCAATGACTGCCATTGTTTCTACATACTTTAGAATGATTTCCTTTCCACATAAAGGTACAATCACATTCATTAATCAATTATCCTTTTTTTCCTTCGCTTCGCAGGCAACTGGAAGCATTCCGTTTGTTCACTTACCCCAACTAGAATTCAGAACATTGGTGTAGGACTCTTAAAGGATTCCACTCTTATGGGAACCTTTGCATTACCACTACCCGCGACGTCGGAAGAAATTGCAAGCATAGAGACCTACTACATGATCTCTTCCACACTATCTGGCTTAAGGAAGAGTACAGGTGATTCTGATATTTCTACGTTGGATGATGTTTTACCACCCAACCCTATTGAGCTACAATAGCAATAAATCTATTTGGCTTGGGAGGAAAATCTGAAATCAGTGTCACCGAGTGTTTGGGTTGATCATTCATTAGATTTTGGTACTCCATCTAATCCATTTTCCTTAAAATTTTTGACAGATGAAAATATTTTGGAAGCTATGATGGCAGAAGGAGAACCATGGGAAGATTATCATCATCGTTCCCATCTTCCAAATTATGAAGAAAATAATCTCAGTGAACTGTATCACCCATCCATTCAAACTTTCTTTTCGAATTCTTTTCCAATTAATGCAATTGAATCTGAGCGAAATTCATCTAATATCGAAGAAACGATTTCTATCGATATTTCGACTAAACCTGGTGTTGTAGAAAATATTCATGTCGGTGTATCTTGTTCTCCATCAGAACTTGATTCATATCGCTCTCTTTTTCATGAATTTCGTGATGTATTCGCTTGGTCTTACGAGGAAATTCCAGGCATAGATACTAGTATAGTTGAACACACTATTAATATGTATCATGATGTCAAACTGGTGTGCCAATGGCTTCGTCCTGTTCATTCGAAGAAAGCCGCTGCCATCAAAGCAGATGTTGAAAAAATTTTGCGTGCTGGTTTCATTTACCCTGTTTCGCTAATTGAGTGGGTTTCCAATATCGTTCCTGTTATGAAAAAACAAGGAACCATTAGAGTGTGCATCGATTATCAGGATGTCGATCAGGCTTGTCTAAAAGACAATTATCCTACCCCCTTTATCGACCAGATTATTGATGATTGTGCTGGATGCGAGATTTTTTCATTCATGGATGGATTTTCTGGCTACAATCAAATCAATATCCGCCCAAATGACCAACATAAGACAACATTCATCTATATCTGGGGCACATTCACATATAGGAAACTTCCGTTTGGTTTAAAGAACGCTGGGGAAACTTTTTACAGAGCAATGGATTATGCTTTCAACGACATCAAGCACATTGTTCAACCATATCTAGATGATTTACCAGCGCATTCACGAAATCAGACTGATCATCTGATGCATTTGAGAGCCATTTTCTGACGCTGCTGACACTACAAGATACGCCTTAATCTGCACAAATGTGTGTTTTGTGTTGGTTCTGGTCGATTACTCGAATTCGTAGTCTCAAAAAAAGGAATTCGAATAGACCCACTGAAGGTACAGGCCATTATTGATTTGACTGCACCATCAAACTTACTTTAGATACAAAAAATTCAAGGAAAGGCTAACTTCCTAAGAAGGTTCATTCCAAACTACGCTGAAATGGCTAAAGGATTTACTCGATTATTGAAAAAATGAGTTCCCTTCCATTGGGACCAAGTTGCACAAGCTTCTTTTGATGTTGTCAAGGACCATCTTGTCCGAGTGTCATTAATGTATCCTCCTAATTATCAAAATGATTATTTCCTATATATCGCCATGGCTGAAATGACCATCTCTATGGTTTTGGTCCAAGCAGAAAATGGAATTGAACATCCGATCTATTATTTGAGTCGTAATCTCAATGATATGGAAGTTAAGTAATCGTACGTGGAAAATCTTGCCTTGGCAGCTGTTCAAGCTGTCCAGCGATTTCGCCATTATATCTTGCTCTGAAAAACAACAATAGCTTTGGATTGCAACCCCATGACTTACATCTGATAACGTCAATTACTGGGGGGCAAGTATTCAAAATGGATTGTCATTTTGCAGGAATTTGATTTGGAATTCATCAAATCCAAGTCAAATAAGTCTTTATTTTTGGCTAAGCTTTTTTGTGACCTTCCCTCTGATAGTACTGCAACTACGTCGGAACCATCTATTCCAGAAGAGTCTCTGTTTCTGATCGGATCATCTGATACCTAGTATGGAGATTTCATCATTTCTCTCCAAACCCAAAATTTTCGACCTAATACCTCTCGCTCTAATCAGCGACGTATTCGATACCAAGCAAAAGATTATCTAATCATCAGTGATACACTTTATCGTCATGGTGTTGATACCATTTTAAGGAGGTGCCTCACTCATGAGGAGGCCGAAAAAGTGTTAAATGATTGCCATGTTGGGGCTTGTGGTGGAAATTTATCTGGATATGCTACCGCGCAGAAGATACTCCGCGCTGGTTACTTTTGGCCAACTATTTTTTGAGATTGTATCCTCGCAATCAGAAGTTGTCATGCATGCCAGATTTATGACCGTAAAATCTGCAAACCGCTAGCGCCAATGCATCATGTTGTCTCTGCTGGACCATTTATGAAATAGGGTGTTGACTTCATGACCTGTAACCCTCCTTCGTCCGGGGGGCATGGTTATATTATTGTCGCAGTCGACTATTTTACCGAATGGGTCGAAGCGATGCCTACATTCAACAACACAGGACAAAAATCTGCATTTGTTTTCTTCAATCATGTTATTGCATGATTTGGGGTCCCACAGGCTATAGTTACGGATCATGGGAAGCATTTTTGCAACCATATGATGTCTGAATTGACAGTCAAGTTAGGATTGTCACATGATAATTCTACTCCTTATTATCCACAATCAAATGGACAAGTTGAGGCTATTAAAAAAATTCTTAAACGAATGCTTCAACGAATGATATGAGTTCGTAAAAGGAACTGGCACTTGATCCTGTACTCCGCCTTGTGGGCGTATCAAACCTCGGTGAGAAACACAACCAGATTTACCCCTTTTCAGTTGGTGTATGGTTTGGAAGCTATCTTACCAATCCAACATGAAATATCATCGTTAAAACTCGCGATAGACTTGTTACCTGACACCTCAGAAGAAGAAGCGCGTCTCCTTAACCTCATCCATCTAGATGAAACGTGTCATGAAGCCCAATTGGCCAACGAAGCGCGTAAGAGATGTATAAAGGCGCAATACGACAAAAATGTCCAGCCTCGCATCTTCTCAGAGGGCGACTTGGTCCTTCTTTACGATCAAGAAGCAGATGTAATAGGTACAGGTAAATTCGAGCCATTATGGCATGGCCCCTATATTGTCAAAAGATTTCTTGCTAAGGGTGCCTACGAGTTAGTTGATTATGATGGGATTCCATTGCCACAGCCTAGGAATGGGTTGTATTTGAAACGTTACTATGCTTAATCATGACTGTAGTAATTTTTTGTATTATATTGTTTATATGTTGTTGATTTGCATTCACTATCTTAATTTTTTTTAGAGTTTTCTTGACGTTAGTAATCCGCTTTACATTTCATCGCAGATGACTGAATCTTTGGAACCATTTTTTGGATATGTTGATGGTGCTAGTCGTAGTACGCAGAATCTATCCTCTGCAGCGTGGGCCATTTTCGCTCCGAATGGCGAGTTAGTGAGTTTTCAAGGGATTTGTATCGATAGATCGATGAATAATATCGTTGCGTATAGCGCATTGATTAAACTTCTCTCTGATGCCATTTCATTTAGTATTAACCACATAATCATAAGGTTAGACTCACAACTTGTGGTACTACAACTTACTAGTATTTATACTGTTAGAAATCCAACACTTCTTATATTTTTCCTAAGAGTTTGACTTTTGGAGAGACATTTTGATTTCATTCAATATCAACACACTTCCAGAAATCTGAACACTTTAACTGATTCATTAGCTAATCAAGTTTTAGATAGACATTTGCGACATAGGTAAAGAAAAAATTCATATCATTGAATAGGATTGCGCATTAAAAATAGGAAAAACTCTGAAAACATATAAATATATAGTTATAGTTTTTTTACAAAATTTGTGTCCAAGACACATAGGTCATATGACCTTAAAATGTATGCAAAAATATCACAAGTAAACTAGTGGTACTCATGGTAACATGCTATCGATCTAGCAATCCTACGGAGCAACTGCATCCAACGGCTAGGAACCCAAATAGTGTGTCACTGCAGTCACATGGGTAACTCTTCGAGCCTGCAATCCGGAATCCCGAAGGTTAATCCCTATATGTGTTGTTGAAGCTCAGCTAGAGTCTCAGACATATCAAGGTCCTGAAAGACTGCTCTCCCAACAGCCCTCTCTACTGGCGCATCTGCCTCACGCTCTGGTTCCTCTATTGGTTGAACGCGAATATTATCTGCATTAAATCAAACATTTAGTTTAGTCTTGGAAAGAAATCAAAACACAAAAACATTGTATGAACCTTTTAAAAATAAAAAAAAACATGGTCGAATCATTCTTACCCATTGCACCCCACTGAGTGCCTTCTCGTAATATTAGATCTGGATCTCCTCGGAAGTCGACGCCCTCATATGCATACTCATCGAGGGCGACGATCTGTTACTGGAACCAGGCGAAGAATGTAGTCGAGAGCACAACGGTCGATTGGCATGCATGCCGACCCATGAGTTCTACCCATATCTTCATTCAAGGATCTTTAGGACTAGATATATCAAATGTTACATGTTGTGGTTACATCAGTGGAATCCGTTCCAAAGAGAAGGAGATAAGGATTGAATTATAGCTGAAATTTTTCTTCCTTCCTCCCTTTGCTTTATTCATTTGTTCCTTTATCTGATATAGAACAGCTTCAGACCAGTTGAAGACTGTTGGCTCTAAGCACTCTAGCGCATACTACATATACGATCGGTTCGCTACATGTAGTGTAACGGTGCCAGTAAGTTAAGCGATCGTGAAAAGGATGGCTCTCAAAGGAAAATCCCTGACATCCCGGATGTTTATTTTCTCATCTTTGCTAGGTTCTGACCCTGGATAGAAATACTGCATAACATAATCCCTCACTGTCTCTCCTCGAATGATAGACCCTGTGAGAGAAATGGGAAAACCTCTCCTCGATAAACCTGTGAGAAAATACACATCCTCAACTGTTATGGCCAACACTTGATTTTTTATGTGAAATGCCTCTATCTCCAGATCCCATGCTTGAACTAAGAACTCCAAGACTTCTATTTGTTACCTCATTCCCGAAAATTTGAAGTACTTAAGTAGCCCGCAATCTCTTAAGGCTCTTACAGTAGCCGGATCATTCAAGGCAATCATATCTTGTTCTTCATGTTCTCTTTCTCTCCATATAATCGTCATTATAGTCCAATGGAAACTTGAAAATCAACCATAAGATCCATTAGATACCATTCATTTCAAAAAACTAGGCAAATTTTGGACACAACAAGTAAATCAAAAACTTCAACTGCGCCCAATGCACTCCCTGGGCTAAGACAGTGCATTTTACATGCACGTACCCTTCACTGTACCTACTATGCAACATAGGTTTTGACATTCAGGGGTGCGTTGCCCTCATTTTGGGCAAAATTTACCCTAGGGGCCTCAAAACCCTAAAAATTTGCAAAGAATGGGAATGAAATGAATACTGAAAGAAAGAGGATATTCATGGCACTAACCTAGATCAAACGACGATGAAATCCGTCCACAGAAACGACCACAATCAACGACTGAAGTTCGGGGAAAAAATTAGGTTCAGAGCTCCAAAATGCAAATGGTAACTATGGAATGGTAAAATGAATAGTGAAACTGCTTTTATAGTCATTTAATTGTTTGCAAGTTAAATTTATTGCTATGACTATAGTTTTATTATGTTTTTATCATGAAACAGGTATTTTTAATCCATTTGATGTTGTTCTGAACAGGAAATACAACTGATGAACAGATTAGTCGTGCAGATTTATTTAAAGAATGACTTGAACACAAAGCATACTTTTTATCCTTATTTTTCAAACTTTTTTAAAAACAAAAAAGGGTTTGAAGCACACTTTTATCTCTTTTTTGAGCTTCGATAACAGCGAAAAAGGAGCCCTTGGAGTCTTCTTTCAACTCTTTTCAGACTTCGATAATGTGAAAAGATTGTCAAGCACTTGTCTTTTCGAGCTCATTAAAGTAAATGAATTGATATCTACTCAGTATAAGTTTAACCCTTTTCCGGACTGAGATGGATTATTTATGAAAAAGGAATACCTTGGTTAAACATGACCAAAGAGGTTCTCTCAGATATTATTTTACACTTTTTTGGATCTGAGTGACAAATTTATGAAAAAGTACTTTTTGGAGTTCTCTTCCGTCCTCTTTTTCAGACTCTCTAAATATGAAAAAGGACCGGGCTATCACTGTCGTTAAGCTCATTAAAACATAAAATAGTGACGGGCTTACCGATCATGGCAAGAATCGAGTTTCATTCATCGCTAGACTCGTTAAATTATTAAATAGCGATACTTTATTCGCCCGAAGGGTTGAATTATAGATCAAGAAATGTTATCCTCCTCAAGCTTGTTAAAAAATAAAGAGGTACTGGTCGAAAAATGACCGGGGAAAATTTGGGAAAAGTAAGTAAAGTTTCTTTTTGGTAGCAAGTCGCTCTTGAACATGACACTTCTTTCACTCCATGTCCATGACTGTTTGGGTTGGGTAATCATCTTGACGGTTCATTCACACCTATGGTTCATCATACCTTCACTTCGGTTTTGGGTCAATGTTGCCAACTCATCACAGTGTCGCCGATATGTTCAAGAGAATTCATCCAGTGATTAAAAACTCATCCATTTGCAATACTCGTAAACCTTCCTTTTCATGATCGTCATCCCTGAAAATTGCTATATCAAGTCATACCCTTGTCTCTGAAATCAGTAACTCCTGTTTTGCAATAAGGTGACTTCCTGTCGACACCAAATCAATATCCAGGAAGTTCACTTAGAAACATCAGATTCTAGTACCATGAGGCTTGTTACAGCATCGACAAGATCCTTGCTTCCTGATCAGGAGCTCAAGTCCGAGCTATGGAAAAAGCTCAAAATTGAAAGTGTTCAAAATCACTTGCAACCTGAATGAACAGATAGGCCTCGTCGATACGATCCTGGTGCTGTGAATGGCACTCAAATCCAACATTGTATGTGAAAGTTATGCAAGTTTGAAGTTTTCAGTAAACTAAAAAAATTTAAGTTGACCAGGTTTGACTTTCAAATTTTGAAAAACTTAAAAAAGGAATATTCTGAGGAATATTCCTCAAAATATTTCTTGTAATATTCCAACTGGGCCAATTGTATTACGACACTTGGCATACTGTTATTCGTTGGTGGGTTGACTTTTATTATGGTGGCCAATCAACGGGTGCCACATGGCAAGCTCGGAGGCCGCCACGTGGCCCCAGTCCGCATTTGAATGGCGTTATAAAATTTTATTAGTCTGCGTGGTTTGAGCCCCGAACCACACCACCGCAGCCCAAGCAACATACCATTGAGCCATCCATTTAAGTCTTAACATATATGGAGGTTGGATGTTATTTGAAGTTTGAAATTAAAAGTGTTGGCGGCAAAAGGGAGCTAGCCCCCACAAAAAACGTAACCACATGACCGCAACCACGGGACCAGAGCTCTTCCAAATGGTGGGTTTTGAAACTTTATTTTAGTGGTTAATGCGGCCATGTGGCCAGCAATTAAAACCAGTTAAATTCTACGGTTTAGTAACCACGGTTTATGTGGAGGATTAAACGGAGGGTGTGGCGGTGGTCATGTGATTGCCCATACCCCCGACATTAAATTTCAATTCAAATGGTTCCGCTGAATCTGGAGGGTGCACCCAGCTTTGGTGCCTTTCCCCAAAAATAACTCCAGTTATCTGTAGTTTGCCCAATTTTAGTGGGATTTTGACATGACATTGGGCAGAATGTTGTTTCTGCCATAACTTCTCCAATATTGGGCCAAATTGGATGAAATTTTGGTCAATTTTGGGTATTCAAAGGATCTGGAGCCATTGAGATAGGTTTCAAAGCCATTAGAGTTGATCTTCAGCCCCTTTTGCTTCAGGGAAGCTTGGAGAGCCATTAGGGCCAAGAGGGAGTTGGAGCTGTTTTGGGCTATGCTTAACCATTTGAAGTGAACCAAAAACCAATTTCGACTATTTTCAGAATTCTAGAGCCATTGGGATAGGTTCCAGAGGTATTATAGGTGTTCTACAGCCATTTTAGCTTTAGGGAAGCTTGGAGAGCCATCAAGGCCATTGGGGAAATGGAGTTATCTGAAGTTGTACCTCACTGTTTGAGGTGATCCAAAAACCATTTTCAGCTATTTTCGACATTATAAAACTAATGGAAGAGGTCTCAGAATTTTTTGAGGACTTCTACAGCCCTAAAATATTCATAGGAGTTCAAAAATCCATCAGGGCCTTGTTGAAGAAGGCATTGTTTATGGTAATTTTTCACTGTTTAGTGAATATGGAAAGGCATTTTTAGCATTTTCATGTCTTCTGATTCTGTATTTACAGTCATATTTTCCTATTGAGGCACTTTTAAACTTGTCTTATCATTTTGGAGCATTTTAATACATGAGGACAAGCTAATTTGGGAGGCTTGGTCCAGCAGACGTAGCCCAGTAGGGGTGAACTGCTCACCAAATATCTGAGTCATGTTATGATGAAGTTATTTTGCTGTGTATTTCTAATTTAATATGTTAAACAACAAACTTAATTAACATTCCCTCACACATAAACTCAGAATCAGTTACCAAATACACTTTGTTTAACTTGAAAGACATGGATAATTTTTCACACATTTAATTAAATGGAAATGGATACTTTTCACAGCATCTACAACATTTACAAATACTTCCATGATTAGATCACTTCCGGACCTTTGACCGAAAGATTTTGTTTGGTGTTCGACATCAAATCATCTATTCATGCCTTACGAAATGTACTACAGTACCTTGAGGGCCATTAACATTAATGGTGGTTCTCTCGCGTTTGTTAATAGCTCACATCATTGGCTGGTAATCAAACGATGTCTTTCCATGTTCGACGAAAAATCATATATTCGCATGGATAGACTTGTACCCGAATGATCGAGTGAATGAGATAAGAAGACCTTGGATCTAGTTTCATCCATTCGGGCTGCGATTTCAGGATTGTTGTACACATCATCTGTACGGTGACCTTACATACATATTGTCATCCAAACATGGGCCTATATCTGTAGGCATGTCTGCATCTGGGAAACATTCCAATGTAGACGACTTTCTGATATGTACATGTTATTAGATTGTTTTATGTGCTGAACATGGGAATCCCTACCCTCAGTAATTATGATCAATAGAGGATATATCATTATGTAATGTATTGTAAGATTGGTGCAGGTGACCACTCCGCTTCATTTCCAGGCTCATCATAGTTTAAAGCATCTCAATCAAATGTTCTTATTATTTGGATCTCATGCTTTAGGGGGAAATTGTTATAGGTCAATTTGGGCACCATTAACAATGACCTGGTTAGCCGGACATCATCTCCAGGACCAATGATCAAGGGTTTATCATTCCCTATCATTTCAGTTGCTACATGCCCTAAGATAAGAAACAAGACAAATCAAGCAATAATTTCATCAAGCAAATGTTTCCATGGTTTGAAGCTTATTATTTAGCATATGAGAGCTCACCAACGCAGGCACTAAGGGGCCTAAGTGCATTGCATATGCAGGTAGCTCCATGCAAGGCTGCTCTGCAAAGCACTTCCTAACATTCATAGGTGCATTGGTCACATTGGGAGCGAAATTCTCATTGTTACAGAATCTCCACTTGGCCAGTGCCTTCTAGAAGAGTTCACATGTGTCAAGCTTCGAATCCAAGTGTCCATTTGACATCTACATGGATGGAAACATGTCTTGCCTATTTTTGGAAAGTTATTGATTGCAAAACAACCTACAGTTCATCTATAAATTGAACACGGATCTAAGTGTTTGAGAAGGAAGAATTTGAGTAGAGAAATGCTGGATAATTTTCAATTGAGAGCTTGGTTTTTGAAGCTACTACTACAGAGATTTATGCTGTGATGAGACTTGGGAACTTTGCTGGAAGGTCACTTCAAATCAGTCACTAGGTTGTAACCTCTCCTTCTATCATCAATAAAGAGTACTTCTTATTTTTCCCTACATGCATCTGTGTTAACTTTGATTTTCCATATTGTAAGATCTTGGTTGATGAATGTAGTTTATGCTTTACTGATTTAGCTAACTAGCTTGAATATATATCTATATTATTGCATCTTCTACTGTTTCAGTGTTCTTTCTTGCAGGAAGCATTCAGCTCACAAACCTCTTGAATTTGAAGCTGCAACAAAAGCGACAAAAGGAGCCATTTAGAAGCGACTGAACAAGTAAGCCTCCAATCCTCTTTGTGTATCTATTCTGAGTTAGGAGAAATGGTAGTATAGTCTTTCATCTGTTGTTCTAGACTAGCACCTATCTAGGGAAGCGTAATTTATCCGTAGATTACAATTCTGGCCCAACACATTGGATCTGACATGCATGTAGTTAACAATAGCAAATCTTCAGTTGCATGTGAGATCACTCCATGTGAAGTAATTTAATATTTAATTCACTTATATGTCACTAGTGTATCTTTAGTTACAACTAGTTACAACTAGCACAATTGAGTTTAACTCACTTAATTGAGTTAAACTACTTTACAACTCACATAACTACACATCCAACTCTGTTACAACTTTGTATCACTTAGTTACAACGAAGTCCACTTGCATGTCCCACCAACCAACCTTAGAACTTGTAATTCCTTCAGTCAACTGGTTTGCCACATCATTTAACTGAAATCAAGTGCTTCAAGAGAATATATTATTATTTATTGTCTAATTATTATTAAGAGATAATAATAATCGACATGCATTCTATTTTTAGACATGCGATCTACGAACAGAATTTGCATATACATTCCAAAAATAGAACTCCATCCATAAATATAATTTTCTCAACCATCTATAAATAGACTCCTGCTATAAATAGAATTTGCTCACCATTCTAAAAATAGACATACACCTAAAAATGGCCTGAAGGCCCCACCTACTGTTGGTGCTTAATTTTCACTAGGATCATCATCTTGTTGAATCTCAACATATTTATGGATATTTTTACTTTATTTATTTTCCTTTGCTATATGCCACTCCTTCATCGACACAAAGTCCAATGAGAGGTGATTCAACTCCAATTTCTTCATAAGCTCTTTTTTTTCTTAACCCGAGTTTTTATAATTACGTCGTAAGGCATTCCTCTTTGAAAACAAATCCCCTAGCTGCCACTGTGTCTATGTCTGAGCCATTGGATCATGTTAGACAATTGAAATATTTTAGACTATTAGATCCACAAATAAATAGATTTATATCTTAAAATAAAACTCCACACAAACAAATTAATTTATATTTCATTGATAAAAACCAATATAAAAAAGGAAAATAGCTATTTATATACTTAAATATTACATTTTTGTGTCATGATGCTCTCCAGGTTGTAATGTCATGTTTTACATTTTGACTATGTCAAATTACGCAAAAATAAAAATAAAAGTAAATTAAATAAAAAGATTGACATAATGTAATGAACATTTTAACTAGGTCAAAATACAATAAATAATAATAATAATAATAATAATAAATTATAAAAACAGGCCATGGTATTGACCCATGGTATTCATGTGGAATATAGTTTATTTAAAGGGGGAAATTAAGATGGTCTAGATCAATCGTAACTCTATATCTACCAAGAGCCAAGAGGGATCAAATGCCTTGATATGAAAACCTCTTTTAGAGTGAAAAAGGAATTGATCCATCTAATAAATAGTATAGATCTAAACTAACTATGTAATAAAATTATTTTTAATTGTTTATAACCATTATTCTTTTAAAATTTTACTTAATAAAATGTATCTAAATTTTCATACATCCAAATATAATTTTCATACATCCAAATATACATAGTTTTTCTTGTTCTATATTATTTTTGTTACAATTATTTTATTATTCCAAAAACACATGTTTTTTTTGTTATATTAATTATGTTACAACTGTTTTATTATTCATGAGTAGTATTTCTTAATATATAAAAAAATTAAATTAATAATGATTTTTAAAAAAATATGTGATCTTTTTTTAAATTTCCAAATTATTTCACAAGACACGATTTATCTTGAGTAATAATGATGAATGTTCATAATTCTCATTTCTTAAATAACACTAAATTTACCTTTAATTACTTAATTGTAATAGTTTGTAACTACATACATACTCTTTCAGATTTTTTTGTTGTTAATGAATAAACTATATACATATCTTTAATTACCTAATTGTAGCTAAAAAATCTTACATGTTTTTTACTTTATAATAATAAACAAATTTCATATTATATGATGTCAAACTTACTCAACTTTTTATTCTGAAATTTTAAATAAAGTTTTTCACTACATAATTTAGCTTTTATAATTTTTTTAATTTTTCAATTCCAAACAAAACTTAGAAAAGAAAAAACCCACTCAATCATTACTGTAGATTATAGTTTTACAAAATTGACACTATGTGATTAACAATAGAGTAAGTTGAGACAACTCTAAGGCGTTTTTTATACAAGTTTCATCATAACCTTTCCCTCCATTCGATATATATTGTAGAGTCTTCTAAAGAGAGAGTGTATTCTAGTTTATAAGATGATCCACAATCAAAGAAAATGGCTAGGATTTCACAAGTTATTAGTTTGTAACCTAATCCACAACCAAATAAAATGGCTAGGGATGTCACAAGTTATCATTCACACAATTATTTATTGACGTTCTGAGTTGAAATGGATCCTATTAGATGCATGGTGGCCAGAGACACTAAAAACTTTAAACTAGATATCTGTTATGACATCCATATTGTCTACAAACCATCCAAATTTCCCATCTTATACAACAATTTCTAACAATAACCGCTCAATTTCTTCTCCAATTTTTGAAACCCCCACCCATGCTAGGGAGATCACAATGTAAAATCAAATGTTCCTGTGGTTTTTTTTAAGGATTCATAAACAAAACAGACAGTGAGAAAGTTAAAATTGTGGTATAATAACTGATTTTTGAATCATTGTGACAAAAAAAACATCACCTTAGCTCACAAAATATATCTAATTCTCTAAGGATCTGAGATGATAACAAAGTTTTGAAACATGATAACAAGGTGACAACCAAAAATAAGTTTTAGCCACAAGAAAAAAATCACAACAAATCACAGAATATATCCAAGGTTGCAATGAACCCCATACCAAGTGATGGACATCATGGGAATTTTAGTGCACATAGAACACCACCCTAAAAATCTATACTCTTGATTAATGTATAATAACCTATGTCTAGATTGGATGTCGAGCAGGGTGGTACAATGATTGAGGATGATTCTTAAAGGGTAAGGGAATTTAGATACTCTATCCTTCCACCAAAGCTATAAAAAGTGAGACTTGTATATTATAGTTTTACAAAATTGACACTATGTGATTAAGAATAAGTTACAAACTTCAGGTATTTAAAAAGTAATAAGAAGAAGGTACACGAGGGCCATGGTAATTAGTGTGATTATTTGTACTATTTTTATTTAAAATAGTAATTTGTATTTGTATTTTTTTAAATGAATATTGTTAAATGTGTTGTACTATTTTTATTTAAAATAGTAATTTATATTTGTATTTTTTTAAATGAATATTGTTAAATGTGTAATTGAGTAAATTGTATTAAATTGATATTCTATTTTTTAAGATATTTATTTAAAAAATTCAAAGTATGGTGAGTTTTGTTTTATTAAGCTTTACTCTAGATGTGTAGAGAAAGAACCTATCTCAAGTCCCAAACACGATTATCATGTCCCAAACAAGATTCTTCTTTCTCTTCTTATTCTAGCTTGCACCTTGACACTCCTCTTTGCACAAATTTAAACTATGACGCACAAGTTAGTTGTTGCATATAGGAACATTTAGGTGTGATAACAAAAAATGTGATACTCTATTGTAATTTTCTCTACAAATGTGATGGCAAGCGCCCTAAATGTTGAAAATTTCATGGTTAATGTAGTATAAGATACATGCAAATTCACAGTCTTGTATACAAGGTCAACAAAGCTATGCCCACTATCAAACACCATAGAGCAAGACATGTTCATTAATTCAACAATTGCTTCCAAATCTCTCTCAGTGCTAGAGTTGTTTTCTCAATAAAATTGTTTTTACTGCTCTTAAACTGAAGAAAGCCATCGTTGTTGCATATAGGAACATTTAGTTCTGATAAGAAAATTGTGACACCGGGTTATAATTTTCTCTACAAATGTGTTAGATTTGTTTTCTCAATAAACTTTTTTTTACCGCTCTTAAGTTATGAAATCCATCGTTGTTGCATATAGGAGAATTTAGCTCTGATAAGAAAAGTGTGATAATGTGTTATAATTTTCTCTACAAATGTGATGGAAAGTGTGCCACTAATGTTGGAAATTTCATGGTTAATGTAATATAAGCTAAATACAAATTCATTTCTTCTACACAAGATCAAGAAAGCTATGCTGAGTAGCCAACACCACGGAACAAGACATGTTCACCAACTCCATAAATGCTACTAAATCTCTCTCGGCGTTGGAGTTATTTTCTCAATAGCATTATTTTTATTTCTCTTGAAGTGATGAAAGACACATATCCATAAATTTTTTACTATATTCCCAAGTAACAAAAGAAACCAAATTCATGTCAGCGATACTGAACAACAACAAAAAAACATGGAAGACACCATGGATATCAGTTAATCTAGGAGGATCTTTCTTCAGTGCAGATCGATAGTGAGGTTCGGTCAGCTCCAATTTGTCTAATGTCTAGTTCAGTATTCAAATCGTTAGGTCCTCCAGTATTCTGGATGAAAGTTACTTCGTCATGGTTCAATGTGATGGCATGGTTAAAGTGTGGTTCAAATTTGGTGTGTGTGGTATTTGTGATGGTGACAAATGTAATGATGCAAATGTATTAATTCCTAGCACTAGACCTATGTCATTATGGTCACGATGTACTTATGTGGTCTAAGTCTAAAGATAAGGTGAATAAATTATGTAAAGCTTCTAAATCCTAAGTTTAAAAACCTAAGGAATAGACCTAAACACCTAGCGCATCAAAACTATGGTGCAAAAATAATGCAATGTAATGAAACCATGGTGTAAACAAGGTTTCGGGTCTATGCATCAATACTTTGTAATAAACCTAAAGTTTAAAACCCACAACAAAACGCATTATAGCTAACCGCGTGGGGACTGCAGTAAAACCAGAGTCCTTGTGAATAGGCAGAAATGTTAGCATTGACCGCAGAGTTGAATTTCGGGAATTATCTACAGTGGAGACCAGGAGGACATGTGAACATGTGGAGGTAACCACCAACAGTTAATGTAGTGGGAACCACCGGAGTTGACCGCAACTGTCAGAGGCATGGTAGCTGTCACATGCAGATGGTTGACTGCATCGTTGCGAAGCCGTCGGATCAGACCACGAGATGTCAACTAAGGGTTAGACTGCCCTGATCACATGCCAATCCGCCCACGGATCCACGCCGGTTGCTGACTGCCAAGGTCTTAATTTTATCATAAGGTCTATTTTGGGTTTTGGTTTTAAATGCGCCAAGGTGTAAACTTATCCATCTTATCCCTAATCCACTAGGTGTCACATTTTGACAAGACCGAGACCTAATGAAATTTAATTATGAAAGACCACTTGTTATTTCTAGTTCAGGAAATTCGAAGAATGAACCTACATTCCATTATATAAACTTAGCCTTTTCACCATGATGAACACAAGAGGTTGACTTTGTATTCATATTTGAGCGAGAGAGGTAGTTGTTGTTTTCAGTGTTTCTTGGTCGTTCAGAGGCGGAATTGAGCGCAGAGATAGGCATTGGAAAGATAGGAGAGAGAAATTTCTATTATCTATGATCAGGGGTTCCTGTGAGCACATTCATTCTGGTGTTTTTGCTATGTAAAGACTTCCTCGGATCAATTCTAATAAAATGGACGCCCATCTTGAAAGTAGACCCAGAGACGTAGTCCACCAGGGACGAACTCCGTAATCAAAGTTTGTTGTCTCTTTTATTAGTTCTTTTTTGTAATTTCATTATTAATATGTTGTTGGTTTAAGTCATAAATGTTTTATATTTACTTCAGTCTTCCACATTAAGAAGTTCAGCTAACAATCAATTCACTGATAGCAATTAATCAATTCTACTTCAGCACTTAATTTTGATCACATTCAGATCATATATTTTGGTATCAGAGCGGGTTGTGCTTTGTAGTATTTTTTCCAGTGAATGTTAACCAGGTTAGGGTTGTAATGTGGAGAAGGAACGCTTGAGGAGTTCGATCTAGAAATTGGAAATCATAAATTTTCTCATCAATCGACGATGACAGGAACTGAAGCAGGTGAAACTCTCGAAGTGAAGGTCACAGACGAGAATCAAGTTCCGCAAATATTTTTGAACAATCAACAGATGTTGGGAGAACTCCACGAATATAAGAAGGTGAGGGATGTAGCTTCTTCTTCAAAGGCATCGAAGAAGGATAAGGGGAAAGGAAAATTTGATAAAACTCCTCCTCCTCCATCATTTCCATCATCATCATCTTCTTCTTATTCTTCTAGTTCAGATTCGGAAACATAAAAGAAACGTCAAAAATATCTTTTGAAACTTGATGTAAAATTTGGACTACCTATTTATGATGGAAAAATGAACCCCATAGAAACTAGATAAATGGATTAAGCAGTTAGAAGTGTATTATAGGATTCAGAACATTTCTGATGAAAAGACAAAAATCCAGTTAGCTACTCTTAGGATTGGGGGAACTGCTTTAATCTGGTGGGAGAGTAAAACAAAAATAGATTTAAAGTGTAAAGGTTAAGTCATCTCCTCATGGTCTAAGTTTATAAAAACTCTCAAGAAACAATTCTATCCATTGGGATACATGCAACAAGCTGTTATAGATTGGCAAATTTTGCGACAAGGTAAGGGACATTATGTTCAGGAATTTACTCAGGAGTTCAGGAAGAAAGCTTTAGCGCTTGGTATACCTTTGGATACATGTGAAACTTTATTAAATTACATTGGAATTTTACATTCATATTTGCAGCATATGTTATTGATGTTTAATCCTAATGATGTTGATGATGTATGTGTTCAAGCCATACATATCGAATTAGGTGGCAGACCATTCAATTTTTCACCAAAGAAATCCAAATATTTGCATTCCAAATATAGCAAGAGGAAGAGTAGTTCGAAGGGAAAGAAGACAATGACAACTTAGAAGGAAGGTGAAAGACCTACTTGTACTCACTACCAAAGGATCGGACATGATGAAGCCAGATGTTGTAAACTTCACCCAGAACTCAGACCTAAGAAGTTCCATAAGAAGAAAGGTGAAAAGAAGGCTAATGCAACAATCCAACAAGATTTGGGCTCTGATTCAGGTGATGAAGGGTAAATAACCGCAATGGTTACAATAGGTAAAAATTCTAACACTAGTTCAAGTTCAAGTACTTATGCTTCTTCTTCAAACATTAATCATCTGGATGAATATAAAAGAGTTGAATTATTTCACATAAAGGTAAATTCTAAGCACATGAAAAAAAATACATTGTTTGACAATGGTTCATAGGAAAATTTAATATCTGAATCATTATTTAAGAAATTGGGTTTGGAGACACAAAATCATCTAAGACCATACCTATTAGGTTGGCTAAAGTAAAAGACTTAGACTAATGTCACAAAGCAGTTTCATTTAAAATTTTCCATCACAGTTAATTACATTGATGAAGTGGATTTAGATGTGATACCATTAGACATATGTGGAATAGTGCTAGGAAGTCCTTATCTCTATGATCGTGATGCAATGTTTCATAGGAAAGAGCATAAATATCACCTTAAGAAAGATGGAATCGAATACATCTTCTGGGCACATAAAATCAAAACTCACTTAGATTTATTTAATGCTAATAAGATGAAGCGACTAATAAGTTCAAGTAAAATATATGTACTCATGGTTGTAAGAGAACAACATAAGGATCAACATGATTCTTTTTTAGGTTGTGAACCTAAGTTTAAAGATAGTTTGGTTAAAGTGGTAGATTATTTTCAAAGTCTATTTAAAGAACCAAAAAATCTGCCTCCTAAACGGGATATACAACATGAGATACAGTTGATGTATGATGCCCCTCTTCCTAATGTCAGAATGTATGGCATGTCTATTATAAAGAATGAAGAAACAAAGAAACAAAATCCAAGAACTGGTTGAAAAATGTTTAATTCAACCTAGCTCATCTCCATGTGGTTCAACCATAATTTTAGTTCCTAAGAAAGACAAGACATAAAGAATGTGTGTCGACTTTAGGGCCTTAAATAAAATCACAATAAAGAACAAGTATCCTCTTCCCAGGATAGATGATTTACTTGATCAGTTGAAAAATGTTGTCTATTTCACTAATTTGGATTTGCGTAGTGGGTATCATCAAATTCGGATAGCAGAAAATGACATCTCGAAAACTACATTCAAAACTAGGCAAGGGCTATTTGAATGGTTAGTAATGCCTTTTGGTTTGTGTAATGCACCAAAAACTTTCATGCATGTTATGATTGATGTATTCCATCCATACATTGATAAGTTTGTCATAAAATACTTAGATGATATCGATATTTTGAGTTCCAGTATGGAAGATCATGTTAGCCATGTTGAACAGGTTTTTGAAGTGTTGCATAAGGAAAAATTGTACATTAAACTGTCAAAATGTGAGTTTGGGAAAACTTCATTGGTTTATCTTGGCTACATAGTTGGAGGTGGTCATTTAAATATACATCCAACTAAGATAGATGTGATTGTTAAGTGGCCAAGACCACATAATGTGACTAAAGTTAGGAGTTTTCTAGGGGTAGTTCAATATTGGAGAAAATCAATTTCTCAGTTTTCTTTGATTGCATCATCGTTACATGCTTTAATAGGATATAAATTTTCCTTTCAGTGGGGAGGGAAACAACAAAATTATTTTGATTCACTTAATAAGAAACTTGTCACAGCACCAATATTAGCTTTACCTGATCTTCAATAGCCATTCGAAATTGAAACATATGCTCATGGTTATGCAATGGGTGCAATCTTACTTCAAAATGGGAAACCCTTTTGTTTTCATTCTGAAACGTTTTCTAAGGCAGTAATCAATTATCCGACATATGATAAAGAACTGTTTTCTTTGGTTGAAAGTGTAAAGAAATGGAAAAAATACTTAATGGATAAGGAAACAGTGATTCACACAGATCATCAGCCGATTCAATACCTTCAATCATAGACTAAGTTGTGACAATCTCACCACTACTGATGGATGGGATTTATTCAAAAATTTAACTTAGTAATTAAGTACAAGAAAGGTGTAACAAACAAAGTAGCTGGTATGTTGTCTAGACCATATTTGAATTCTTTAGTAGTCCTACAGAATAGTTCTTTAAAAATTGAAAGTTATTTAGAACGATATATTATTGATGTTGATTTCAAAGATATTTATGAATCACTAACTCATGGTACTAAGCTGGAAGAAGTAAATTTTCATATTCATGACAGGTTGTTATATCATCTGGGTAAGTTGTACATACCACAGACAGAAAGGGTGCATGTTATTCGGGAAGCTCATTCTTCTCAAATTGCACGATATTTTGGCGTAAGCAAGACTATGGCGCAAATTCAAAGGTATTGTTACTGGCCTCACATGTATGAAATAGTTGTGAAGTACATTAAAGGATGTGTGATGTGTTCGACAAGAAAGCCAAGCAATCGAAAGATTGGTTTGTACATGCCACTTCCAGTTCCTTTGCGACCATGGGACAACATTTCCATGGATTTTGTTGGAGGATTGCCTATGTCCAAGAGAGGGCATGATTACATGTATGTCGTGGTTGATTTTTTCAGCAAGATTTGCATTCTTGTAAACAATGATTCACATAGATCGTCAGCTACTTCAATACCTTCAGTCACAGACTAATTTGCGACAATCTCGCCACTACAGATGGATGGGATTTCTTCAGAAATTTAACTTAGTAATTAAGTACAATAAATTTGTAACAAACAAAGTAGCTAATATGCTATCTATACCATCTTTGAATTCTTTAGTAGTCCTACAAAATAGTTCTTTAAAACCTAAAATTTATTTAGAAAAATATAGTACTGATGATGATTTCAATGATATTTATGAATCACTAACTCATGGTACTCAGGTGGAAGAAGTCAATTTTCATATTCATGACAGGTCGTTATATCATTTGGGTAAGTTGTGCATACCACAGACAAAAAGGGTGCATGTTATTCGGGAAGCTCATTCTTCTCGAATTGCAAGACATTTTGGCGTAAGAAATACTATGGTGCAAATTCAAATGTATTGTTATTGGCCTTGCATGTATGAAACAGTTGTGAAGTACATTAAAGGATGTGTGATGTGTTCGACAAGCAAGCCAAGAAATCGAAAGATTGGTTTGTACATGCCACTTCCAGTTCCTTTGCGGCCATGGGACAAAATTTCCATGGATTTTGTTGAAGGAATGCCTATGTCTAGGAGAGGGCATCATTACATGTATGTCGTGGTTGATCATTTCAGCAAGATGTGCATTCTTTTTCCATGCAAAAAGCAAGTGACTGTAGAACAAATGACACATATGTTCTTTCAACAGACCGAGTAACAGAAAAAGTGGTGAACAGGACAGTGATACATATTCTTCGAGGTTACTGCAGTAAACATCCTAAGTTGTGTGATGAATCTTTACCTTATGTACAACATGCTTACAGTCAAGCCTTACATTCTTCAACTAATCTATCACCATTTGAAACATGTTTGGAGTACCTACCAAAGTCACCGATGGAATTCATGTTTAGTGAAGAAGATAAAGTGGATGGACATGACGATTCAAACAAAGCAATTAAGTTCATTCAACGGATACATAATATACATGAAGCAGTGAAGGATCAGCTACAGAAGAGTCAGGAAAAGTACAAAATGTGCCACGACAAGCATCGAGTCGATCATCATTTTCAGGTCGGCGATCAGGTATGGTTGTATATCAGTAAAGACAGGTTGAAGGGAGAAAGTAAGAAACTGAAACCCATCAGGTATGGTCCTTTCAAGATTGTTGGAAAGGTTGGAAATAATGCATTATGTTTATATTTATCGCCTTACATGTGCATTTATTCATTTTTAAATGTAGAAAATCTGAAGTGTATGAACGTTCGATGATAATTGATCTAGAGGAAGATACACAGATTCCTACTATTGATGATTTAGCACCTGAGTATATGAATGAGTTTCAGGAAGATACCATCTTGGACAGGAAAGTTTGAACTTCAAGGTGAGGAGATGTTGAATATCTTCGAGTAGGAATGAAGGGCATGAATCTGATCAAGGTGAGGTGGATAGAGATCAGAAAATTGAGGGAGTTGTACCCTCACCCGATGTCTGCTTAAATAAAAATTTTGTGGTCCAAAAGCTTTCAAGTGGAGAGGATTGATCTAGAAGGATATTACTTTAGTGCATATCGACAGTGAGGTCTAGTCAGCTCCAGTTTTTCCAATGTCCAGTTTAGTCTTCAGATCATCATGTCCTCTAGTATTCTGGATGAAAGTTACCTCATCATGGTTAAATGTGATGTCATGGTTAAAGTGTGGTTCGAATTTGGTGTGTGTGTGGTATTTGTGATGGTGACAAATGTAATGAAGCAAATGTATTAAGTCCTAGCACTAGACCTATGTCATTATGGTCATGATGTACTTATGTGGTCTATGTCTAAAGCTAAGGTGAAGAAAATATGTAAAGGTTTTAAGTCCTAAGTCTAAAAACCTAAGGACTAGACCTAAACACCTATCACATCAAAACTATGGTGCAAAACTAATTCAATGTAATAAAACCATGGTGTAAACAAGGTTCCGGGTCTATGTATTAATACTTTGTAATAAACCTAAAGTTTAAAACCCACAATAAAATGCATTACAGCTAACCGCACGGGGACCGCAGTGGAACCAGAGTCCTTATGAACAAGCGCAAATGTTAACATTGAACGCAAAGTTGAATGTCTGGAGTTAACCGTAGCAGAGACAGGGAGGACATGTGAACAGGCGAAGGTAACCACCAGTGGTTAATGTAGCTGGAACCGCCAGAGCTGACCACAACCATCAAAGGCACGGTAGCTGTCACATGTGGATGGTTGATCACACCATTGCGAAGCCGTCAGATCAGACCGTGAGCTGTCAAACGAGGGTTAGACCACCCTGATCACATGCCAATCCGACCACCAAGGGCATGTGATCAGGGGCTTAATTTTATCCTAAGGTCTATTTTTGGTTTTGGTTTTAAATGAGCCAATGTGTAAAGTTATCCATCTTATCCCTAATCCACTAGGTGTCACATTGTGACAAGAACGAGACCTAATGAAATTTAATTATGAAAAATCCCTTGCTATTCCTGGTTTAGGAAATTCGAAGAATGAACCTGCATTCCATTATATAAAATTAGCCTTTTCACCATGATGAACACCATAGGGTGACTTTGTATTCATATTTTGAGCAAGAGAGGCAGTTATTGTTTTCAGTGTTTCTTGGTCGTCCAGAGGTGGAATTGAGTGCAGAGATAGTCATTCGAAAGCTAGGAGAGAGAGCTTTATGTTTTCAGTGACTAGAGATGCCTGTGAGCACATTAAGTATGGTGTTTTTTCTGTGCAAATAATTCCTCGGATCAATCCTAATAAAACAAACGCCCATCTTGAAAGTGGACCCGAAGATGTAGTCCACCAGGGATGAACTCCTTAATCAAATTTTGTTGTCTCTTTTCTCTGTTCTTTGCTGTAATTTCATTCTTAATATGTTGCTGGTTTAAGTCATAAATGTTTTAGATTTCCTTCAGTCTTCCACATTAAGCAATTCAGTTAAAAATCAATTCACTGATGGCAATTGATCAATTCTACTTTAGCACTTAATTTCGATCACATTCAGATCATCAGTTGTAAAGAAAAATGTGATATTTTGAATAGTTTTAAAGATCATGAAGAAAATAATACGTAGGTGACTCAATAGGAAGTGATCAAGATTAAATATGGAGGAATTGCACCAAAACAATCTTTGATTTTGAAGGTAGAAAATCACGATCTATTTATTTATTCATGAGGCATTCATGTTGGCATGATCAGACAAGGTATTTTACGTAACTTCAACATAGGCCTCATGATTTGTAAGGCTCAAGGAATAAGTATTGTAGTAATATTTCACTGTAACATGGTCCTTGCCTTTTCTTGATATAATTATTTGTTAAATTAATAATTATTTATTTCATTTATTCAAATAAATTAATTTTTAATTTTTAATCTATATATATATATATATATATATTAGGAATTTGGCTTCTGTGATCCATAAAATGTGTATACAAACTTTCAGTGAAAATCACATGTATTAAAATTTTGTCGACGCGTTTGTGGAATTCGAAGTTGATGCCAGCCTACCCTTTCTGGATGTCCTTCTTTCGAGGAATGATGATGGTTCCTTCTCTCATCAAGTTTTTAGAAAGAAGACACATACTGAGCAGTACTTACATGCTAGTTCTCATCATTTCCCGGCTCAAAAGCTTGGGGTTCTTAGTACCCTAGTCACCAGAGCCTTTAGAATCTCCGATGAACACCACTTTGAAGGTGAAAAATCTCATCTCGTTAATGTCTTCAGTGGGAACGGTTATAGCAGGGTTCAATGTCTTAGACATTTTCAAAAAGTTGAAAAAGGTCCTAGGGTTAAGAAAGATCATGATGATCGGTTATCTAGAGTTCACCTTTCGTTTATCCAAGGTACTGCAGATAAAATCACTAGGATCTTGAAGAAACATAATGTTTCCTCAACCTTCAAGCCCCTTTGTACCATTCAGAGTTCGCTTAGATCTGTTAAGGACCCGATTTTACCTAAGGATGGTAAGGGTGTTTACTTGATTCCATGCTCCTGTGGGACACCTTACATTGGTGAAACTGGTCGATCAATTAATCAAATAATTCATGAACATGTCGCTGACCTCAGACATAGTAGATCTCGGTCCTCTGCCTTAGAAGAGCATGCTGAGAAGACAAATCATCACATTTGTATTGAAGATGTTGAGGTTATTGCAAGGATTTACCATTTCCACCACCGCAAGTTGAGGGAAGCCTTGGAAATTGAAAAGAGGTCGGTTAACCTTAATAGGGATGATGGGTGGAGTGTTAGGAGTGTTAGCAGATGTTGGATTCTTGCCCTTCACTCTTAGTTGCCTTGTCTCTTCCTTTGTGCTTCCTCTTGTCATTCCCTCATCTCTCGCTCCCGGTTTCTTTCTCCCTGTCTGCTCCTTTTATTGTTTTTTTTTAATAATTTAAATAAATTATTATTATTATTATTGTTGTTGTTATTATTATTTATTTATTTATTTATTTTTATTTATTTATTTACTTTCATATAACTATTAATGAATTGTAATTATATAACATATAATTTAAAGTACTAAAATATTAAATTATATTAAAAAGTATTATATTAAATTATTAAAAGTATTAATAAAAATCTTATTTAAATAGAATAAAATTAAGATTTAAATATAATAAAATTAAAATTAAAATATATTAAAATATGATAAAATATACCTGAACTCTTTATTCTAGTCAAACTAGTTGTTATTTTACAACGGCTAGTTGATGCTTGTCTTATCTATTTAAACAGGTTTCTTGATCAGATTTCTCATCTTGTCCTGATGATGAACCACACTGGCTAGTTCGAAACAAGTCGTCAAAATTTTAATACATGTGATTTTCACCGAAAGTTTGTACACACACACACACATATATAACATTTAATGTTATACAATTTGTGCCAATAAGTTTTTAAATTCTTGCTCTTTAGCTATACCTTATCAGTTTAGTATGTTTTCAATCAAGAAGAGGCTTCAGAGTTTAAGAACTATATCTTAGATCTGAGTACATGATTCTATTAGAATTTATTAAACAAATTCAATTTTTACAACTTGTATGTTTAAATATGTGATTTTGGAAGCGATGATGGCTTCTTTAGACACTTGATTAGTATTGTGGAAGAACTCTTAGTATATCATTAAGGACTATGAATAGTTCCTGTAGCAGTTGCATTACTTATAACAAATTTTAATATCCTTTCTTGCTGATGCATATACCTAATCCATGAAAAACTGTAACTATGTCTACAATGATATATACTAATCATTTTAGTTTTATGTTGATGGCAAGTTATTTTATCATTTGTTAAGTAAGCCTTTTCCTTTTTTATGTTTATAATAGATTAGAATCATTGATGTCATTCTAATAAATTGATATTTCAAACCAACTGATGTTTATGACATGTATGTAGGATTTTCCATTCATAAATTTCTTACTCATTTTGTCTCGAAATTACTAGATAATGGTGAAAGAAATACAATGTTGATCCAAGTGATCCATAGAGGTATTGATGGCTAGCTTCGAAAACCAAGCATGAAGATGCTTCTAATTTTCAATTAAGTAGTCTTCAAAATTTCCTAGCTCTATTTTAATTACATAAATGCATTGAAAACCAACTGATAAATTTACTTTAGTTGTTTTGTTTGGACGTGTTGCAAGCTAACATTTACTGCTATACAAGTTGTGCATCAAATTATTACGTAACAATTGTGCCAAGAAGTTTTTAAATTATTGCTCTTCAGTTATATCTTATCAATTTAGTATGTTTTCAATCAAGAAGAGGCTTCGGAGTTTAAGAACTGTATCTTAGATCTGAGCACGTGATTCTATTAAATTTTATGAAACAAATTCATTTTTTACAACTTGTATGTTTAAATATGTGATTTTGGAAGGGATGATGGCTTCTTTAGACACTTGATTAGTATTGTGGAAGGAATTTGAGTATATCATTAAGGACTGTCAGTAGTTCCTGTTGAAGTTTTATTGCTTATAACATACTTTCATATCCTTTGTATAAGCCATTGTATATACAGTTCTCACACATTTCCCCCAGACATTACCTATATGGTGAGTAGTTCATGTAGCAATTGCATTACTTATAACATATTTTATATACTTTGTATAAGCTATTGTATATACAATTCTAACACATTTCTCGTATGTGTTACCTATATGGTGACTGAGTGATGATGGCTTCTTTACACACTTTATTAGTATTGTGGAAAAATTTTGAGTATATCATTAATGATTGTGAGTAATTCATGTAACACTTGCATTGCTTATGAAATATTTTTATATTGTTTGGATAAGCTATTGTATATACAGTTATACTATGATATGGTTACACATTCCCCCTAAGCGTTACCATATGGTGACAATTATCCAATTGCTGATATTTAGAGAAATATAATTAAGTGATTGATGGTTTTTGAACATCAAAGTTATTATGATGACCTTTTATCTTAGGATGACTCCTTAGTGCTGAGATTCAATCCACATGACGGAGATGCATAGATCGCTTCACAGGAAAACCATTTTTCCTATTGATAGTATGTGGTAGTTGTATGAATGGACTGCTTATATTGTCCCCGCTCTCATAAGATCCCAACATAGTTAATTTATTTTTATAAGTCTATATACAAGTTATACATATTATGTAGTAAGAAATGTTCTTTAATAATAAAAATCACTGAAAGGGGAAATGATCTCAATACACCCCTCTAGATATACAATGTATCATGATATTCATCTCATTTGGTGACACATGGAAATTCCAATACCGAAACTCTTTCACATTGTCGCTCACATTATACGAAAGTCTGTCTTGATAAGGTTTCCTACATATATTAGCCCAACATGCAAGTTCATCATTCTCATGTTATTTAATCCTAATTTTTTAATGCCTCCATAAACTTTTGCTTAATGTTTTGTGCATTCTTGTTTTCATTGACATCAACTGATTTGATGTAGTTCCTCTTCCAACAACACCTGTCAATAATGCCCTACTAGCAATATTGTCATATTGAGATTGATATTTTGCAATTTTTCTAGGGGTTGATGTCATATTTCTTGATACCAACTCATTTACCTTCACCTCTTTGGAATTTCTAATGCCCAATAATTGAACTATATTTCTTAGATATTTTTGTTTTAAAAATATATTTAAGAATTAAGCTTGTGCTATGATAGATATACCTTGAAAAATAGTTTTGATGACCCAATTTACTTTATCTTGAACTGTGAATTCATGAATTAGTGGCCTCATTTCTTCAATTTTAGTTGATTCTATATTATCTAGAAAACTATCATCAAAGACAATTTCTTGCAACTTATGATTAATGTCCATGTTTTCCTACGTGTGGTATGATATTGTTGTAGGTAAGATGTTGTCCCTACATAAAAAACAAAATATACATTTTTAATTTTTAATTTGAACTTGACATGTACATTGAAAAAATTTAAAATATTAAAATGGGGACTTCATTTGTGTGGTCAATATTCTCATTGAAAAGTTCCTCTACATCTCTCATTTCCTCATCATTTCCAGATACATCCATATCTCTTTCAAGCTCTCTGTTTTGTACCTATACATCTCCTTCATGCTCTCTATTTTGTACCTCCACATTCCTTTACGCTCTCTATTTTCCTTTAATGCTCTTCTCTTTTATAGTAGATCATCATTTTTTTCATTTAAAATAAATACATTTTATAATATATTTTTTCACTAGTATATGAAAATTATATATATATATATATATATGACTAAAATTTTGAACTAAAAATTCTAAGTAGGTACAGGGTTTTTTATATTGATGCATCACACTATACTACATTTGGATGTAAGGAACACTAGCGCCCCTTCACTTAATGTGCCCTAATGTGTTAAATCTCTATGAAATTCACCAAATCCATTTAGTTCCAACTTAGTCTTATTTTCCCAAAAAAAAAATATTATCATCATCAATTATATATCTTAAAATTATAAAATAATATTTTTAAAAATTAATGTAGAAATTCGATTGTGAAAGTGATCTTTTTTAATGATATAACTCGTAAATCTATTATCCCTTTTTATTTTTTTAATGATTCAATTAAGATTAATATTTTTATGTTGTCATGAGGAGATTTTTTTATTTTTCATGTCAATTACCTTTTATAACTCTAGGAGGTTCTTAATATTGCCTTTGTTTTTAATAAGTGGAACTCAATTATATATTTAAAAAGATGATTAGGTAAGAGAATTTTAGGATTATAATTTTTATTTGTCCAAGTTGACAATGTGGATGTTTATTTACCTAAATTTGGCTCCCATGTTCAATACCTCCCCATGGGTTTTGAAGATAATAGGTAATGGAAATTTAACAACATATAAAATAAATAATTTATACATCAAAAAATCAGTTCTATATACTATAGTAGTTCTCGCTTGAGTAATCTTTCAATTTGGCATTCAAATATTTATTAATAAAGTTGTTTTTCTTAGTAGGGTGTACAATAATTTTATAGTCAAATAATAGGAGAAAACATATTCACAATATAATTTACTTGAATAAATAGATGTGTGTAAAATATTTTAATAAGAAACTAGATTTGTAATTATAAAATATAAAACTATAACTTAAATTTGTGAAATTACTTTGTATTTTTTTTCTTATGTATATAGAGAAAGACTAAACCAAGTTTGGAGTTAAGAAAATAAACCGTAACATAAGGAACAATATCTCCTTCCAAAAATGTCTCCATATTAAAATTACATTCACTTTCTTGTATACCAAGACTATTGTTCTTCATATACAATTTTTGTCAAGCATGCAATTGGGGCCCATTCTTCATATACAATTTCTGACGAGCATGCAATTAGGGCTCGAATATGTAGATGAACTTGGAGTAAACTTTATTTCTGTTAATAAAATTTATTTTTATTTACATCTATGCTAGATAGATTGTACTTGAATGTATTTAAAATATCTTATTTGAGTTACATGCTCATTTCATGCCTGTTTCAGATGATTTTTAATCACCAAAGGATTTTCACCTCCAATTTCCTATTTCAATATCTATAACAAATTTTTTATATATGTGAACTAATTATGTTGGTTTACATATATGTTTTCACCCACAATTCCCTATTTCAATATCTATAACAAAATTATCTGGTTGATAACTCTTATCATCATTACCTTTGAAACCTCCACGACCTGCTTCCATGCAAGAAAATTTTTTGTTTCATTCCTTCACAATGGCTCCTTCTCTGCAACAACTTATTTCTTTTAGGCTAATCTTTCCTATGCTATTTCCTTATGGCATTTCTTTTGCAACATGTGGTGCAATTGCTAGTTATTCTTTACCCAGGATCTAAGGGCTCACTTGACTGTTCTCAACTTGGATTCCCAAACAAAAGCAAGATATCTTATTATTGGGGTCATCCACGCCTGCTTGATAAGATCTAAAACTCCCTCATTCTGTAACAATCTTGGGTTATAGAAAAATGGAATCAAGCCCAAATATTTGAGGGTCTATATCCAATTCAATAAGTTAGTGATCTGAATCACCATGCGCTAAAATTGAAGATACACACTCTATTTCCCTGGTTAACTAGTTTTTGTGCAATAGGAACCAATCCAAGCTTGTCGCTATATGTCAGTCTCCACTTCTTTTGTTGGTATAGGTGTATTTTCCTCTTTTTGGAACAATATCAATAAAGTCCCATTCACTCACTAGATCCTCCATTCTTTCACAAAAAGGATCCCTAACTATGTTACCCCCTATTTTCTTCGAAGAAAATAAAATAGTATTGAAATCACCCCCTACTATGTTGTCGATATGCCATTGGTCCTCCCTTAAGCTACTCAGTCAATCCTGTAATTCATTTTTCTTCATAATTAATTGGAGCATATACATTCACTATGGGGATTTTTTCTTTTGTATCATTCCTTTCTAGCATGGTTGCTATCCAATATATTGATTTTATGTTTCCTTTTAGCATGAAGTGGGAATTTAGCCAAAAGGTGCCCAGTCCACCTGATCCTCCTCGAGAGATTTGATCCACTCTAGAGAAATATCTCAAGAAACTTCTTGAGAGATTCAACATCTCGCTTTCTTCTAATTTTGTTTCCTACAAAAGAAGAATCTATGGTTTTTCCAATTTGACTACATATTTTACTAATTGGGACTTAGCATCGTTTCCCAATCCTCTTGTATTCCATGAAATAATTTTCATTTATTTTTGGAAGGGTTGGGCTTACCACCTCCTATTTTAGCACCCCCATGTTCTCTTTTACTGCAGATTTGAAATTTTAGTGATTTGTGGCTGACTTCCAAGTTTTTTGTTTTGTTATGCCTATATCTCTCTTTCTTCTTTTTTGGAATGTCTTACTTGCCCCTTTTTGAAATTTTCTAATTCGTTGCTGGTAGATTTGTCTCCCCAACTCATTGCTTCCTTTCATTTCTTGTCATTATTTTCCCAGTACTTGCCTCTATTTTCGTTTATGTCAGGGTCGTTTCTTTTACATCTTGTCCTTTGTTTTCTAGATTTGGTGGAATTTGATTACTATTCTGATTTGGAGGTGGTTTTTTTTCTTATGGATTTGTGTCCACTTTAGGTTCTAATTCTTGTATTTCCCCCTCTTCCTCTTCTAATATCAACTCTTCCTCTTCCGGAACTTCCTCTCACTACTTCAAAACTTATTTCTCATTTTCTTCTTGTGTTTGAAGGACCTCATAGGGATTTGTTGAAGCCACTGCTTCATTTCTACTTTTGCCTGGCATATTTTTACTTGATGTTGTTTTCCATCTATTTCCCCCCTTTTATTGTGGTTTTAATTGTTCTTCCTAATTTTTGGTTATTCCATCCCATTTTCCATATTGTGATTTCTTGCAATCCCTAGAAAAATGCCTGTATTTGTGGCATATCCTGTGCTTAAATGGAAATTGTTCATAGTACAATACCTAATAATGCCTTCAATCCCCCTATGTCATATTGATCTTTGAGGACAGTCATTTTTCTAGGTCGACCTCTACACATATCTTGCCACAAGAAAATTGATGACTCTTTGGCTCAACTTGATCCATGTATCTTCCCAGTCCATTACCTATTGCTTTCAAGCAATTGTCACTCCAGCACGAAAGTAGAAATCTTGGGAGCTTTACCCAAATTGGCAGTACATTTGGAAAGTCATCATCTAGGTTTAAATCTAATGACCAGGAGTTCAAATACATCCCTCTGGCCCCAAATAAATATGAACCATTCATAAAAATTACATCTCTGTGTTCTTTTAATTCAAAAGCAAAGGCAAAGAAACCATTACCGCTAGCAAAAGGTATAATATTTCCTTTCATCATTGGTTTCATGGCTTTTTCTAGCCATTGTTCCATTGATTTCAAAGACAACTACATTCCTGTGAATTTTCCCACTAATGTTTTGTTTGAGAAGGTTAGGGATGTTCGAAAAAATCCCATTGGAAGCGCTATGGAGGGTATATTTTCTGCATTCTTAATGAATTGGGGTTCAACCTCACAAGGGCCTAAAAAGAAAATGTGTTATCTTGAGGAGGGGGAGAAGCCCCCCCTCGACCTGCCACCATAGAGGCCCAACAAGATTCTCGCCAAAAGTTGTAAAGTTAGGATTTTTATGGAGCGGTGAGTGTGTGCTTTGAATTGTATAAATTTTTTAATAATTATTATTATTTTAAATAAAATTATAATTTAGTTAATTCTTATCATTTTTTTAATCTTAACAACTTGAGATGTATGATGAAGTAATTGTTTGAATATTTATGATGAATTAATGACTATCAACATTTACCAACTATTTAATTTATATGACTACTCTAGATAATATATGTGCTATTATTTGATTTTATAAAATACAACACAAATATCAAGACTTGGGCTTAGCTCCTTGGGGGAGGGCCCATAGAAACTCAAAACACATAAGTAAATATGACTATCAACATTTACCAACTATTTAATTTATATGACTACTCTAGATAATATATGTGCTATTATTTGATTTTATAAAATACAACACAAATATCAAGACTTGGGCTTAGCTCCTTGGGGGAGGGCCCATAGAAACTCAAAACACATAAGTAAATTGGGCTTAGCTCCCTACGAGCAGGGCCCATGGAAACTCAAAACATATGATGAAATGAAATGAAGTGTTTTAATCACCCTACGAGGCTAAGAAGCCTATGGGACCTAGACATATACAAACATGTAGCTAACAAAGAAAATCATGTATAACCCACAACATCATGCTTAAATTTTCTTTTCTTTTTGCATCTTGGATCTTCTACTATGTATCTTGGCCAAAAATTCTGCAATTCTTCTTATCTTCTCTTCTTCAAACAAATTACTCAATTTGTTCACTTTTAGTGTCTTAGTCTAATTGACCTAGATATCCTTGTAAGTTGAACATTCCATGATGTAATGTCATTTTGTCTCTACCACTTCTTGAGTGCAGTAACTACACTTTTTGTCTGTCCACTCCTCTTTGGGTATCATCCATCTTTCGGATTCACATCTAAGTTGATGCAAGCTAGTTCTTATTTGAACAATTAACATTTTTTCTTTCCATTTTATTTCCATTCATATATATGACTTGTGTATGGTCAAATGTAGGATTGAAATGCTTGATATAGTAATCATTTTCCTCCCAAGCAACCATTTCCACATTTTTTCTTTGAATTTTCCTCGCACATACTTTTTTATTTCTCCTTTTATATTCGGGCATTCACTTATGTTAATACCACACGTATTCATCCATTTGATGTTTTGTCTCATCCACATGCTCTTTCTTCTATCTAATTTCTTTCCAATTGCCATTTTTGGCTAGCAATGAGACTCCATTCTATCTAATATTTTTAGATAACTTAATAATTGGAACATAGTTGACGCTTCAACGGGGAAAGCCTCATCTTCTACCAAGACAATTTCATATGGAATAGTTGATTTAATATTGAGGTTATTTGCAATTAAATGTTTTTGTAATCTTTTTATCTGCCTCCATTTTCTTGTTGAAATGTTGCTACCATATACTTCACATATGTATTGTACTAACAGAACAACTAGAAGCCCAAAAAGGGTCTTCTTAGTCTTCCAATCCCATAGTCCAACTATTCTACATCTCTTTTGCAATGAGTATAGAGTTATTCATCCCCCTTGTATCATATTTTCTCTACATGTTTCATAGTTGAGTTTGTTGTGGAAATCAAGGCCAAGGTACTTATACTCATTGACCACATGTAAGGAGTAACTGTCTTCGAAAACAAATTTCGTATGAACTGTATTTCTCTTCAATGTAAAAATCATGACCTTAGTATTTCTAGTGTTCACTTGCATCCCCACCTCATGACAGAAAAGCTATAGGGATTTTAAGTGTTCCTTCAAATCTTGTGTTGTTTTTGCCATTAAAATAAGACCATTAGCATAAAGAAGCAACTTTATAACATAATTGGTCAAGTGGATCCCCCACCACCACCGAACTTGTCTATGCACTCATCTAATTTATCAATGTATATCCCAAAAAAAGTAGGGGATAATGGGCATCCTTCATTGACCCATGGTTCCAATTTTAATTCAAACTTGGTCATACAACATATGGATAGCATCCCTTATGAAATTTCCAATTCTTCCATTCTACTCCACAATTTGCTTCTAGGTACTATATCAAAAGCTTTTTGGAAGTCAACAAAGCAGCAAAAAAAAACGTCCCCTCCTTGTTTATCCCAAACCTTATTAATCAAATGTCTAAGTTTAATCCAATGGTTGATAGTAGAATGCTTTGATCTAAAGCCTATTTTCCCTTTTGCCCTCTTTCACTTCTTTTCGCTCTAAACACTCATCCATTTTTCTATCAATCTACAAGAATAACTTACCAAAATGAGTATTGATCATTATGTGCATTAATTTGAAGGAATTATGGATGCGATGAGAGCCAAGCGGTGCCAAGCGAGACTGGACTTTTTCTGTTGTTTCAGTCGTTGCTGATCACGAGATGGAATTCAAAGACAAAAGATCGTTAGGTTTGATCTGAAATGGATCGGTTTGAGGTAGTGAAAAACATCGGCTCTGGAAATTTCAGCGTGAGGAGGTTCGCCTGTGGTCAAGCTCGGTAGACTGTTCGACAGTGCATGGTGTTAGGACGTCGTTTTGCCTCAAATTTTGGAAAGGGTCAGGTTCTGATTTTGACTCTCAGCTTGTCCGCTTTCACTTTCGGTTGTAAAATGTTGTATAGACGAAAAAAAGGATGCCTGAAAATTAGATTTTCGTTTTACAAAGGTGCAGCAATTTCCCCTGAGAGCGAGTTTTGCTAGAGTCGAGTGTGTACGGAGAAATAAGCTTGGATTTGAAATTATGAAAGAGAGGAAGATGCAGAGTTACATTGAGGAATGAGAGTGTAAAATTGTTGAGCGAGAGGCGTTCTAGAAAGCACTTTCGTATATGGAGGTTGAAATTTTTTTTTTTTTTCGCATGATAAAATTATTTCTTTGTTATTCATTTCGAATTAAAAAAAAGGTACATTTTTCTGCTGTGGAGACAGGTAATTGTCTCCACCTTGAGGAATACATAGCAGTTATGCTTATCATATCATTTCACCTTATTAAAGGGTTTACAATTCTATGTTTTACTCTTCTAAACTTCTATAATGTTGTCTGAAAGTGAATATATAAACGACAGTCATGTATCATCCTTGGTGTTTACATCGATAATTTAAAATTTGATTGTCTAAAATCTGTAAATATAATAGAAAAAAAAAACATATATGATAATTTGTTGAATTCCTATTTCTGTTTTTTTTGTAGAATCTGTGAGGTTGATTGCAGATTCCTTGAAATGGGACCTGCTTCTACTCCTGTTGGATCAATGAATGGCAGTCCAGTTGAGCTAAAGTAATGTTGCAAGTATTTATAATCTAACTGCCAGCCAGTTCTTCAATTAAAATGTTCCCCGACTCTAGTGATAATGCTCTTTTTGATAAATTGTCAACACAAATTTTGTATTCTCTGTAGATATGTTGGAATTGGATATCCTGGAAGTGTCCATTGATTTCTCCAATTCTATGTTTCTAGGTAGGTAAGTTCAATACCTCAAGCTTTGTTGCACCTGTAAGTCAATATATAATACATTTTGAATCCCCCAAGATCATGATATTTCTTATGTTTTTGTGTTTTGTAATAGTCATAAGGGTCCAAGTAGCAATGAGCTCTGCTTTGGTATTAGTGCCAAGACCAATACCAATTTATCCGTTAAGGATCCGTTTTCAGGAAGTTTGATCACTCCCCCTCCTCCGGATTGATTTTCTTGGGCAGCCTCGTCAAAAAATCCAAAAGGGACATCTGATGGGTCATAGGAAAATGATGAATTCTAGGCTTCTTAAAAGGGGGATTCATGAATATAGTCTCTCAAGTGAGCAGTTATCTTGGAAGAATGAGAAATAAGACAAATTCTATCATCTCTAAAGATGATTCCATTCCTAAGGAGTCAAATACCCCAAGCAACAAAGATTGGTAGAGGACCAAGATGCTTAGATTTCTTGGTCCAATAGAGAAGCACATCTTCAAATGGGGACCATTTGTTGCAATTATTGTTGCCCATTGTCATGCTAACATTTTCCCAGATTTCCTATGCAATATAAAAATTTTAAATAGGTGGTCCGTAGTTTCTTCATTCTGTTTATAAAGAATACAACAATTTGGTCCCATAAATCCTTTTTTTTAAAGATTCTCCCAAGTTAAAATTTTATTATGGAGAACCAGCCAAGTAAAACATTTTAATTTTGTTGGGATGTGCCAATTCCAAATGTACTTGTTCCATCATTTCCTATTTTGTTCAACTTCAGAGGATGTTATAGCTTCATAAGATAGTCTTGCTTTTACTTCCCCAGCAGATGTGTCCCAACTCCAAATTAAATGGTCCTTCAAATTACTTAGCCTAATTTCGTTTAAATATATCTCAGATATGAAATTCGACCATTCCTCAAACATATTATCTTCCAGTCCCAACTCTGTAGGAGTAAGCCAGTAATTTTGGGTGGTCCCAGAAGTGTCTCCAAATTTGATGTCTTGAAGATAGACTAGTCCTCTAAAGGTGAGGTGAGAGGATAGTTCATGAGAGAACTTATAGACTCATTCCCCTCCAATAAAAGGGTCGTTACCTAGTATACCAGGTCTGCCATCCCCTACTTTCCATGCAAGCCAACTATAGAGGTAAGTAAAAGCTGCAATAATGACCTTCCATACTATAAAGCCTCCCTTGATTGGTTTTTTTGCAAATTTTCTGATCGAGTCCACCATGGGCTTTTGATGAAGGTACTTCCTTCTGATAGTCTGACTCTGTAGACCCTTACCAAATAAGGCTCTCCACAGATTTTTAAGTGATAAGGCCTTGGAAAAACAGAGAAGTTTTTTGAAATCCCATCCTCCAAGATGTTTGGGAGAAGATAATGTTTTCCAGCTGGCAAGGTGAAATCCTTCCTTGGATTTATTGCTTGTCCATAAAAATCTGAGCATCAATTGTCTAATCACATTTAGAGTGGAAGAGGGAATCTTCGCTAGTGATAGCCAATATACAGGGATGTTTTCCAACACAGCTTTGACCAGTATCATTATGCCCCTTATGATAGCCAATTATAGCATCGTATATTTATTTTCTGCTCAACCTTTCGGATCAGCCATTTCCAATCTCCTATATGGTAATCATTGGGTTTAAGAAAATAACCAAGATATTTAAAACCACTTTCTAGAGAGATAGCTTGCAGAGGAATAAAAGTTTGAATAGCCGACAGGATATCAAGATTGATAGAAAATTAATGGAAGGTTGATTTATTTAGGTTAATCTCCATACCATTGGAGTTGCAGAAAATGTTGATAAATTTGTAAAAAGATTTTCATTCTGCAACAATGCATATACCCATAAAGAGGACATCGTCAACAAATAGTAGATGTGAGATATGATAGTTTGGAGAAACTATTATACCAGTAATATTGCCCCTTTATTTTCTTCTAGGATAAAACGACTCAAAGCTTCCATTACTAGTAGAAAAAGAACAGGTGACAGCAGGCATCCCTGTCTAAGACCCCTAGAAAAAGAGATATTTCTGGAGGGCGAGTCATTAATTAATATTGAGAAATATGTTGAAGTCACACATCCCATTATCCAGTTGATGACCTCCAATCCCAGTCCAATATGAATAAGGACAAGTTTGAGATATGTCCAATTGACTTTATCAAATGCTTTGTTTAAATTCATTTTAAGAATCAAAGCATTTTGTTTCCTAGTTTTAATAGAATGTAGGGCATCCTATGCAATCCCAATTGCATCATGTATATGTCTGTCATTTAGAAAGCCAAATTGATTAGAGGAAATTTTCTTTGCAAGAAGAAGCTTGATCCTGTTTGAGATCACCTTCAAAATGATTTTTTAAACCAGATTACATAGAGAAATGGGCCTGTAATCCACTAGAAGGTTGTTGTCTTGGAGGCCTTGGGAATCTAAGCAATATAAGTCGCAATGATGTCCTCTGGAAATTCCCCTGTGATCTTAGATTCTTCCACCATATATTTGATATCTTGTCCCATCATATAAAAAAAAAAGGAGTAATAATTCGACCGTCCATCCATCTGGTCTAGGACTTTTTCCACTAGAGAGGTGTTTAAGGACCTCTTTGATTTCCTCTAGTAACAGAGATACTGATCCGGAGAGATTCCTCTTGACTAAAGAATAGAGGGTAATGATTGATTAGTTGTATCTGGGTTCTAATATTAGAAGTTTCGGGATCTCTAAAGAGGTAGGAGAAGTTTGATGAAATAATTTTGCATTTTCATCTCCCTTCTTAATCCACGTTACCATGTTTTTTAGGCGCCACATGTCCCGCTCCAAATTTAAAATCTACTCTTTCCTGGTTTCCAACCAAATCAATATGGAGTTTGAAATTGATAAAGAAGCAAGGATGAAAAGCCTTACTCTTTTTCAAACGAGAAAAAAATCCTTTCTATTACACTAGCAGAGAAAGTACATAGTTCAGCGAGAGGAAGAAATTATCATACACTTTCATTAGGTGGATCATGACGACTATCAATTTCTTATCTGGATGACAGAAAAGAAAACCAAGACATTCCACAAATAGAGTGGCAGTTTTCATGTGTCCTTCCTCTAGGTAGAAATATATATTTGTAAAAGATGAGGACTTAAAACTGATAAAACATTAAAAGACAGAGGACTGTAAACTGAAAAAAACATAGGGGGTAAAAGATCCATGAATAACCAGAGAGAACATTTTAGATCTCAAAATGGCCCCTCCCTTGCAGAGTGTTATGATCAAAAGATCGGAAGAAGATTTGATCCCGCTCCGAAGTATATTAGTCCTTGGAAAATTGGTTTTCTTCTCCATTTTGCCTCCTGTAGATGTGGGAAATAGAAATAAAGTTGAACTCTTTGATCAGGGACTTGATTTTGAGTCTGCATGTGGCGAGTAACAGAGATGTGGGAAAAGCCTTACTCTATTGTTAGACTTTTTGGAGGGTTTTTCGACACTTTTTTTGGGTTTGAAATTGACAAGAAGGATTTTCTTAATCACAAGTAAGATGTGAACTATACGTAATCTGAGTGCCCCATGGGTAATTCATGGTGTTGAATTCAAATATGCAGTTAAAAACTCAATTTAAATAAAAAAAATGAAAATAGTTGGCAAAAATTTGTCTAATAGTTATACAACTCCCGATGAAAATAGAGATAGGAAAAAATGTTCCTATGGTTATTGCATCAAATCAAGATGGTGGCTTTGAAATATTTTTAAGGAGGAGTTAATAATTCCAACACTAACTCCCAATGAAAATAAAGATAGGAAAAAGTGTTCTTGTGGTTATTGCATCAAATCAAGATGGTGTCCTTGAAATATTTGTAAGGAGGAGTTATTAATTCGAACACTCTCCCTTAATGATTAATTGCCTTAATCTTTGTCAAGTCAGTTCTCTTATCATTTAGTCGTCTTCATAAAATGATGAAGACTTGACCTCATAGAGATTAAACCAACTTACATCCATCTACACCGTATATATCATGCGCCAAGAGGGATCAAATTCCTCAAGGTGCAAACCTTCTAATTGGAGTGTAGAACTTGAGGAAAGGTTTGCACCTTGAGGGTTTTGATCCCTCTCGTCACATGATAGATCCAGTGTTAGATGGATCTAGGTTGGTTCCAGTTGGTGGCAACAATGTCACATTTTAGATTATCATTAATATGTATATTTTTGAGATGTACATCATACTTTGAAATTTACATGATTTGTAATACCCCAAGTTTCTATGTTTTTAATTTGACAATTGAACAAGTCCAAAAGGGAAAGTGGACCTCGATGGAGAACTATTATGTGGATTTATTTTATTAATAAAATAAAATGAAAAATTATGTGTGCAATGACTAGATTGAGAATTTAGATCTGAAAACCTAAATCCATGAGGATGGATAAGGTGATGAGACTTTCCCACACCTTCCAGAAAATCCTTGGAAGGAATAAAACAAGTTACTAAAAATCAGATTTGGAGATAAACATCTAATTTTCCCAATAAAGAGGAAAGTATTGGGAAGAGGTGGAAAAAGCTGGAAAATAGGAAAAGACAGCTTTAAAGTACCTATGTGGAAGAAATAGAGGGAAAGCCCAGGCAAAACAGGAAAAAAGCATCCTGAAATTACTAGACGCAGTAATTGGAAACAGGCTAGGGAAAGCAAAGCTTAAATAAGCTGCTCTAGGATAAACAAGGGGTTGTCTATCACTGGGAGCTAAAGTCTCTACTCGGGGTGAGTTATGGAGAGAGAACTCTATGGTTGGGTGGACACTAGTCAGAGAAAATTGGTATACACACCTAGCTAGAAATTTTACTGTTTGATATTAATTTCGCATATGTGCTCACTGACACTTGATTAGGAAATTGTTAAGATAAATGTGAATTTGCTTAAGTTAAATTTGTAGATTTCACATATTTTAATTAGCATTGAATATAGTGAGTTAGTAATCGCCCATACATTTAATATATTTAGCTACATTATAAATACTGAAATCTGCACAGTTGTATGGACAAAGTCTGCTGAGATCCAACTCCCAGAGTGTCTAAACCTGGTGATAGGTTTAAAACTGGGGTTAGGAATTCATTAGAGAAATTATTTATTTTGGCAAACAAGTTAAATGGTAAATCATTAGTTGATGTATTCTTAAACCTGTATTGTGCGGAAATTTTAACTCATACTGTTTTGCACTGAGAAATAAATATACAAAACCGAGAAAATACACATATACAGAGTAACATTTAAAGTCTATAAGTAAGCTTTAAGTTCTGGTATGAAATAAGCAAATTATTTATTGTAGAGTTATAGCCTATTGTACTAATATATGTATATAGATCCATTTATGTCCTAATCATTTACAAATTATTCAGAATTGAATATAATAGAAATGGCATAACTGTTAAAATGATTTCAAGCAAGACCTCAGAATTCTGTACTCTTCATAGGAATATCTAACATGTTTATTGATATAGTATACTAAATTATTTATGAGAAAATTTTAAGACATAAGATATGTATATAAGAAGAGACAGAAAAACATTACTAATTTTTGTACTAGAGTACGGTAATGGTAATACAGGAAAATTCTATTATCTTAGAGATGCATGCAGGGTTATATTATACCCAGGTAATTCTTAAACAAAATAAATGATGTTACATTATCATAACTACTTACAACAAAAATAAAACAATTCTGTCAAATTTAGTAGAGGAAGCATAAAGATTGCAGTTATTCAAACATAGAAACGAGATATACATATGTCCATACTGAACATATACATATATATTGTATACTATTTTATCAGAAGATTAACTTGTTCAACTGCAAGGGTAGAGTAAACTCATAAGAGTAAAAGACAGGTACAATATTTCTGAATAGGGAAAAATTATAGAAAAGTTTTAAAAGTACAGTCTTGGGTCTAACCCCAGAAATATATCCATATATATTATAGTCAAATTGGAAACTAAATGCAGTGACATAGTTGATACTATGGTCACTATAAAATAATAAGGTACATCTGTGATAAATCTGAAGTGAAGATCGGTGCAAAAGAGACCTCCTGATCTAAAAATGGTCTGGATAACTTGTATGTATTTCAAGAACCTACCACTCAATTTAAATTAAAAATGATCTAGCTTGTTCTTGACAATTTTGCGGAATAATTTACTTGAAAGTGGTGTATGAATTTTTATTTTTTATGTGTCTTAACTTCATTTGTTCTTGCTATAATTCAACATGTATGACAATGACATAATGCATCAAATAATCATTCAAACACAACAGCAATTTTAATCTAGGAGTTAACCCGAAATCTCATGAGCTACATCTCCTTTGAGCTCTGTCATCATGACTCAGCTCTTTGGGATTATGGTAAATGTTTTTACAAGTAAATACTTAATTCCAATGAATACAACAATGATCCAAAGGACTGAAAATACCATAAATATCCCTCAATTGGCTGTCCAAACTTTGTAAACAACTTTAGGCTCTTGGTGACATGATTCCTTCTTTCGGTGCACTAAGCTTCTCTGAGCTTCTAAAAGGCACAAAATCCCTCAGAATTCTATTTCTATCATTGAAACCACTACTTTTGTGTTCAATACACATTAGACATCAATTATCAACTGATAAATTGCTCAAATTGAGCACTGCATTCCCCAAATAGGCTATCCTCCACAGTTTGCCTAGGGCTGCCCAGAACTTCACCTCAGCTTTTTGAGCTCTATAAGTTCTAAAAATGTTTTGAAACCACTTCCATTGGTTCCAAAATTACTTAAATAGTCAAGATAGATTTTTGTTTCATTAAAAATAGCCTCCCGCTGCTCCGGTTTCGCCTCAATCGCCTATCGGCACCCCTTGGCACTAGGGTCAATGAAAATGTCTCTGTTGAGTTTTCTACCTTTAAAAGTATTTAACACTTGCTAAAACCTCTATAAATATATTTAGAATGATGTTTTCAGTCAATAATGACCACTGGCTCACTGCATATGGTCTCAAACAGCGCTCTCTAAGCCCTGCACTGCTACTGGAAAAATATGGCACTAATGACCCCTGGAACTTTACTGAAGCTTTTCGGCCTTCAAACATTCTCTACAGACTCTAAAAACCATCTCATCAGATTCATAACATATGAATTATCCAATATAGACTATTTGAACTCTATAATAGGACTCTAACTCCCCTGGTTAGGCCTCAATCTGAATTTGTCTCATGGTGGCCCTGATGGCTCCTTCATCTTCCCTGAAGAAAAATATATTGAATATCACCTCCATTCGACCTAAAACCTGTCCCAAAGTGTTAAGGACGTCAAAGAGACCAAAAATTGACCGAAATTTCATCCCATTTGGTTCAATAATGAGGGAGTTATGACCAAAACAACTTTGCCCCAATTTCCTCCACTAAATGTGGGACAACTGCCAGTTAACTCCACTAAAAGTGGAAGTCCGCCTAAATTTGGGAGCGCCTCTAGAATATCCGCCATATTAAACTCCACTTAACTGTAGCTTAATTAAATATTAAACCTAATATTAAGCTCCTTAAGCGCTCTTAACATTAAGCTCCCACACTGGTCATATGATGAGGTTCCATAGGAGGAGGCTTGGCCCCTCCGTGCTCCGCCAAACCCACTCGGCATTCAAAGTGAAATAAATTCTTCAATAAAATTTTACAGCATCAGATTCAGGAAGATGAGACCTATGCAACCATCTTGGTTTCAAACAATTTTTAACACTTTCATTTTTTAGCAATTTGCATAACTTGGACATGATCTCCTGATCACACCTCCCAAATGAGAAGCTTTTGGACCCCAAAAGCTCTCTGGAATACTGAAAATGATCTGTACAGAAAATGAGAGTACTTCACCCTCTTCTCTTCATCCTCCAAACACTTGCCCTACATGGCTAATGACTTTGAACCTCAACTAGAAAGAAATTCACACTTCCCTTCATCGATGCGTGTCCTCCTGTCAAGAGTTGCCTTTCTTGCACTCACTCAGAAAATTTCTGGCGAGAAATTTGCAAAAGGAATCTGAACATTGTTGCCTTGATCAATGATCCAAGGTGGTTGTAAAATAAGTCGTGCAACATGCGACATCAACAACAAGTCGTCATAAAATGTGCTATACAATTGACACAAAATCAATGTAAAAAGTGTGCAACACAATTGACACAAGTCGACAAACATGTGCGACACAATCGACACAAGTCGATAAACAACATGATACATCTTGACAAACACATGTGCATGTATCAATGTACAATGAACCTATTTACAGTTCGTTATTTACACATACAACTTCCATGCACATGTACACCTTCAACTCTTCCTTTCAAGTACTAACAAGTACATAATCCCAAAAACATGTGGGTGACTATACGAGCTGAACTAAAAGATATTGCTGCAATATAATTGAGTATCATACTCATATTTTACACCTCCACGGCGAAATTGTGCAATAACAAAGAAATTCCTTCAACTGAACCACATTTATATGCAATCTTGCATCAAACTTTTCAATAGAAATACATGCATACAACCGAAATGTGCATATGTACAAAGGAGTATTTCTTACTGTGTTAGGAAGTCCATCCACTTCTTTCCAAGCCACCTCCATGGAAATTTCTGCTGCTGCAACACTTCTTCATGTGAATCTTCCCTTTTCACATCGATAATGGAATCCTTAGTTCCACTTGCGCCAATCTTCTTGTCCTCTTGCTGCATGTGCTTTGGACGACTAGTTGGATGCAAAGTCCAACAATGGCAGACAACATGTCCCATCTTTTGGAAAAATGTGCAAAACTCATGCACCTTCTTTGAAAGTTGTCTTTGCCTCATCTTCTTCTTGTATGCTTTCTTCCTCATCCAGCATCTCGAAACAACATGGTTAAATCCACCACAATATGTACAGTAAATCTTTTTTTCATTTAAGTTTGCAAAATTATCATGCTTTGCATAAACACAATCAAATTGATCATGAGAATATTTATACCTCTTATGCTGCTTTGAATGTTCATCCTTTTTTTCTTCCTGAGAAGATGAACTAGTAGAGGCTACAACTTTCATTTGCAGACTAACATCACCGTTCTTGTCTTGAAAACTGTATGAACTTGCATGCTTGCCATAAGCTGCATGTTTACCATCTTCTTGCTGCAACAAAGGCTTAAAGCAATGGAAATCATCTTTGAAACAAATTTGACATATTTGCATCTTAGAACTTGGAATAAAAGTTCTCTTTGAATTAGCCTCACATGCTTTCATGTTTTTGGAGTCTTCGCCATTAAACTGCACATAAACAAGACCAATTTTCTTGGGTCATTCCTCAACTGAAATGGGATCAACCATGCCTTGTGCATGCTTGCCTAATCCCTTACCTTTGTAGCCCATTTTAATCATTAATTTGGACCCTATACCCCTCGTATGTTTTTTGAAAGTGTAATATTCCAAAATTTAGCCTTGAAGCTAAATGGAATATTAGAGTTGTTTTATCACTAGGTAGGTGAATAAATGGGTAGGGAGGCCCATTAACCTCTTTAGAAGGATCAATAACACTCCTAATGTGAAAGGAGTAAGAATAAGCAGCTAATTTGAGCACCCTTGGGTGTGAACAGAGATGGGATCATGTTGATTCAGTCAACTTTGACCAAGTCAACAAATTTGTCTAGATACATTGAATCTCCTTCATGAACAACATAGATTTGGTGGAGGACAACTTGCATGAGCTTGATGGCACATATGGATGGGACCCCATGTGAAGAGGTTCACTTGCTATATATGGAGAGGATGGGAACCTTTTTTATTCATGTTTTGGATATGATCATTTGATCTTGGTCTATTTAGACTTGGCTTCCTCTTGTTGTTTAGCAGGGTTGCAGTGCTATTTAGCACAGGGTGTTCCTGAACGGGAATCCCACCTCTTCCCTTGAGAGGCCTCTTGGGAGAGCTCTGTTCTGTATTGCTCCACATCCAGGCTTGAGGCCAAGCACCATTATTTAGCCTCAGCGTTATTTATGTAGCAGAATATTGCTATGTTGCAGTGGAGGTTTGATAACACCACTTCCGGGTCTGTTTCTCAGTAGAGGGTGCCTTCCTTCTCTTGAGAGATCAGCTAGGAAGATTTTTGGGCTTATTTCACATCTTGGCATTTTTCCACACTATTCCTCATCTCCTACAATGTAGTCCCTTGCAGGAACTGCATCTTTTGCATAGAGTTGTTGTAGCAAGGTTAAAGCTCTTGTTTTTGAGATAGTTTCCGTGGAAAAGGGCCAACCCTTCTCCTGGAAAGCTAGATGAAGGGATTCTCATCCCTCTTTTGTATTATTTAGCCATATTTCTGTAATGTTGTAGTAAGACTTCTTTTTTCAGAGCTGATTATTTAGATCTTCTCTTTTTGTACTTGTGCTCTCAAGAAACCCTTGCTAGGTTATTTGCATAATACATTGAAGAGGCCAAATCTCTGTTTTTCTTAGCATATTGTCCAATGAAACTCCAGATCCATGATTACATATTATAATGATGCAAAAACCCTCTGAAATAATGTTGTGCATGCTTCAGTATTTCTGCATAGCTTAAGTCATGGGGTTTGGCCACTTTTAAGTCATTTTAAGGTCGGGAGATCTGTTTAACTTATCAAAAGATATTTTTTTATGTTTCTCTTTTGTATGTGAGGGCCTTAAAGCATATGCTAAGGGATCCAACCGTTATTTTCCCCTGTTATAAATAAATATTTAGGAAATAACATTTTTAGGGCCCAATTGCTACATTTTCCCCACTTGGGAGGATGTAGAAGCGTTTCTTTTTGCGGATGATTCATTCATTTGATGGATATGTGTTTCTCAACACATTTAATGACTTAATTTCACCCTGCTATTCCATTATTGTGCTTATGCACTACTACATTCCCAATTTGGGATATTATAGTGGTATCGAAGCATAGTCTTGGCTCAGCCTGTAGAACTCAGCCATTAATCTATCAAGAGAAGGAGAGATGAAAAGAAAGGAGACTCCATTATGTGGAGGAAGGAAAGAGGAGAGGCTCTCAAAGCTTCTTCCAAAATCTATGCAGAGCATCAATGAAGATGAGAGAGGAGATGGAATCTCCAGAGAAGTTTGAACTAGAGCCAGATATAGATTGGCACATGATAGGTGTGAGCATGAAGCTACACCCTATTATGCACAGTGCAGTCAAATGCCCAGATCTATCATCATAGAGATGAAAGAAGAGGAAATGCCAAGGAGGGAAACTCTTAGTAATTTTTTGCAAGAGTATGAATATCAAACTGAAAGGTTTAGAGTTCATATCACTTTCAAAGAGTTTTGCAAGATCAAGGTGGAGAGGAGCAAGCTGCATGACATGGATATATTTTCTCTATTGATGGATCCCCAACTTGTTCAGCCAAAGCTTGGGTGGAGGATTTGCATACTTATTTGTAGCAGTACCAAGTTTTTGAAGATGAAGCCATCAGAGTTGTGGCGCTGCACTTTGAAGGTAAGGCCTATGCTTGGTGGATGTTTGAGTCATTTTCATTGAAAAATGTCAATACTTCTTCTTTTGCAAAGTTCACTAAGAGATTGGTAGAAAGGTTTGATAAAAAACATGAAACAATCAAACCAAGACAAATGAGACTTTTGCATAAGTTGGAAGGACCTACAAACTCAAAACCACTTAAAAAAACTGTTGAAGAAGCTCACATCTTGCATGATACCTTGCTAGAGGCAAGATCCTTGTTTCATAACCTTGGAAAAGAGGGCATAAAGGTTCCTTTTACAAAAGAGGATCCTCTTATTGAGCAAGTGCCACCCATTCATATTGAAGATGAAGAGAAGGATGGGGTGTTGAATTCTTAGTTGAACTAAGAGGGGGGGGTGAATCAGTTCAATACATACATGAGCTTTTTAAATTTTTCATCAGCTTATTTACAGCTTACTTTTGTATTCAACCTTAGTATATGAACAGTCTTAATATGTTGCAGCAAGTATTAAATTAATGTGACATTAAACTTATTATGAGAGCAGCAAACATTAAGCAGATTTGATAAATCATCTCAGCACACAGGCAACACAAATAGAGACAACAGATATAAGTGGAAACCCACAAAGGGAGAAAAACACATCTTATTATTGTTGTGATGCAAAGGCAAGCTCCAACTCCCTCTCACCACTGTTTTTTTGCAGGCACCAACCTACAGGAGGCTCCAACCTCAATTCTGCAAGCTACAACTTGAAAGGAAGCTCCAACTCCCTTCAATTTTCTGCAGGCACAAACCTACAGGAGGCTCCAATCTCAGTCAACTACAACTGACAGTTATCAAGCTTCAACTTGATAGGGAAGCTCCAACTTCCTCAATTTATCACAAGAAATGTTTGCTGATTTACCTCAGATATCAGCTTTGTTCTGTAGCATCTCTTTCTGCTCCTCTCTTTCTTATCTTCTCTGCCTCAATCTTCTATACTTGTCATTCTCTATCTTTACTCTCTCTGACCTCTTTATGCATATCAAGATGATATTACTTATATAGAATTCCTGATGACTGTTTGTATTCCTCAAGGAATTCGAAATGGATAGCCATACCTCTTAGTCTTCTACCTTCTCATTTATTTTCGGCTCACTCAGAAAAATATAACTGTAGGTACTAACTTTAATATTATAGTGGGAATTTTGTTCTCTTCCGGAGACTTGCCAATGCATCACAAACAATAAAAATCAATTACAACATTTACTTTCATAATTTTTAGTTACATCAAGACAAATTTTACTCTGCCCATTTTTGGCTTTTGGATTTGCTGACTTTGTCTTTTCTGTAGTTGTTAGGTAACTGTTCTGCCTTCTTCTACTCACTGTCTCTGTTAGGTAACTGTTCTGCCTTTAGTATATCCTTCAGCTGGGGTAGCGATTCTTGGAATTTTCTGCTCGCATTGTCTCTGCCTCTGCGACTCGACCATTTCATCTCTACCTCTGCCTTCGCTGTGCCTCTTCCTCTACTACTCGTTTCATCTCGACCTTTTCATCTTGATGTTGTTTGATAACGGCTTTGCCTCTGGCTCTGCCATTCTGCCTCTGCCTTCGCTGTGCCTCTGCTGCCTTCTGTAAATATTACCTACTGCCTTATGTTGTTTTCCTTTGCCTATCTTTGCATCTCCTGCCTTCTTTGCCATCAATGAAAACATTTCCAACATGGGGGTTACAGCGTTGTCACATCTAGAGCATATCTAGTACCTCATGCAGAGAAAGGAGGAGCACATGCTCCAACAGGAGGATTTCTTGTAGCATTGCAAGAAGTTCCCCAGGATCTCACTTATGGAGGTCAAGGCACAATCAATGGACAACATGATTGTGGAGAATTGCAGATGGAAGGAGAATATAGGGAGGAAGGTCATCATCATTTGATGAGGAGCACACACCACTATCCATTTCAAAGAGCTTATGCAAGGAAGAGGCAAACTGATTTATGTTGTGAGGGCAAGGGAAAGGTTGCCCAACCATATGTACAGTCTAATCTTGACATTGATGTCTCACTTCATGGAGGCATTCCACCTGGGAGGCCACCAGATCTAGAGTTGGTGAGAGGCATCTTGCAATTTGGTTCACCCCTCTTAGATTCTGGAGAGGTGAAACCTTTGGAGGAGTCTATTTCAGTGCAAAGAGTTTGGGATAAACTCAAGGAGGAGGGGGACATCCTTCCATTTTCAGCACCACCCACTCTCACTATATGTACTGTGTTGACAAAACTTGTTGTAGTCATGAAGGATGGCACCTTCATGGTGCAAGGGAGTTGCTTCATGGATTTGGAGAAACAAAGGGTACTTCCTTTGAGGAAGGAATCCTCCATACATTGGATTAGATGGAGGCCACTCATGCTTACTTTGGCCAAGATTGGGAGATTCTTTTTGGAGGAGAGATTCTCATGGGAGGCCAACTTCCAAAGGTCACTACTTATTTTTGAGCATGAGCAGCTGCATGATGGGCATGGCAACAATTTGTAGGATGACTTTGGCATGAGGGGTGTCAAAGGAAAAGACAGCAGCATGTGTAGAGCTTTACATTGCAGATCACCAGCGTTGTCTCTTAGGAGGATTGATCCATATTGGAGGTCTCAACTCTTGGTAGAGTACTCCAAGGATCTTGGTGCTTGCATGATTCTTGATGACCCAGATGGAGATGATAGATATATGGTGGATGATGTGGTCATCTATTCTCATGGTAGAGTCTTCTTGACTATAGCTTCTAAGCTCAAGGAGAAGCTGCTACATGCAGCACATGAGGACTTCTTTTCCATGCACTTTGATGCATATCTTTCCTTGGCAGAGGATTTCATTTGGGAGGGCATCTAGCATGATATATTTCAGCATATGGAGATATGCATAGCCTGGATGGTGATAGAGAGGATGTCACAGCCACTTCCCTACTCTTTGGAGGTGAGGGAGAATTTCCGGTTGAGCCATTTCAGCTCAAGGTCCCAAGTACATAGTGGAGAATGTACAATTCTACATTATGTTTTGTACTTCTTTACTTTATATGAGAAGCATGTTGTACCAAGGAGGATTATCCCTTCTTGCATATTGTATGATGATGTACTTGAAGCCATTTGTAGCATTGAGATTGGCTATCTTATTGGTGGTTTGTGGGGGAAGCCACATGATTTTTGGTGTGCACCATTTACACCACTTTGTACTTTCATGTTTCTATCTTGTAAAATGATTGTGGCAGCAAAAGAGTGGTTGGAAAAGAACTTGTTAATTTTTGATTTGATGCAGGAAAAGGATGCACTCCATTGGTTCCATGTGTGGGACCTTGATCCACTTTCCGGTTGTCATATGACAACTTGTTTCTATTGGTTTTTGCTTCCATGTATTGCCGATATTTTGATGTTCATGGGGAGCTTTGTTTGGAGAGTGGAATATGAGTTGGAGATGCCCCTTGGGAGTATGATTGTCCCTAATTTACATGATGCATGTTTCAGGGGAAGCAATGGGTAGCCTATAATTTCCAAATTACATCTCTTTTCTTCATGTGGGAGGAGCCATTCGAAGAGCTTGAGTTTTGGAGGAGGCACGTCATGGATTATTTGTGTGGTGGGGTAGCTTGGGCCGCTCTTGGAGGTCATAAAATTTCAGCCCAAGATCAGCAGCAACCCCATACTTACCATAAATGGAGAGCGAAACGACTTGGATGGGAGGATCCAATCTCTCCATGCAGCCCCAACACATTGTATGAACCGGAGGTTGAGGATATTTTTGAGCTACTTATATTGGCTCATTTCATTTGGATGATAGCATGGGTGTGGGAGTCACTCATTAGGAATAAGATTCCCCATTTTTTTCATCACTCCTACCTTGAGGAGGCCATTGGTCAGCAAGTAGGTTTCCACTTACACCTTCCACCTTCCTATGATGTGAGCCATATGGTTTTGCATACTTGGGAGGAAACATTAGAGGACAGATTTGCAGCAGATCATTTTGAGCAGTGGTGGGGACTTTTGATGAGGAGGCCACAAGAAGAGGAGGGGAGGAATTTTGCTCTCCTTATACAGTTGCTTGAGGACAAGCAAAATTTTTTAGGGGAGGAATGTAATATTCCAAAAATTTAGCCTTCAAGCTAAATGGAATATTAGAGTTGTTTTATCACTAGGTAGGTGAATAAATGGGTAGGGAGGCCCATTAACCTCTTTAGAAGGATCAATAACACTCCTAATGTGAAAGGAGGAAGAATAAAGTAGCTAATTTGAGCACCCTTGGGTGTGAACAGAGATGGGATCATGTTGATTCAGGAAACTTTGACCAAGTCAACAAAGCTGTCTAGATACATTGAATCTCCTTGATGAACAGCGCAGTTCTGATGGAGGAAAACTTGCATGAGCTTGATAGCACATATGGATGGGACCCCATGTGAAGAGGTTCACTTGCTATATGGAGAGGATGGGAGCCTTTTTTATTCATGCTTTGGATATGATCATTTGATCTTGGTCTATTTAGACTTGGCTTCCTATTGCTGTTTAGCAAGGTTGCAGTGCTGTTTAGCACAGGGTGTTCCTGAGTGGGGATCCCACCACTTCCCTTGAGAGGCCTCTTGAGAGAGCTCTGTTCTGTATTTCTCCACATCTATGCTTGAGGCCAAGCACCATTCTTCAGCCTCAATGTTATTTCTGTAGCAGAATATTGCTATGTTGCAGTGGAGGTTTGATAACACCACTTCCGGGTCTGTTTCTCAGTAGAGGGTGCCTTCCTTCTCTTGAGAGATCAGCTAGGAAGATTTCTGGGCTTATTTCACATCTTGGCAATTGGCCACACTGTTCTTCATCTCCTACAGTGTAGTCCCTTGCAGGAACTGTGCCATTTTGCATAGAGTTGTTGCAGCAAGGTTAAAGCCCTTATTTTTGAGCTAGTTTCCTTGGAAGAGGCCAACCATTCTCCCAGAAAGCTAGAGGAAGGGATTCTGATCCCTCTTTTGTATTATTCAGCCATATTTCTATAATGTTGCAATAAGACTGCATTTTTCAGAGCTGAATATTTATATCTTCTCTTTTTGTAGTTGTGCTCTCAAGAAACCCTTGCAGGGTTATTTCCATAATATACATTGAAGAGGCCAGATCTCTGTTTTTCTTAGCATATTGTCCAATGAAAATATAGATCCATGATTCCATATTATAATGATGCATAAACCCTCTAAAATCATGTTGTGTATAATTCAGTAATTTCTTCATAGCTTAAGTCATGGGGTTTGGCCACTTTTAAGTCATTTTAAGGTCGGGAGATTTGTTTAACTTATCAAAAGAGATTTGTTTCTATTTCTCTTTTGTATTTGAGGGCCTTAATACATATGCTAAGGGATCCAACTATTATTTTCCCCTGTTATAACTCAATCTTCAGGAAATAACATTTTTAGGGCCCAATTGCTGCATTTTTCCCACTTGGGAAGATGCAGAAGTGTTTCTTTTTGTGGATGATTCATTCATTTGATGGATATGTGTTTATCAACACATTTTATGACTTAATTTCACCCTGCTATTCCAGTATTGTGCTTATGCACTGCTGGATTCCCAATTTGGGATATTACAGAAAGAACCAACACATCTTTCTAAAGAGGAAACTGAAGGCAAGTTAGAATGGATTACCTATTCCTCGTGCATTTTCTTGGTCAAAGCCTCTTGGGCTTGATGGAGCTGCCTCTCCATATCATGCAATTTTTGAATAATTTCTTCCTTCTCTTCCTTCATGGCAAACAATTGTTCACAAAGTTCAGTACTTTCTCTTTTGTCCTCAAACAAAATTTGTGCCATATCCTTCAATATAAAAAAGTCACGCTTCATATCATCATCGAAGAATCTTGTGAAGGAGGAAACTTCACTTGTAGAATTTTTCATTATGATGTCAATGAAAAAATTAACTTCAACAAAGTTCTAAAATATTTTCAAAACAAATGAAAAAGATTTTTTAACTAAATGGCTGTAAAAACCAACTCTTATTCAAGCAGTCAAACAACAAACAAACTCCAAGAGCTTCTTAACAAACAATCGTCAAGAGGGTTTGTGTTCCAATGGAGACCTTAAGGTACTTTGGGGTAAGGAAGAAGCCTTCAACCCTTTCTTCCTTTTTGTCTTATCCAAGACTTAACTAATCAGTAGCTATCCCCAAATCTCAAGCAAACTCAAACAACAATCAGTTTGCAAACAGTAAAACAGTCAATCTTTTACACTATTTAAACACCTTTCATGCTATTCAATCAAGCAACTTCTATCTCAATCAAGCAATCAAATGCTCTGATACCAACCTGATTTGAAAATGGTCTGGATAGCTTGTATGTATTTCAAGAACCTACCACTCGGTTTAAATTAAAAATGATCTAGCTTGTTCTTGACAATTTTGCTGAATTATTTACTTGAAAGTGGTGTGTGAATTTGTATTGTTAATGTGTCTTAACTTCATTTGTTCTTGTTGTAATTTAACATTTATGACAATGACATAATGCAGCAAATAATCATTCAAACACAACAACAATTTTAATCTAGGAGTTCACCCGAAATCTCGTGGGTTACGTCTCCTTTGAGCTTTGTTATCATGACTCAGCTCTTTGGGATTATGGTAAATGTTTTTACAAGTAAATACTTAATTTAAATGAATAAAAAAATGATCCAAAGGACTGAAAATATCATAAATATCCCTCAATTATCTTTCCAAACTTTGTAAACAGCTTTAGGCTCTTGGTGACACGATTCCTTCTGTCGTCGCACTAAGCTTCTCTGAGCTTATAAATGGCACAAACTCCCTCAGAATTCTATTTCTATCACTGAAAACACTACTGATATATCCAATACACATCAAACATCAATTATTAACATATAAATTGCTCAAATTGAGCACTGCATTCCCCAAATACGTTATCCTCCACGGTTTGCCTAAGGCTGCCCAGAACTTCACCTCAGCTTTTCAAGCTCTAGAAGTTATCAAAATTTTTTTAAACCACTTCCATTGGTTCCAAAATTACTAAAATAGGCAAGATATATTTTTTTTTCATCAAAAATAGCCTCTGGCTGCTCCAGTTTCGCCTGAATCACCTATCGGCACCCCCTGGCACTAGGGTCAATGAAAATGTCTCTGCTGAGTTTTTAACCTTTAAAAGTATTTAAAACTTGCTGAAACCTCTTTAAATATATTCAGAATGATGTTTTCAGTCAAGAATGACCACTGTTTCACTGCATATGGTCTCAAACAGCGCTTTCTAAGCCTTGCATTGTTGCTGGGAAAAGCTGGCACTAATGACGCCTGGAACTTTACTGAAGCTTTTCAGCCTTCAAACGTTATCTACAGGCTCTAAAAACCATCTCATCAGATTCATAACATCTGAATTATCCAATTTAGACTATTGGAAATCTTGAAAAGGACTCTAACTCCCCTGGTTAGGCCTCAAACTGAATTTGTCTCATGGTGGCCCTAATGGCTCCTTCATCTTCCCTGAAGCAAAAGCTATTGAAGATCACCTCCATTCGATCTAAAACCTGTTCGAAAGTGTTCAGGAGGTCGAAGAGATCCCAAAATTGACCAAAATTTCATCCCATTTGGTTCAATAATGAGGGAGTTATGACCAAAACAACTTTGCCCCAATTTCCTCTACTAAATGTGGGACAACTGCCAGTTAACTCCACTAAAAGTGGAAGTCTACCTAAATTTGGGAGTGCCTCCAAAGTCTCTGCCATATTAAACTCCACTTAAATGAAGCTTAATTAAATATTAAACCTAATATTAGGCTCCTTAAGCGCTCTTAACATTAAGCTCCCACACTGGTCATATGATGAGGTTCCATGGGGCTGGCCCCTTAGTGCTGCAGTTCCAGTGAATAAACTTGAGACATGGGGGAATATATCGAAACATGAACTGTCTCATTTTTTGAACCATTTACGGCACGAGAATCAGGAAGACAAGACCTTTTCAACCATCTTGGTTTCAACCAATTTTCAACACTTTCATTTTTGAGCAATTTGCATAACTTGGACATGATCTCCTGATCACACCTCCCAAATGAGAAGTTTTTGGACCCAAAAGCTCTCTGGAATACTGAAGCTAATCTGTACAGCAAATGAGACTACTTCACCCTCTTCTCTTCAGCCTCCAAACACTTACCCTGCATGGCTAATGACTTTGAACCTCAACTAGAAAGCAATTCACACTTCCCCTCCTCGATGCTTGTCCTCTTGTCAAGAGTTGTCTTTCTTTCATTCACTCAGAAAATTTCTGGTGAGAAATTTGCAGAAGGAATCCGAACATCGCTGCCTTGATCAATGATCCAAGGTGGCTCAAACATAAGTCGTGCAACATGCGACATCAACAGCAAGTCGTCATAAAATGTGTTATACAATTGACACACAATCGACACAAGTCGACAAATATGTGTGACCCAAGTCGATAAACAACATGATACATCTTGACAAACACATGTGCATGTATCAATGTACAATGAACCTATTTATAGTTCGTTATTTACACATACAACTTCCATGCACATGTACGCCTTCAACTCTTCCTTTCATGTACCAACAAGTACATAATCCCAAAAACATGTGGGTGACTATAAGAGCTGAAATAAAAGATATTGTTGTAATATAATTGAGTATCATACTCATCTTTTACACCTCCACGGCGAAATTTTGAAACAACAAAGAAATTCCTTCAACTGAACCGCACTTATATGCAATCTTGCATCAAACTTTTCAACAAAAATACATGCATACAACCGAAATGTGCATATGTACAAAGGAGTATTTCTTGTTGTGTTAAGAAGTCCATCCACTTCTTTCCAATCCACCTCCATGGTGATTTTTTCTGCTGCAACACTTCTTCATGTGAATCTTCCATTTTCACATCGATAATGGAATCCTTAGTTCCACTTGTGCCAATATTTCTGTCCTTTTGCTACATGTGCTTTGGAAGACTAGTTCGATGCAAAGTCCAACAATGGGAGACAACATGTCCCCTCTTTTGGAAAAATGTGAAAAATTCATGCACCTTCTTGAAAGTTGTCTTTGCCTCATCTACTTCCTGTATGCTTTCTTCCTCATCCAGCATCTCGAAACAACATGGTTAAATCCACCACAATATGTACAGCAAATATTTCTTCCATTGAAGCATGAAAAATTATCATGCTTTACAGAAACACAATCAAATTGATTATGAGAAGATTTATACCTCTTATGCTGCTTTGAATTTTCATCCTTTTTTTCTTCCTAAGAAGATGAACTAGTAGAGGCTACAACTTTCATTTGCAGACTAACATCACCGTTCTTGTCTTGAAAACTTTATGAACTTACATGCTCGCCATAAGCTGCATGTTTACCATCTTATTGCTACAACAAAGGTTTAAAGCAATGGCAATCATCTTTGAAACAAATTTGACATATTTTCATCTTAGAACTTGGAATAAAAGTTCTCTTTGAATTAGCCTCACATGCTTTCATGTTTTTGGAGTCTTCGCCATTAAACTGCACATAACCAAGACCAAGTTTCTTGGGTCGTTCCTCAACTGAAATGGGATCTGTTGTCACTCCTAGAGACAGCCTAGAGTTGTGATAGACCAGTGCCTAGGACATCTTAGCATAGCAAGGAGCATATAATATAAGCTATGAGTTTGTCAACAAACAACTCTCATGCTATCTCTTGTAAAACAAGGAATATTAATCTAAATGGGACCAAGACCTTCATAAATTGACACAGAGGAAAGAATATTGCAGAGGCAACATGTAAAACTCCAATATAAAAGAAACAGACAGTTCAGAGACAGTTTACTGTAAAGCAGGCCGATTCAGAAATACTTCATAGAAATAAGTTATCAGAAGGTGTATGTAGTGAATGAAATGTAGAGGAGATATTAGTTAACCTTGAGCCGATATCCAGATACACAATACCACCATGCATGGGCTTACCAATCTAAGAATCCATACATAATAGTAGCGTTTTAAAAACACGCTCCCAAAGAAACTAATATAGCAGAAATACGGTTTAGATGAATAGTGGAACAAAATATCATGCATGACCCATATTTAAAGCGCTTGACTGATCCGAGCATGGGCATCAACTAGGATGAATACATACCAAAAATCAGTGAGCCACTCGCATTCCAAAACATGATACAGGAAAGAAGGTTGAAATGAAATGATCTATTAAGATAGCACATAAGAGAAAGTTACAGAATGTGAAATACCAAAGACCAGAATCCTCTTTAACAGATAGAACTCCTCCTCACTGAGACCCTATGGGCTCTGAGCCTCCATACAAAATTTTTACAAAATGTATACAAAAAGCCTGTCACTACATAATTTTCTGATAAAATCTGGAACCCTCAATAATCTGTTCTTAGGGCCCTTTATAGAAGAAGAAGAACCCTAATAAAAGAAATAGGTGAAAAACATTTAATTTGCCTCGTTAAGACAAAATGGCCGAAAAATTTGCGCCCATACTGTTGAATGACTATGTTGTGCTATATGTACTCTGCCGCCGGCTTTCTGAAATAAATGTGCTGGGTGAAAATCTCCTCAGGGACACGGCGTAGAAGTGAAATCACATAAACATTTTGTCCTTTCCTGAAAGGAAATTCTGCTGAAATAAAACCTGGAGGGTATGGTTTCTTGTGCATTTTTCCCTCTGTGTGATCCGGGATATCTTTGATCTGGTACCTTTATCTTCTAGACCATGGATTAGGTCTTAGAATCTTTAATGCTGGACGCTGAAATCCTTGGTCTTTCACTGATACTCTTTGCCGCGACATTAATGTCTCCATCTACAAAAATTTGTGCTTTGAATGGCTCTGGGGAGTTTGACAGATTTTAATCCTGGCTTCTTTAATGAAATTCGTGCCATAAAAGCTTCCCGGATTTTCCCTCATAAATTTTGCCTCTGAAAGATGGTCCTTTGATGCGTTCTCGACTTCTGAAATGGAGGCTATGAATAATGGCAATTTTCTGTCGCTGTAATCCTACAAAACCTGCAAACTTGGTTATGAAAGCTATGCATAGGGAGAATGGCTATGAAGGGCGGAGGAAAGATAGTGCGGCGGTGGAGATTGACCCGTGGAATGACTTATGAACCTTAGGGGAATACATCTGAAACATAAGACTTTAATGAAAAATATGAGGATTCGGGCTACAGAGGAAATACAAAGGAAATGCATGAAATATAATGGAAGTGCGTATGAGGTGGGACCCATATGGAATCGCAAATCACAATCGGAGACGGGAGTGTGGATTAATCGCAATCGCAATAGGGAAAACGCAATGCAATCAATCGGAGGGGAGTTGTAATCGGGCGGATCGGGGGTCGGACATGCGATGCGATCAATCGCATCGCAAATATTTGTGATGGACCGATCAGGGGGGCTTCACGTAAATGTTGTGATCCTGATTGGGGTAGGGAGTACGATTAGCGCTCCACCGTCGGATCGGAGTCATAGATCGATGGTGCGGGTTAGATCGGAGATCGCAATCGGGGGGGAAACAAAGGGATAGCGCGGAGTTTTTTGCGATTGCGATGATCTGCGATTTGCATGAGCCATCCGATCTACATGGTAGATCAACGGTGGAGAACACAGCGGACGAATTAACAACAAAATACAATCGCATCGGAGTTCTTCGGTGGTAACAAAGGAAATGCGCCCGCCTGACACTCCGATTGCGATTGGCGCTAAAGACTTAAACGCTTGGTCTTATCACTGGGGCGTATGGGGGAAGTGGTTAAAAGGGCTGGCGGGAAACGGGATAAGCCTTGAATATTTTCATATATGGGTTTTGTGGCCTTTTAGAATGTAATTTTGGGGCGGGGAAAGGCAGCGATGGACAAATAAAGCTATTTGGAAGGCAGGACGAGGGGGTTGAGTGATTTAAACCAGATTGCCTGCGAAAATTTAATAGGAAGCTGATTATGATCAACATTGGCTCCACCTGGGGACGGCATGTTCGTCCCTGGACGTGTCTAGAACTTCGCAGACCTTCCCGATCATCTTCTATGCAGCCACTGCTTTTCAGCACTTCTTACTTTTCGGAAATTTAAACAGAGCCCCATGTTATCCAATAAAGACAAAGCAAAAACTTATATACAATATGGTACATTAGGCTCTCTCTGCCTGAATCAGAACTGAAAATAGTGTTTAATAAACTGACCATTTACAGGTGAGTCAAGCAAGTCCCCCTGTAAATTATCCAACCTGAAAGTGTTGTTGTCTCCTTTATCCACAATTTTGAAAGGCCCGAACCAGAGAGGATCGAATTTACCATGTTTGCCCTTTTCAGCTCTTCGGATATCCCATCTAAGCACCAAATCACCAATTTGCAACTTTCTGTCCTTGGCATGTTGATCAAACAGGTATTTCATCTTCTCCTGATATTCAGTTAGCCTTGAATTCACCTAATTGCGTGTTTCTTCCAATTCCACCAGCTGGTTTATTCTCCTGATCATATCATCAGGCTCTTCTTGACTTTCCTACATGAATTGGGCTACTGGTAGGGCTAATTGAATAGGAAATACTGCTGCCCTCCCATATACTAATTCATATGGGGATTTCCCAGTTGCTCTCTTGCTGGTAATTCTATTAGCCCACAGAGAAAATTTCAATTGGGGATCCCAATTTTTCTGATTTTCATTGATATTCTTCTTCAGTGCCCTTACCAGGGTTTTATTGGAAGACTCTGCCAAGCCATTTCCCTGTGGATAATAAGCTGTAGAGTGGCTTAGTGTGATATTATAGTGCTGGCAGAAACTCACAAATTTTGCAGATTTGAAAGCCTGGGCGTTATCAGTCACTATTCTAGCAGGACAGCCAAACCTGGATATGATATTCTCTTCCATGAATTTTATTATTACTGCATCGGTAGCATTCCTTGCAGGTATGGCTTCCACCCATTTTGTGAAATAATCTGTGGCCGTTAATATCCATTTATGTTGTCCACTTGAGGGCTCATGTATATCTCCTTAAAATCTATTCCCCAGTGTTGAAATGGTTCATTCACATGAACGGGAATCAAAGGCAGAGCTGCTAACTTCTGTCTTTCAGCAAATTTTTGGCACTTCTCACAAGCTCTGACCCATGCAAAAACATCTCCAAATAGTTTGGGCCAATAGAAACCGGCCTTAAGTATTTTGTGAGCAGTGGCCCTCCAGCTGTAATGACCTCCACAGATTCCTTCATGAAATTCCGCCATTGTACTCTCTACTTCATCCTCTGTGAGGCACAGAAGTAGGATACCTGAGGGATCTCGCCAGTATAGCCGGCCATTGGCGACTATGTACTTCTATGATTTCAATCTCAGCGCTCTGTATTTAGTTTTATCACAACTTGGAGGGCAGCTGAGTGTAAGGAGATACTCTACTATCTCTTTGTACCACTGACTAGTGAGGTACTTCATATGTGTTTCTAGAGTAGCTACCCCAATTCCATGTCGTTCTTCTTTCTCCTCAGATTCCTCACTTGCTATTATGGACAAATTTATGCCCAGGGCCTGATAGTTTGATTCAGATAACATTTTGGCAAGCCCTTGTCCTTTGATTAGTTTGGTAGGATGAATATCCAGATCATATTCCTGTATTTTGGCAATCCACTTCCCCCTTTTTCCTTCACTGTCCCCCTGAATAAGAATATATTTTACAGCAGTTGTAGGCACAAATGTAGCGATATGGGACTGTAAGATATATACGTGGAATGCTTTGAGGGATTTCACTAGGGTGTATGCTTTCTTTTCTAATATGTTGTACTTTAATTCTGCATCACGAAGCACCTGACTGAAAAAGGCAATAGGCTGCTCATATCCTTCTTCATTTTTCTGTAATAAAACTCCAGCCACTGTATGAGGTGATGCAAAGGAAAAGATCATAAACGGTTTGTCATAATATGGCCCAGCTAGCACAGGAGCTTCTGCAAAAGCGTTTTTTATCCTGGTAGTTGCCTCTCATGATTCCTGTGACCACTTTACTTCATTATTCTTCTTGAGCATGTCTGTCATATGCCTAACTATCTCAGCATAGTTAGGAATAAACCTTCTTAGGAAATTAATGCGCCCAAGGAATACCTGCACCTCTTTCTTATTTCTGGGAAAGAAATACCGTTTATAACCTCTACCCTCTTAGGGTCTATTTTCACCCCATCTTTAGTCACAATGTGTCCCAAAAGTTTACCCTCTTCTAATGCAAACAAAGACTTCTGAGGGTTTATAGAGAGAACGTACCTTCTGAATTTCTCAAAGGTTCTACGCAGATGCTCAATGTGCTCAGTATCATTCTTTGAAAATACAGTGATATCATCGAGGTAGACCACCAAGAATTTATCCTGCTCCCCAACAAAAGAAATGTCCATGGCCCTCTGAAAAGTGGCCCCTGCATTAATCAATCCAAAAGGCATCTTGGCATACATAAATGTACCCCATGGTGTGGTGAAAGCGGTCTTCTTTTGATCTTCTGAAAATACAGCTCCCTGGTTATAACCGGAGAATCCATCCATCATTGACATCCTAGAAGCTCCAACCACCTTCTGCAGGATGTGATCCATCTTAGGCAGTGGATAATTATCCTTTAAGGATGCTCTGTTTAGATTTCTAAAATCCACACACAACCTTATTTCCCCATTCTTCTTCCGGAAAGGGACTAGGTTTGCCACCCATTCAGAGTACCTCAATGGCACAATTATTTTGGCCTTTAACAACTTCTTGATTTCCTTCTCAATAGAAGGAAGCAACAAGGGATTTATTTGTCTGAGCTTCTGCTTATGAAGCTTTGCATCTCCCTTTAGTGGGATTTTGTGCTGCATTATACTGATGTCGAAAGTTTTTAAGTCCTGATAGGACCATGCAAACACATCCTTGTAAGACTGAAATAATTTATGGTATAGCTTTTTATATTCTTTTGGGACCCTCTTGGACAGTCTTACAATTTTGGGGTCAGCATCAGTACCCAAATTCAGGTCTTCTACCTGATTTTCTTCTACCACTTTGCTCAGCTGCAATGAGACATCATTCTTGTCTAATAATCTTTCTAGAGGCACCAGCCCTCTAGGTATCATGTTTCCCTTCAATTGCAACACTTTATTACCTGCCACTTTCTCCTCCCAATTTCTTTTTGAAGTATTTTCAGACTCAACCTCTTCTTCATCAGCATCAATCTCCATATTGGAGAATTCTCCCACTGTTTCCAGGAATCTCTTCATTTTTTCCTCATCCTCAAATACCTGCTAGTGCTTGATGTTATCTGGGATAGATGGCTGATAACGTACCTCAATTTCATACCTCAAGAGGGGGTTCTGAGGTGGCGGGAATGTACTAGCAGCCACAGCGAGAGAGTCTGCCATTCTATTTTGTTCCCAGGGCATGAACTGGATATTAAATGCTAAAAAGAAATTCTCCACCATGTCCCACACTTCATTCCTATAAGCCCTCAGTCGAGGATGTTTGGTTTGACACTGATTCCTGACCTGTCTAACCACCAGTTCTGAATCTCCTAGAACTTTTAAGCTTTGTATATTCATGCTCCTGGCTGCCTGTAATCCTAACAGGAGTGCTTCATATCCAGCCACATTATTGGTGGCTTCATATTCTAGTTTTAAAGACAGTGGGATCCATTTGCCTGCAGGAGAAATCAATAGCACTCCAACTCCATTACCTTTTATTGAATTTGCTCCATCAAAATGTAGTGTCCATATTCCTGCTTCAATGCTCTCTGAGGGCTGCTCAGTCTTGATATGGCAGAAGGATGGTTCATGAGCATAATCTTGATCTTCTTCCAGCATCAAGCATGAGAAATCTCCTTCTTTACTATAGACTGGTGAATTTACAGAGTTGTCAGCCTTAGTCACCATCTTGACAAATCTAGTCTCCCTGTACAACCTCCTCTCTTGGCCACCAAAAACTGGGATAGTGGCATATGTTAAATCTAACTTGATTGACCCACCAATTTTTGTTCCCCAGGACCTTGACAACAACATGCCAAAGCGAGCTGGGATGTCAGCCACCACAATATCCATGACCACACTTTTTGCTGGGATTTGGGCCAAATTGACCACCAAATCCTTGATCATCCCCAAGCATTTAACTCTTTTGGAATCAAATGAATAGAGGTCCTTATATGGACGTGTGATTTGTAATCCTAGTTGTTCCATGACTGAAAGAGGCATAAGATTGTGGGAAGCTCCAGAATCTAGCATACAGTTATGTAATAGCAGGTCACGGATCACTAGAGACACATAGAAGGGAGGAGTAGAAGGATCTATCTCCTCAACGTGTGGGCCAAACACAACCATGGGTCTTTCTTCTTGGAGGTTGAGACTATCGGGGATAAGTGCTGCTTCTGGAGGGAGCATGAAAGAGGTGACTTGAGATTGATATGCTGGTTGTTTCAACAGTTCAGTCAAGGGGACTGGGATTTTGACCTTTTCAAGTTCCTTTTGCAGACTGAAAGCAGGAGGGGACTTTTCTATCACAACCTCTTTTGACTCTTTATTTTCAGCTGGGGGCTTGACTTCTTTAGACACAGACTTAACATTAGGGGGAATGACTGCCTTTGAAGAGGAAGGAATTTGATCACTATACTGCAAAGGTTTGTTTAGAGGTCCCTTACCTTTGTCTGTTGCTTTCTGCATTGTTGACTCCTCCTGAGCAGATGCTTCCTTCTGGGGTAGCTCTTCTTCTTGCTCTTGAGTACGAGTCCTCTTCCTAGAAGATCTGAGATTATATCTTCTATTGAAATGTGCTTGCATGAAATCATCAAATTGTTTACAATAATGATCAATTTCTGCTTCTTCTGTGTCTTTGGTCTTTTCTTCTTCTTGCCATGAGCACTCGGCTCCATCATTTCCTTGCAAAGGGTATTCTTCTCCATCACTATTTGAAAAGGCGAGATTTGCATCCTCCAGTACATATGCAATGTCTTCAGTAGAATCATCTACTGGCCCTTCCAGGTACAATGGGTGTGGTACCTGATCTTGTTGCTCCCTTGTTTCCCTTGGAAATATTTGCAGGGGTGGTTTCCTATACTGAGGATTGAAACCTCTGTTTGGAGCATTGTGGAAATTCTTGAAAGTTGAATTCTTGGCCTCCAATTCAAGCTTGACCAGTTTACCAGAAAGGTTTTTAATCATTTTGCTCATTTCTTCAATTCTGTCATTGGTTGGGTCTCTGTCTTGATAAGAGGTGGACACCTCCTCTTTGCTCCTTCTTCTAGTATCTTGTTCAGATCTTCCCTTTGATTTTCCAGTGGAGGCAAAGTTTGCTTCCAACTCTAGTGCATCTGACTGGGCATCGTCCAGAGTAGCAGGTTTTCTTTCTCTGAGAGAGAAACCGAATTCTGAATCAAAAGCTGCTACAAAAACAACTTTAGCAGTAGTTTGATGAGGTTTCGTGTCAGCAGGAAGGCTCAAATACAATTTATTAAATATCTTAATAAATTTTGACACCCCTTCATTATGTCTTTTCTTGAGTGTATTAAACTCAGTAATACATTGTCCATGATCTTTCTTCTCCCCCCATTTTCTAAGAAAAGTATCTTCCATATTATCCCAAGTGGTAATAGAACGACCTGCCAGAGTCTTAAACCATTTTCGAGCTTCACCATCAAGAGATTGCACAAATAGTCTTAAGACAACATCTAAATGTTCAACATTAAAGTTCTCTGCAAAAGAGCAGAAAGTCTCAAGATGTTTTTGAGCATCAATCTCATTTTCCCCATTGAATCTAGGCAAGATCTTCAGATAATCTTGGGGCATATCATTCAACACTTGGGGTAATGCCAGAGGAGCATATTTATTTAGCAAGAATCCTGTAACATTTGCCATTGGTGGAGGTGGGGGTAATGCAATAGTTTGATGTGTCAAAGGAGGAAGAGGAGGAGGTGGAAGTGGAGTATGAATAACAATAGGAATATATTGTACAGCAGCTTGAGGTGTTGATGGGAAGAGTTCACGGTTAACAGCAGCTACTTCAGTGACTTCCTTGACCTCTTCAACCTCATGAGTAGGATGAAAATTATCTTTAAATTGGACACCTCCTCGGGGTGGGCTATTTGAATAGTAATAATCACTATCTCCCACGGTGGAGTCGGGATCTGGCACTTGAGCTTCTTGAGAAGAAGAGGATGGAAAGTCCTCAATAGGAAAATCAGGGATTTTAGAGTGGACTGATCTTCTTTCCCTCCAATTTATTCTAAGTATGATCTTTTCAGGGTCAGACGCTGAAGGTGTCTTTGGCTTAGACATATCTGACCTCAGGTGTGGCTTACGGGGAGCCAGGACTGCAAATAGATTTATCTAATAACAAATGTGGAGTCGCCAAGGTGAGGGGTCTACAACTCTCAACTCTCCATACTCACCTACTTGAAGATTGAATTAGATTTTGTCGAGGCCCAGGGATTTTAAAATTTCTCAACTTCGTTCCCTGGCAACGGCGCCAGAAAGATGTTGTCGCTCCTAGAGACAGCCTAGAGTTGTGATAGACTAGTGCCTAGGACATCTTAGCATAGCAAGGAGCATATAATATAGGATATGAGGTTGTCAACAAACAACTCTCATGCTATCTCTTGTAAAACAAGGAATATTAATCTGAATGGGACCAAGACCTTCAGAAACTGACACAGAGGAAAGAATATTGCAGAGGCAACATGTAAAACTCCAATATAAAAGAAACAGATAGTTCATAGACAGTTTACTGTAAAGCGGGCCGATTCAGAAATACTTCACAAAAATAAGTTATCAGAAGGTGTATGTAGTGAATGAAATGTAGAGGAGATATTAGTTAACCTTGAGCTGATATCCAGATACACAATACCACCATGCATGGGCTTACCAATCTAAGAATCCATACATAACAGTAGCGTTTTAAAAACACCCTCCCAAAGAAACTAATATAGCAGAAATACGGTTTAGATGAATAGTGGAACAGAATATCATGCATGAGCCATATTTAAAGCGCTTGACTGATCCGAGCATGGGCATCAACTAAGATGAATCCATACCAAAAATCAGTAAGCCACTCGCATTCCAAAACATGATACAGGAAATAAGGATGGAATGAAATGATCTAGTAAGATAACACATAAGAGAAAGTTACAGACTGTGAAATACCAAAGACCAAAATCCTCTTTAACAGATAGAACTCCTCCTCACTGAGACCCTATGGGCTCTGAGCCTCCATACAAAAGTTTTACAAAATGTATACAAAAATCATTTCACTGCATAATTTTCTGATAAAATCTGGAACCCTCAATAATCTGTTCTTAGGGCCATTTATAGAAGAAGAAGAACCCTAATAAAAGAAGTAGGTGAAAAACATTTAATTTTCCTCGTTAAGACAAAATGGCAGAAACATTCACGCCCATACTACTGAATGACTATGTTGTGTTGTATGTACTCTGCCGCCGACTTTCTGAAATAAATGCACTGGGTGAAAATCTCCTCAGGGACACGGCGTAGAAGTGAAATCACATAAACATTATGTCCTTTCCTGAAAGGAAATTCTGCTGAAATAACACCTCGAGGGTATGGTTTCTTGTGCATTGTGCCCTTTGTGTGATCTGGGATATCTTTGATCTGGTACCTTTATCTTCTAGACCATGGATTAGGTCTTAGAATCTTTAATGCTGGACGATGAAATCCTCGATCTTTCACTGATACTCTTTGTCGCGACATTAATTTCTCCATCTGCAAAAATCTTTGCTTTGAATGGCTCTGGGGAGTTTGACAGATTTTAATCTTGGCTTCTTTAATGAAAGTCATGCCGTAATAGCTTCCCAGATTTTCCCTCATAAATTTTTCCTCTGAAAGATGGTCCTTTGATGCGTTCTCGACTTCTGAAATGGAGGCTATGAATAATGGCAATTTTTTGTCGCTGTAATCCTACAAAACCTGCAAACTTGGTTATGAAAGCTATGCATAGGGAGAATGGCTATGAAGGGCGGAGGAAATATAGTGCGGCGGTGGATATTGACCCGTGGAATGACTTATGAACCGTAGGGGAATACATATGAAACATAAGACTTTAATGAAAAATATGAAGATTCGGGCTGTAGAGGAAATACAAAGGAAATGCATGGAATATAATGGAAGTGCGTATGAGGTGGGACCCATATGGAATCCCAAATCGCAATAGGATATGGGAGTGGGGACTAATCGCAATCGCAATAGGGAAAACGTGATGCGCTCAATCGAAGGGGAGTTGCGATCGAGTGGATCGGGGGTCGAACATGCGATGTGATCAATCGCATCGCAAATATTTGTGATGGACCGATCAGGGGGGCTTCACGTAAATGTTGCGATTGCGATTGGGGCAGGGAGTACAATTAGTGCTCCACCGTTGGATCGGAGTCACAGATCGACGGTGCGGGTTAGATCAGAGATTGTAATCGGGGGGGAAAACAAAGGGATAGTGCGGAGTTTTTTGCGATTGCGATGATCTGTGATTTGCGCGGGTTGTCCGATCTACATGGTAGATCAACGGTGGAGAACACAGCGGAGGAATTAACAACAAAATACAATCGCATCGGAGTTCTTCGGTGGTAACAAAGGAAATGCGCCCGCCCGACACTCCGATTGTGATTGGCACTAAAGACTTAAATGCTTGGTCTTAGCGCTGGGGCGTATGGGGGAAGTGGTTAAAAGGGCTGGTGGGAAAGGGGCTAAGCCTTGAATATTTTCATATATGGGTTTTGCGGCCTTTTAGAATGTAATTTTGGGGCGGGGAAAGGCAGCGATAGGCAGATATAGCTCTTTGGAAGGCAGGACGAGGGGGTTGAGTGATTTAAACTAGATTGCCTGCAAAAATTTAATAGGAAGTTGATTATGATCAACAGGATCAACCATGCCTTGTGCATGCTTGCCTAATCCCTTACCTTCGTAGCCCATTTTAATCATTAATTTGGACCCTATACCCCTCGTATGTTTTTCGAAAGAACCAACACATCTTTATAAAGAGGAAACTGAAGACAAGTTAGAATGGATTACCTCTTCCTCATGCATTTTCTTGGTCAAAGCCTCTTGGGCTTGATGGAGTTGCCTCTCCATATCATGCAATTTTTGAATAATTCCTTCCTTCTCTTCCTTCATGGAAAACAACTATTCACGAAGTTCAATACTTTCTCTTTTGTCCTCAAACAAAATCTGTACCATATCCTTCAATATAAAAAAGTCACGCTTCATATCGTCATCGAAGAATCTTGTGAAGGAGGAAACTTCACTTGTAGAAGTTTTCATTATGATGTCAATGAACAAATTAACTTCAACAAAGTTCTCAAATCTTTTCAAAACAAATTACAAAGCTTTTTAAACCAAATGGTTGTAAAGACCAACTCTTATTCAAGCAGCCAAACAACAAACAAACTCCAAGAGCTTCTTAACAAACAATCGTCAAGAGGGTTTGTGTTCCAATGGAGACCTTAAGGTACTTTGGGGTAAGGAAGAAGCCTTCAGCCCTTTCTTCCTTTTTGTCCTATCCAAGACTTAGCTAATCAGTAGCTATCCCCAAATCTCAAGCAAACTCAAACAACAATCAGTTTGCAAACAGTAAAACAGTCAATCTTTTACACTGTTTAAACACCTTTCAAGCTATTCAATCAAGAAACTGCTATGTCAATCAAGAAACCAAGTGCTCTAATACCAACCTGATCTGAAAATGGTTTGGATAACTTGTATGTATTTCAAGAACCTACCACTCAGTTTAAATTAAAAATGATCTAGCTTGTTCTTGACAATTTTGCAAAATTATTTAATTGAAAGTGGTGTATGAATTTTTATTGTTTATGTGTCTTAAATTCATTTTTTCTTGCTGTAATTTAACATGTATGACAGTGGAATAATGCAGCAAATAATTATTCAAACACAACATCAATTTTAATCTAGGATTTCACCCGAAATCTCGTGGGCTACGTTTCCTTTGAGCTTTGTCATCATGACTCAGCTCTTTGGGATTATGGTAAATGTTTTTACAAGTAAATACTTAATTCCAATGAATACAACAATGATCAAAAGGACTGAAAATATCATAAATATCCCTCAATTGGCTGTCCAAACTTTGTAAACATCTTTAGGCTCTTGGTGACACGATTCCTTCTGTCGGCGCACTAAGCTTCTCGAAGCTTCTAAATGGCATAACCGAAATCTCGTGGGCTACGTCTCCTTTGAGCTTTGTCATCATGACTCAGCTCTTTGGGATTATGGTAAATGTTTTTACAAGTAAATACTTAATTCCAATTAATACAAAAATGATCCAAAGGACTGAAAATATCATAAATATCCCTCAATTGGCTGTCCAAACTTTGTACACAGCTTTAGGCTCTTGGTGACATGATTCCTTCTGTCAGCGCACTAAGCTTCTCTGAGCTTATAAATGGAAAAAAATCCCTCAGAATTCTGTTTTTGTCACTGAAACCACTATTTCTATATCCAATGCACATCAAACATCAATTATCAACTGATAAATTGCTCAAATTGAGCACTGCATTCCCCAAATAGGCTATCCTCCAGGGTTTGCCTAGGGCTACCTAGAACTTCACCTCATCTTTTAGAGCTCTATAAGTTCTCAAAATATTTTGAAACCACTTCCATTGGTTCCAAAATGACTGAAATAGTCAATTTATAGTTTTGGTTCATCAAAAATAGCCTTTGGTTGCTTCGGTTTCGCCTCAATCACCTATCGACACCCCCTGGCACTAGGGTCAATGAAAATGTCTCTGCTAAGTTTTCGACTTTTAAAATTATTTAACACTTGCTGAAACCTCTTTTAATAGATTCATAATGATGTTTTCAGTCAAGAATGACCATTGGTTCACTGCATATGGTCTCAAACAGCTCTTTCTAAGCCCTACACTGCTGCTGGAAAAAGCTGGCACTAATGACCCCTGGAACTTTACTGAAGCTTCTCGGCCTTCAAGCATTCTATACAGGCTCTGAAAACCATCTCATCAGATTCAAAACATCTTAATTATCCAATTTATACTATTTGAACTCTAGAAAAGGACTCTAACTCCCCTGGTTAGGCCTCAAACTGAATTTGTCTCATGGTGGCCCTAATGGCTCCTTCATCTTCCTTGAAGAAAAATTTGTTGAATATCACCTCCATTCGACCCCAAACCTATCCCAAAGTGTTCCGGAAGTTGAAGAGACCCAAAATTGACCAAAATTTCATCCCATTTGGTTCAATAATGAGGGAGTTATGACCAAAACAACTTTGCCCCAATTTCCTCCACTAAATGTGGGACAACTGCCAGTTAACTCCACTAAAAGTGGAAGTCCGCCTAAATTTGGGAGCGCCTCCAGAATCTCTGACATATTAAACTCCACTTAACTGAAGCCTAATTAAATATTAATCCTGAGATTAGGCTCCTTGAGCGCTCTTAACATTAAGCTCCCACACTGGTCATATGATGAGGTTCCATGGGAGGAGGGTTGGCCCCTCCATGCTCTGTCGGATCCACTTGGCATTCAAAGTGCAATAACTTATTCATACGATGTCCATTTTTCGAACTGTTTGCGGCACCATAATCAACAAGACGAGACCTATGCAACCATCTTGGTTTTAGCCAATTTTGAACACTTCCATTTTTGAGAAATTTTCATAACTTGGACATGATCTCCTGATCACCTTCGGTAGTAATAATACCAACCTGTCCAAATAAAGGTTCACTGTCAAGAAGGAGACGAGTTTCTGAATGAATTAAGTATGTCCGCAGTGAGAGGAATACATGAAAATTAGACGCACCTGTACATAACAAACAAATCAATTATAATTTATTTAACAGTATGAGGGACTGATAAATTAAATTAATGTTGAGTTGAACTACATAAGGAAAACAAGGTACCTTATCAAGCTTTACATTCACGAAAATTCCATCTGTAGTCACAACAAGAACAGTAACGCTTAGAGAGCATATTTAAGTTAATAATATATAATATCTAAGGTGACATATCTTAAAGAAAACGCTTGTGAATGAAAATTTAACTTAAAAATGTACTTGTGGAAAGTACATGGGAAAACAAAACTCTCAACCAGAAATCTCGAAGTGTAACAACATTCTTGAGACCTAAGGTGGTTGAAAGAAAACTTCCGCACAAGATAAGTAAGGAACTGGTTCCACTGTGTTGGATTTCTCATCACCAAAACAAATGCGGAAAAATATATTAACCACTGATAAGACGTGAGGCAAAGAAAATCAATTTAACAAACGATATGAGAGTTAAATGGAAAAACTCTGAGTAAATAAAAACAACTCGTCATTGTAAGTGGACATTGAGACTGAACTCGACCCCATGACATAACTACTGGTTTTAGAAATTTTATTAAATTACAGCAGTAAGAGATAGAACGTATGCAAGTTTTGGGGAAACTCGAATTCATACAAATTTGAAGAGAAAAATTAGAAACACAGAAAGGTCGCAACCATATTTCATGGGAGGCACCTTTGCAGCGTTCACAGATAGAACAAAGATCAAAAACATGTTCCACTACGAAACCATTATGAGCGTAAATAAGTAAACATGTAACATCCAGCCATACAAAAGTAATAAAACTCCTAAGTGAGCCATCGAAAAACGTAGACGTCTATACACACTATCTATTCATATCAATTTACGCCACATAAGAGAAGCACATCAACAATGGAACGAAAAAAGATATTTCCTCTAACGAATTCTGCCATAAAATGAAATCACGATTTACCTGAAGAAATGCACGAGTGCTAAAGTGTGATGTAATGGTGGTAAAGCGTCATTCCCTTCAGCCTGTAGAAATTATATAACTTATGTGTTATATGTCCAAGATTCTCCTGATATCACACTATTTTAAGTTCATGCAAAATACAGAATCTATTCCACCATTGATCATATGCGGAAATTAAATCAAGATTGCAATGCACACATGAAACAATAAAAATTCACACACATTAACACAGTTGTTTAACGGGAAAGCCTGAAGCTAAAAACCCAAACTATCTATATATAATATATGTCATAGAGATCATGTAACAATCCTCATACAAATTTGATCATATCAAGCTCTCAGTACAATACAATCGCTACACACTAATCAGGCCTGATCTTGCAAATCCATGCACCGATCTTTTCCACCTGCTAGCGTACCTCTACTGCGCAATCCCTGCTGAAGAATGGCTCTGAATGAGTTTGAATTTCTCTAGCCTTGCTCACGCAATCCTCATTCGCATCTCCACTGAGTGTTGGATGCAATCAATACATCACTATAGTCACAACTGATCGTCACACTTGCTCTTTCACCTATCTCTCCACTAGTCTCCACTGAAACTGCCATGCACTGTAGTTAACTGATGTATTCTTCAGTTGATTAATGAGTTATTATTTTTGAATTAATAAACTAATTAATTCACTCCACTCTCACTAGTGTATCAATCAGTTATACTAGATACAACTAGCTCAACTGAGTCTAACTGAGTTAAACTAAATACAACTCCACCAACTACTTCTCCAACTCCACCAAACTCTGTCACATGAGTTCTAACTGAAGTCCTCCATGCAATAGCTCCAATAAACCCTCAGGAATAGCGTAATTCCTTCTGTCAGCTGTTGTGCCACATCTGTGCACTTAACTGAAGTGCTCCAAGAGAATAAGATAATGTTTAGAGTCCAAATATTATTAAGAGCTAATAATATTCGACATATCTATTTTTAGACTGGCAATCTAAAAATAGATTCCGCCCAATATGTCTAAAATTAGAAGTCCATCTATTTTTCCAACTTGACCAACCATCCACAAATAGCATCCTGCAACTCATAGAATATGATTGACATGTCTAAAAATAGACAGTCTAAAAATAGACTTTGCGCCAAAAATAGCCTGCAGGCCCACTTAGTGAAGGCAACTCTTTTCACTAAGCTCATCATCTTGTTGAATATCAACACTCCCTCTCAACATGATAGGGATTATCTTCCACCCCGATCCTGTCTCTATGGTGTTCGAATTTGCTCCTGGTGAGCACTTTCGTCAGAATATCTACATCCTAATCCTCCGTAGGAATGTAAGAAAGCAACATGATCTTCCGCTACACACAATTTCTGATATGATGGTACCGTATGTCAATATGTTTAGGTATATCATGAAATACTGGATTAACCGAGAGTTTAATACAACTCTGATTATCACAATATATCACAGTAGGATCTAAGTGAGAACTGAACAAGCCAACCAGGATCTTCCTCATCCATATAGCCTCGCATGCAGCCAAACTTGTTGCCATGTACTCAGCCTCCGCTGAACTGAGTGCCATGGATCTTTGTTTCCTGCTATACCAAGAAACTGTTGTAGATCCGATACTGAAAATCCCTCCAGATGTGCTCTTTCTATCCGTTGGGCTTCCTGCCCAATATGCATCCGTGAAGCCATGCAGCGTCACCTCATTCGACTGTCTGTACCACAATCCATACCTAGATGTGCCCCTGAGATACCTCGGGACATGCTTGCCTACCTTCCAAAAGAGCTTGGTAGGCTTCACCATCACTTGTGAAAGCTGGCTCACAGCATAGCATATGGCCAGTCGTGTATTGACTAAATACATGAGCGAACCAACCAACTGTCGATAAACAGTGGCATCCACTACCTCTACCGATGTAGCATCCTTCTTCCTCCAACCAGTAGGAAGGGGAGTGTCGATAGGCTTGTAGCCTTGCATGTGAAACTTCTCCAGTATCTCCCAAGCGTACTTGCCTTGAGACACAAACAATTCACCTTTCCGCTGCCAAATTTCCAATCCCAGGAAATAATGAAGGAGGCCCATGTCCTTCATCTCGAACTCCTTTGCAAGATATGCCTTGCATGAGTGTATCAATTGTTCATCACCTGTTAGTATTAAATCATCTACATAAAGCACAATGATCAAAAGCTTACCCTCCACCACAATTTGGTATAGGTTTGGATCCGCCTCACTCTTGGTGAAACCAAGTCCGGTGAAATAACTATCTATCCGTGTGTACCAAGCACGAGGTGCTTGTTTCAACCCATACAACGCTCTTTTGAGCCTGCACACATGCGACTCGCTGCTGAAGATTTTGAATCCTTCAGGCTGCTCAATGTACACCTCCTCCTCAATGATTCCGTTGAGGAACGCAGTCTTCACATCCATCTGATGAATGTGCCAACCCATCTGCGCTAAGAGAGCAAGGATGGTTCGTATGGAAGAATACCTTGCGACAGATGCAAAGGTTTCGTCATAGTCGATCCCCTCGATCTATGAGAAGCCCCAGGCAACAAATCTTTCCTTATACTTCTCGATACTCCCGTCAGTAACTTGCTTCACTTTGTACATCCATCTCGAACCTACCACTGATTTCCATTCTGGCCTTGGGACAATCTCCCATGCACTATTTTTGAAAATTGAGTCATACTCTTCCACCATGGCATCTACCCATGCGGGATCCTCCACAGCTTCCTTGAAAGAGGATGGATCTTTCACGATACACTTGCTCATCAGAGCCATGTATCCATTAAATCGGTCAGGTGAATGTCTCTATCTGCGTTGTGATGTAGGAACTCCTACATTCTGCACTGCACCAAGATTCAGTCGCTCAGCTTCTATAGTGTGCTTCCACCCTCTGATGTTTGGCGCTGCATGAGTGGTTTCCTCCACTCCATGAACCTCCTCATGTGGTTGATCCACATCTTGTGGCTCATCTTTAGGAACAAGTAGCTCCTCTTCTGCATGCAAGTGTAGCTCCCTCTCAAGCGACAACTTCATGGCTTTCTCCTCATGAAATTTTTTATCCCGTCCCACAATAGTCATCCGACTGTCTGGAAAATACACACGATAATTGTGGGGTGTTTCTGTGTACCCCACAAATATCCCAACCTCTGCAGTCGGCTCCAGCTTCTTCCTGGAATCCTTCGTCACATGAATGTAAACAGGTGAGCCAAAAACATTCAAATGAGAAATATCAGGCTTCTTACTAGAAAATGCCTCTTCGGGTGTACTCATGCCAAGTACTCTATGAGGACAACAGTTTTTCACATAAACCGCAGTGTTGCATGCCTCAGCCCACAAGTGTATGGGAAGGCCCTGATCATGCAACATCGCCCGTGCAACAGCCACGATCGTTCTGTTATTTCTCTCCGCGACCCCATTCTGTTGTGGGTTATGAGGCGCTATGAGTTCTCTTCGAATTCCCTCTTTGCTACAGAAATCTTTGAATTTTCCAGAGATGTATTCACCACCATTATCACTCCTTAGAGCTTTCACCTGCTTCCCCGAATCTTTCTCAACCAGCGCCTCGAACTCACAGAACTTTGAGTATGTCTCGCTCTTCTTCTACATGAAGAAGATCCAACACTTACGAGAAAATTCATCAACAAATATCACAGAATACCTGTGCTTTGCTGTTGAAGCAACCGAGAAAGGTCCACACACATCTGTGTGAATTCTCTCAAGGATCATCGAAGCACGACTATCCTTCTCATGAAAAGTGGTCTTCACAAATTTTCCCAAAGTAGATCCCTTGCACTGATCTGACTGCACAAGTGTACCTTTCGGAAGCCCGGTAGAAATCTGCTGCAAAATTTTCAAAGCGCCATGGTGAAGATGGCCCAATCTCCTGTGCCACAATTCGCCCTCATCCCAGCTCACCACTCCTTCTGCTTTTCATGCCATTGCAGCATAGCCATCTACCTGCAATTGATAAATATTCTTAACTCGAATCCCTATCCTTGTTTAACTAGTTGTTTTATGTCGAAGGAAAGCTTTTCCTTCATTGAAAACAACATCATAACCCTTGTCTTCCAACATCACCACGGAGATTAGATTCTTCTTCAATCCTGGAACATGCATAACATCCTTCAAGATGAAAGGTTTACTGGACTCCCTCTCAAAGGAAATGGTCCCGATACTAGTCGCACTGTATCTACCATCATCGCCCATCTCGATGTGCACTCCAAGATCCTTTTCCTCTAGATCACTAAACAAATCTTTGTCTCTGGTCATATGGAAAGACGCACCACTGTCAAGAAACCACATCGATCCCATCACACTTGAAACCAAGCATGCAATCAAAGAAAAATCCAGCTCAAAGTGCGAGGCTAAGGCCTCTCCAGCTACAAATCCAGCAGCCTGCTTATTCTTCTTCTTCTGTGGACAATTAGTGGCAAAATGCCCGTGCTGGTGACAGTGAAAACACTTCACCTTGGACAAATCCTACTTCTTGCCTTTAGCTTTGGATTTGGAAGATTTCTTCCCTTTTTCTTTCCAATCTTTGACATCCAAAGCGTAATTTTCTTCATCTTCATTCTTCGATGAAGATCCATCCCTGGTACCCCGACTTATCTCCTCTAGCACAAGATCTGACCAAAGTCACTCCCATCCTGGCAGTTTCTCCCATCCATTGACAGAGTCTTCGTAGCTATGCCAACTCTTCGGAAGCCCAAGGAGAGACAAGCTCACCAAGTATTCTTCATCAACAGTAACCCCCACACTTCCCATCTCATCCTTGTAGTGGACAAACTTCGTGAGGTATTTTGGTATACTGTCGCCTTTCTCCATTTTTATTTTTCTCAGCTTGTCTTTAAGCGCCAACTTCCTCTGGTCGCTTCTGCTTTGGAACAAGTTTGTCAAAGCCTTCCACATTAAGAATGGAGTGGCTTTACCATGAAGGCTGGACACAATGTGATCCTTCACACCTTCCAACAGAATCCTTCGACACTTTGCTACCTTCTTTTTCCGTGCATCAAGTGCGGCTGCATCGCTAGAAGCAGGCTTTGGAATATCAACATCTGTGAACTCCTTCAACCCATTATAACCCAGCACCACCTCCATCATGTCCTTCCATGCTATTTAATTCGATCTCCCATCAAGGGCATACTCCAATCGCAATCCGTTGAAAGACATTTCAATGAATTCTCAACTTCGACACCAAGAAAACATTGCAACAAATTTGAATTCCACCAGCACAAAACTCAACCGCTTCAATAATTGCAATCTTCTATGATCAATACTGCTCCAATACCATGTAGAAATAATATAACATATGTGTTATATGTCCAAGATTCTCCTGATCTCACACTATTTTAAGTTCATGAAAAATACAGAATCTATTCCACCATTGATCATCTGCGGAAATTAAATCAAGATTGCAATGCACACATGAAACAATAAAAATTCACACACATTAAAACAGTTGTTTAACAGGAAAGCCTAAAGCTAAAAACCCCAACTATATGTATACAATATATGTCATAGAGATCATGTAACAATCCTCATACAAAGATGATCATATCAAGCTCTCAGTACAATACAATCGCTACACACTAATCAGGCCTGATCTTGCAAATCCATGCACCGATCTTTGCCACCTGCTAGCCTGCCTCTACTGCGCAATCCCTGCTGAAGAATGGCTCTGAATGAGTTTGAATTGCTCCAACCTTGCTCACGCAATCCTCATTGGCATCTCCACTGAGTGTTGGATGCAATCAATGCATCACTTTAGTCACAACTGATAGTCACACTTGCTCTTTCACCTATCTCTCCACTGGTCTCCACTGAAACTGCCATGCACTGTATTTAACTGATGTATTCTTCAGTTTATTAATGATTTATTATTTGTGAATTAATAAACTAATTAATTCACTCCACTCTCTCTAGTGTATCAATCAGTTAGACTAGATACAACTAGCTCAACTGAGTCTAACTGAGTTAAACTAAATACAACTCCACCAACTACTTCTCCAACTCCACCAAACTTTGTCACATGAGTTCTAACTGAATTCCTCCATGAAATAGCTCCAGTAAACCCTCAGAATAGTGTAATTTCTTCCGTCGCCTATTGAAGCACATCTCAGGCACTTAATCACGATCATCAGACACCAACAAGGATGTTTAGAGTCCAAATATTATTAAGAGCTAATATTTGACATATTCATTTTTAGATCATAGCCTAAAAATAGACTCCGCCCAATATGTCTAAAAATAGAAGTCCATCTATTTTCCAACTTGACCAAACCATCCAAAAATAGCATCCTGCAACTCATAGAATATGATCGACATGTCTAAAAATAGACTTTGCGCCAAAAATAGCCTGCGGGCCCACTTAGTGAAGGCGACTCTTTTCACTAAGCTCATCATCTTGTTGAATTTCAACACGGCCTTCATTCGGAGGAGCTTGAAGGAAAACACAGTGAGTTGTCTAACACGACAAGTGAAGCTGTGAAGAAAATTCCATGTAAACACATGAAATGTCAAAATAAATACCCCATAAACAAACCCTAACCACAGATCAAATCCCACCATCCACGCGTCAAACGATTGAGAAGAAGCGAGAATCGATGGGGTGGAGTTTCGAGGTTGAATTTCAATAGTTGGAAATCAAATCCTAATGAGAGGTTAAAGATCTACGAATTAATTTCGCAGGTACAATGTCACATGGGATGTTCTAGAACCATTTATGGAGTCATGTAATACACGTCTTTCACACTTACCACAGAGATGCCACATCAGGCCATCGTAGCTGGGACAATAAATAATGTATATGTTGCTATTAAAACAACATTGAAGATAGAGAAGCCCGAGGACATGTCACTGATTGGCAATTATGGAATGGAATCAATCAAAAATCCATGACGTGGAAACCTTATTACTCATGTGTAAAAAATTGAGTTTATGAAAACGTTAATGATTTACGCAATTAAACCCTCAGAAGATGAAGTCGAGAAAGAAGAAAATTCAGCATATGGAAGAAATAACATACGATATGAAAAGGTATTGTATTATACCCATACCTAGCATGTAGGTGTAGCGAATTACAAAAGTAATGCTAAGTAAATTCTTTAGAATATGAAGTTAAATTGGAACATAGGATTATAATGATTATACTTATGGATATCCACAACTTTAATGAGGTGAAGTAATATGTTAAAGATCTTTTCAGTATAATAAAGGTTGGTCATATAAAGACCATGAATGAATTTGTTTAGCATTAGACTAATGCACAAATTCATGCACATAGTACTATTAACAATAGCGAACGAAATACTAGAACTCAAGAAAAGAAAATTATAATTTTAGTGTCAATCATAGAATCTTATCGAATTGCGACGAAAACGAAAAAGACAAGAATATAGAGGATGTGATAGAATCTCGTCGAATTGCGACGGAAACTTAAAAATATGGAATTACTAGAATAGAAAAAGGCTAGTAATAATATTCAGCTGTGAATAATGAAAAAATAATAATAATAATAATAATTGTGTGAAGTGAGAGTCATTACATGATTATAAATACAAATAGTAACAAATGATATCATTTTGATCATTTTAAATATTCTAAATATGTATAAGACGAAAACGGTCATTTTAATTTTGAATTTTCTTACTTACCTCAATTTGTTGAAATGGTGGAGATTATTAATAACTTGAATGATGAAAAATGGTAAAATAAAAAAATTGAATGCAAAGTGACAATGTAGCGATGTTAAATGATAGAAAAAGTGAATAATAAGAATATAGTCAATTACAATTAGTCTTCATTGTGATTAATCTAAAACTATTTTATTTTATTGTTCTTATTGTCACACTTTTTAGTTTTTTCATCTTTTCATAACAATAATATGAAAAAGGCGATTAAAATCATAGACAATTCAAATATTTAACTTGAGAAATTGTTGTAAATGTCTTACCTTGTTTCTGTTGCTCTCCAATATTAATAGCAGTTTTTTCCAAAGTCAATCATTATGACTTATGGAGTGTTAAACTCAAGTAATTTTCTGACGGTAGTTGTTTTATGTTCTCATTTGAATGCAAAGTGACTAATAATGTTAAATGATAGAAAATGAGAATAAAAAAAATGTAGTCAGTTACAAACAGTTTACAATTTCAAGAAGCAAACATTTCAGGTAAGTGAATAGTTTATGTAAGATGGAAATTCAAGTATTTTATTTATGGTTCTCTGGATGCAGATGTATATGTGGTTTGATGGCACATGGGTCCCTACGCGTCTCCCGAAGGAGCTCGTGTGGGGTGGCCATATGGCCCTCTGTACAGACATTTATGGAGTCTTAAATTCGCCAGCTCGCGCAGACGTTAATTCCCCTACCCGGACGCTCATTCAATTTCATATGGAGGTTCACTCGGCTATGGAGATCGTTCTGGATGGTTCAGATGGTTGTGATTGCAGTGGTGGCTCCCCGCTTCCTCTTAGCGGTGTTTGCCCTCCTGGCTTTGCTGAATCCAGTGCATGAACGCATACTGGCCGTTGTTGTACCTTGCTTGCTTGTTTTAAGCCACTTCCTGGGAATCATTTCACCCACAGTCTCTTTTGTGGTGCCAATTCTCCTTATTGTGCTTGGGCAGCTAATCTCAGTGGTGTTGTTTCTCCTCGTTGTGCTCGGTCGGCATTCTTGGGCGGTGTCAACTCCCCTCTCTGGGCTTCTGAGTTCTCTGTCCGCCCTTTCTACTGTAGATTTCATCACCCCGCCTCTGCCTCCATGTCGTGCCTCCGCCACAGAATGCGGTGTCGGCGAGGCACTAGTCGGGGCTGGGCTGCTCGTTATCGCCCTTCTACCAGCTCCGCCTCGGGGTCTTCCTCTACTGACGAGGCGCAGGACCAGCCTCAGGCCATGCGAAGCTACAGAGGACGAGGCCGCCATAGTGACTCTGTTCGTTTTGCTAGAAATCTCCCTCCCCCTGCAATTGACCCTCCCAATAGTGCAATCCCTCCTGTGTCTCATGAGCTTGCAAGTCTCCCCATTCGTCAAACTTCCCAGCGTGCAGATTTTCGCTTTGAATGCTCCTTAGACCGACCCATTGTTACAACCTTCATCACTGTAACTCTCCGAGAAGAGTCTCCCCTCCCTGCTCCAGCCCGTGCCGCCTCTCCCCAGCCCCCTCCTATCTCTAGCTTCCCCAGAAGCTCGGTCTTGCCTGCAGATTCTACTCAACCTTCCAAGGAGGCGTTGCGCAAGGTGGATGCAGTCACCGACAAAGAAGGCGATCTCAAAGACAGAATGGATGACAACAGCGATGAATATGGGTGCAGGATTATGGAAGAACCTCCATCTCCGGCTCATGAACCGTGATCCTCACAGCTCTCAAACTCTTCTGGTATTTTTGTCCAATTACAGTTGGAATTTTCTGTTCTTTTGCCTCAAGGCTCAGCTGGAAAGGCTGATTGTTACTTTCAATATATTTTTCTATGTTATCTTGCTATGTATGAACTATAGGTCGGTTTCCCTTCCAAGGGCGGCCAAATTTTTTTTGTTAAAAGGACTGGTTTCCCTACAAGGGCAGTCCAGACTCTCTTGGTCAAGCATGGTCCTCAAGCCCAATGTTCAGGCTCTCACAGATGACACTGTGGCAGTTTTGTATCAGAAACCTTTATACATAATAGAATTAGTTTTACGTAGAAAAAAAAAAGTATTTTATTTATGGTTGAATTATTGTAACATAAAAACCAATGCACACCCTCAATAATTATTTTGTTCTTACACTAAAATTAATGCATCTAGTGTAATCAATCAAATAGGATTAGGAAACAACATCTACGTTTAAATCAATGCATCTAGTGCAATCAATCATAATAGGATAAGGAATCAATATCTACACTAAAATCAATGCATCTAGTGCAAGCAATCAAATAGGATTAGAAATCAACATCCCCACTGAAATCAATGCAACTATTTGCTTTCTAATTCCTGATGATGGGTGGAATGTCCACCCTTAACATCAGATGGGGTAAACATCTACACATTTTTTTATGAATTTTTTTTTCCAATTATCAATCAATCTATTTCAGTGAAAAACCAAAATATTCTTGGTTTTATACATACAACATCTTTCACCTTTTGTTCTCCCCCCCCCCTCTCTCTCTCCATGTTTCTCTCTCTATGTATTTCTTCTCACCTCCCTCTCTCTCCACCTCCAACTCCTTCTCTCTCTCCCTCCATCTGTCCTTATATCTCTCAAGTCTCTCTCCCTTTATCTCCTACCTCCCTTTGTCTCTCCCTCAATCTCTCTCTCTATCTAATTTGTCTCTCTATCGCACCCCAAAACATATACTCTCTCTCTCCATCTCTCTCTTGTCACTTCCTCTCTCTCCACTTTTCTCTCTTTGTATTTCTTCTTCTCTCCCTCTCTCAGCCCCTCCAACTCCCTCTCTCTCCTCCTCTCTCTCAAGTCCTTTTTATTTTCCTTCCTCTCCCACCTCCCTTTGTCTCTCCCTCCATTACTCTCTCTCTCTCCAACTTTGTCATTATCTCCCTCCCTCTCTCTCCCCATCTATCTTTGTCTCTCCCTCTTCCCTCCTCTCATCTCTGCCTTTCTCTCTATCTCTCTCTCCCTTGTCACTACCTCTCATTCTATATCTTTGTTCTTTCTTCCCATATATATTCAAAATTAATATACCCTAATATATTAATTTATATTTTATAATATATTAAATTTAATATTATATTAATTCAAAGTTATCAAATTTAATATTATTAATATTAAATTTAATATTATTAATATTAATTCTTTGATATGAATATCAAATTTATTGATAATAATATTAAATCTCATATTATAGTAAGCTTAATAACTTATAATAAAGAAAATCATTATAATAATTAGTTATTTTCTAAGTAATCATAAGAGAATGTTACACACACATATATATTATTTTTTTAAAGAATGTTATATATATATATATATATATATATATATATATATATATAATGCTACATATATGTATATATATATTTAAATTAATTTAAATTGATTTATCTAGTCAATTATTTAATAATAAATTGTTACAATATAATAAATTTATATAAGATTTATATTTTTATATTTAAATTTAGTAATTTTTTTATTATATCTAAATTAATATTTATATTTCAGTTTTAGTAATTTTATTTATACATTTTCTTTGTAAAAAGAGGTTAAAATCTTTTAACTCTGGATCTAATATAATCAGAGAGGGATCAAATTTTTTTAGATGCAAACTTTTTTTAGATTGCAAAATACAATGTGTAAAAAATTGGTACCCACATAAATTACTTAACATTGATCTTCAAATAATATATTTAAATTATGCGTTGAAATATTTTTGAAAAATATACTGCTTAAACATCTTACTTACAATTTTTTTCTACTTCCAATTTTTTTACATGAAATTATATTATGTCATATGGATAACTAACTAAACATTTATAGCATATTCATTTTTGTTTTTTATTATAGTTGACATGACTTTTCTATTCAGAAAGTAGTTTGTTTTTATTTTTTTACTTTTAACAAGTCTAAGTGCCAATTCCATGTTGAGCACGAAAGGACGGACAAACTTACACATAGCCATCATACTGGGTTGTAGAAAGATCCATCTTAAGTATGGATCTAACATGAACATAGCCATCATACTGGGTTGTAGAAAGATCCATCTTAAGTATAGATCTAACATGAACAAAGAGGGATCAAAAGTACGAGTACTGATCTAACATGAATAGAGAGGGATCAAATTTATCAAATTTCTTCACGTGCAAACATGGAGAATGCAATGTGTAATTTTCAATGTGTAAAATTTATTTTTGAATGCTATATAAAGTATATATAACACACAATAATTTACATAACATGTACATCTAAACATTTTGTTATCAGTCCAAATTAAAATAGTTCTTTTATTATTAATATATTTTTAAGTATATGTCAATATTAATTAGTATTAAATATTTTATTGATAACCCACATTGAATATTTTTTTATATAAAACATTGATATAATTTAATTTATTAGTTTGTATTTTTCTATATAGATATATATGAAGTTGATATCGACATAAATTAGTTAACATAGATCTTCAAATAGTTTATTTAAATCTCCTAATGAAATATTTTTGAAAAGTATAAGGTTTAAACATCTTACTCACACATTTTTAAACCTATAATTATATTCATTTTTTTTAATAATAGGGGACATTATTTTTGCAATTCATTTTTTAAAATTATAGCCGACATTATTTTTGTATTTAGAGCGTCACAGAGATGGACATACTTACTTATCCCCTCATACTGGGTTGTAGAATGAGCCTCTATGCTAAAAAAATATCTTATTGAAATATTTATGGAAAGTACAAGGTTTAAACAACTTACTCACATTTTTTTACGTCTAAATATATTCATTTTTTTTAATTATAGCCCCATTATTTTTGTATTTTATGCTCAAAAATCTCGTATTGAAATATTTTTGAAAAGTATAAGGTTTAAACATCTTACTCACACATTTTTTTTACTTCTGATTATATTCATTTTTTTTAATTATAGCGGAGATTATTTTTGTATTTAAAGCTCATAAGGACAAACATACACAGCCTAATATTGAGCTATAGAATTTGCATTTAAAGCATCATAAGGAAAAACATACACAACCCTGATATTGGGCTATAGAATTTGTATTTAAAGTATCATAAGGACAAACATACACAACCCTGATATTGGGCTATAGAATGAGCCTCTAGACTCAATGAAATGGATAGTCTCTCTATTTAAGTGAAAAACCAAAATATTCATGGCATGGATAATCATCTCTATTTCACTGAAAAACCAAAATATTCATGGCTTTCTACATCCAACATATTTCACCTTTTGTAAAATCCCCCCCCTTCAACCATATCTCTCTCCACATTTCTCTATTCATGTCTTTCTTCTAGCTTCCCTCTCTCTCCCTTCTATCTCTCGAGTCTCTCTCTCTTTATCTCACACCTCCCTCTTTCTCTCCCCCATTCTCTCTCTCTATCTTCTTTGTCTCTCTATCTCACCCCAAAACATATACACTCTCTCTCCATCTCTCTCTTGTCACTCCCCCTCTCTCCCCCCACTTTTATCTCTTTGTCTTTCTTCTTCTCTCCCTCTCTCTCCCCCTCCAACTCCATCTCTCTCTCCTCCTCTCTCAAATATTTTCTCTTTTCCTTGCTCTCCCCCCTCCATTATTCTCTCTCTCTCTCCAACTTTTCCATTATCTCCTACTCTCTCTCTCTCTCCAACTTTTCCCTCTCTCTCCAACTTTTCCATTATCTCCCTCTCTCCTCCCGCCCCCCCTCCATCTCTATCTCCCCCTCTCTCTTCTTCTTCTTGCTATTTTCCCTTACTCTCTATCCATCTTTCCCTTGTCACATCCTCTCTCTCCACGTCTCTCTATGTCTTTGTTCTTTCCTCATATTAAATTTAATATTATATTAATTAAAATTTATCAAATTTAATATAATATTGAATTTAATATTACTAATATTAATTCCTTGATATTAATGTTAAATTTAATAATAATATTAATAACTTAAAATAAAAAAAATCATTATAGTAATTAGTTATTTTCTAAGTAATCATAAAAAAATGTTACATATATATTTTTTATTTTTTAAAATTAATTTTAATTGATTTTTTTTTTTTGGTCAATTATATAATAATAAATCGTTACCATATAAAAACTCTATATAAGATTTATATTTTTATATATAAAGTGTAATACTTTTTTTATTATATAATTTTACCATATCCAAATTAAATATTTTAATTTTAATTTTAGTAATTTTATTCTTACTTTTTCTTTGTAAAACCAGTTTAGATCTATTTAACTCCAAATCTAATATGAGTAAAAAGGGATCAAATTTTTTTAGATGCAATTTTTTTTAGAGTGCAAAATACAATGTGTAAATAAATTGATATCTACATAAATTAGTTAACATAGATCTTCAAATAGTATATTTAAATCTCGTATTAAAATATTTTTGAAAAGTATAAAGTTCAAACATCTTACTCACACTTTTTTCCACTTCCAATTTCTTTACATGAAATTATATTATGTCATATAGACAACTAACTAAACATTTATAGCAAATTCATTTTTGTTTTTTTATTATAGCTCACATTACTTTTCTATTTAGAAAGTAGTTTATTTTATTTTTATTTTTAATTTTAATAAGTCTAGGTGTCAATCCCATGTTGAGCACGCGGATCCATCATACTAGGTTGTAGAAAGATCCATCATACTGGGTTGCAGAGAGGGATCAAATTTCTTCTAGTGAAAACATGCAAAATACAATGTGTAATTTTCACAGTGTAAATTGTATTTTTGAATGCTATATAAAGTATATTTAAGACACAATAAAAGTTTTAACCATAAAAACTTCCTTTTTACAGCATGAATGTGGTCGTTCCCAGGAGTTAAATTTGACGGGTCCTGCTACCCATCATAGAATTTTTTTATGACGATCTCATTTTTAAACAACCCTTCATATCACTTTTAGTATTTCCTTTTACCACTTTCATCTAAGTTACAAAAAAAAAAACACACACACACAATGTATACCTGCAAATATTGAAGGAATGTAGTTAAACTTTGAAGAGATTAGGGTGAGAAACACTGTGCCATTGCTAAAAATAAATTTCCAAAGTTTCATTTTTAATTAGATTTATTTTTCAGAAAATATAACATTTTAGTTTAATTTCAATAAGATTTTGCTAAAATGATGTTTAAGGTGTTGATATTAGATATTGTCAATAAAGGTATTCAAATGAACGTAAAAACGAGTTGAACTTACTAAAGTTAAGATGAATCCTTTCCTAGAGAAGAGTTTGCTACTCATGAGGCCCAGTTAAAGGAGGAGCCTCGTCTTGCAAGGAATTCCATGGAGGAGGGAAAATATTCCATGAAATCAAACATTCTGAGCAAATTAAAAGAAGATTATGTTAAAAAAATGTCTACGCTCCAGGAATTTGCCTGTATAAATTATTCAAATATCTTAAAATCTACTCCAACTTACCCGAGTTTAGGTGAAGCCTCTGTTTGAAGAAAGTCTAGTACTCATTAGGGTTGGACCAATAGTCCAAGTGATTTTTAATTTGAAGCATTGATCAAATATTTAACCAAATAGTGATAATAGAAAAATACTAATTACGTCGTAAGGCATCCTTATTTGAAAACAACTCTCCTAACTGACACTCTACATTGTTTGTGACTGTTCGATTTTGTGTTAGACGATTGAAACATTATCAGCCTTCCGATGCGAACTTTTTTTAGTTAGGGTAATTTTTGGTGAGTTAAGATTTTGGCAACCATATCGCTCTCTCGACCCCTGGCAGTGATGAAGAAACCGACCTTGCTCTATCGACCCCGGCAGCAATGAAGAAACCAACCCTGCTCTCTTGACCCCTGGCAGCGATGAAGAAACTGACCCTGAAGAATAGAGCCCCGTTATAAGGACTTGTGCCTTGCAACAAATGGCGTCCATAGTTTGCCAGACTGGTGATTGATATTGGCACTATACTGGAATTTATCTCTAGAATTACCTATTGGAGCGACTTCCCAGGTTTTATAATTTTTTTTACTGTTATTTTCATCGCTGGATAATGTTTTAGGTGACGAAATGGTGAAAATTTTCATAACCTTTTCAATGGAGATTGAAATTAAGCTTTTTGGTTTCTGATGTAGCAATACTTGTTCGGTCCATGAACATAGATCCTGTTGTAATGCAGCAGGTTTCTGCCCCTGAAAACCTCAATATCCTATATACAAGCCTGCGAATGGCCCAATTTTTGCGTGGTATGTTATTCACTTTGAATTCTTCCATCTTGTGCTTAATTGTTAACAGTTGAATTTGTGGTGTTACATACCATTAGCCCTAAAATTAATTCTTTCCTATGCCTCCGATTTGTTTTGTTTTTCTTTTTCTTTTTTCTGGTGTGGATTGACATTTACAATTCAAAGATTAAGATAGTATTTGAGTTGTATATGTGTTTGCACGCTTTGTGAACTTTGTATATTGCCCAATAACAGACAATAAAATAGAAATTGTGCAACAATCATTGATTGTTATGGGCCATCGCGGTTCTGGGAAGAACAGAGTATTTAGTGCTGGAGACGCTCCTAATATCAGACCTTCTATTATGGAAAATACCATAAAATATTTGGACCTAGCTGCAGAAAATGGCATAGATTTTGTTCAATTCGATGTACAGGTAGACTTAAGTTCATATTCTTGCATAGGCTATGATGTTTAGGATTGTTTCCTTCTCGTAACTTGGAGAGTTCAAACTTGCTTTTGTCTTAGTTTTGCAGAAATTCTAAGTTTGCTTTAAAAAAATTTTAGGTCACTAAAGAAGACCATGTTGTAATTAGTCTTCTATATTTTTGTTTCATGTTTCATTCAAAGTGCATTTTGTTCAAAAGTCTAACGATTCAAAAAGGAATATGATCTAAACCTAGGGATCAAAGTGTTGGGGTTGTTGGGGTTCCATTCCTATGTAGGTTCATCCATCTAACAGGTTTAGGGACCTTATGGGACTCGACCAAGTATCTTTTTATTTGCAACTAGACCATTCTAACTTTCCTTCTTATGGTCTGTGTTTCAGGAATTGTATAATGAGAGGCGCATTGGACAACTGAGATTCAACAGACTTTCTTTTCCATTAAACCATTCTAACTTTTATGATGATTTGTTTGTTTCAGGGATTATACAATGCAAGGCGAATTGGAGACCTCACTCTTCAAGAATATTTTTCCATGGGATTGGAAGCTGGTGGCCCGGAGGTAAGACTCTAGAGATTCGTGAATGGAATTTAGTTTCTTGTGATATGCAATGTGTGATCATTTTTGCCTCCTTGTTACTTAGATCCGAAGTCCTCTGGTTCGAAAATCCAATGATGGCAGTATTTGCAAATGGATTTTGAATGTGCAATACCACCTATGTACTCTTAAAGATGCATTCAAGAATGTTCTCTATGTGTGGGATTTAACATAGAGGTGAAATTCGATGACGAAATTGAGGTCTCTAAAGTCGATCTTCAACGGGTGATTGGTACTGTTCTCAAGGTAGAATGATTGATCTTTATCAGACAAATTCTTCCCTGGTTTAATTAATACATCCGACTCCAACCCCACGTTTAGTATTGAGAAGCAGATGCACCCACGCAATCCGCTCCCGGTTTAATTAATACATCCAATTGCAAACCATCTTTAGTACTGAGAAGAAGAAACAAACCCACCCCAAAATTCCATTCCCTACTCTTAGCACTCGCCCACAAACTCTTTTTCATATTGCAGATTAAATTGTAGCCCAACAAGCCACCCAAGTGGACATCTTCATTTTCATCCATCCTCCTTTTCATTCTTCGCATAATTCTCTCTCTATTGGGCCTCAAATTTGATCTCTCTTCATCATGCTTTGAAACTCAAATTTCTCATTATTTGGGATTTGGGATTGGAAGGAAGAAAGGATCAGGAAAGTAAAGTATGGATTTTGTTACAGACGTTTTCATTCCAGAGGATTATGTGAAAAGCCGCTACAAGAGGACGAGCGGTAGAGCTGAATCACCTTACAGTAATGAACACAAGTATCAGAGCCCAACTCATCACATCAATCACAATGGGGACTTTGCCTCAAACTCATCTTTGGCTAGATGCACTAGTACTATTTCTGAGAGCATAAGCAGAGGAGGATCATGGAGCTTGGATATCATAATTTTGAATTGTCTCACACCATAAAATTGATTTCATATCCAATGTAGCTTAAGAAAAGCAAGAAGAAGGGGCATCGTCCACTGTGATCCCATTATCTTATTTTTTACAATTTAATTTTTTGAATTCATCAGTTTATATGACATTTGATACATAGTCCCTTTTAACTTTGTGTAAAATCTTTCTTATTTCCAGTTATTGATTGAAGCCAATGGCTAATAGTTGGCTTGTTGACATGAAAACCTTCATCCATAACCGTGTTGCATGTATTTAAAATCACTCTTTATATTCTTCTGTCGTTATTGGTACCGGGGTCTTCTGGGATGTTATAATGGATATTCTCTGTGTCAAGTTATTTGACACTTCGCATTGCATTGCAAACATATTTTATTTTAATGTGGTGATTCATATTCCTTGACTTTCAGTTGTTTGTGGAGAGCTTGGAAAATAAATTGTTCTCTTTTCTCTATATAAAGAATATGGGTATACTTAACAAAAACACTACTATTTGTATAACTTATATTCCATCCATGTGGGATGTTTGCTCCATAGGGTTGGACTGAAAAACTAGAATGATTACAGCCTTGTAGATTGTAGCCACTGGTGCTTCCCTTGTCTTCTAGATGTCTGGAACAATAAATGTGTATTTATCCAAAAAAACTTATTTAACCAATAAATGTTTTATAATCTGTAAATTTAACAGTTACATTTACTTGATGGAAATTCACTTACTGGTGCAGATCCCACAACCCAAATGTGAGTAATTAGTAAGCATGAAGTTTCGTTTGAAACCCCAGCTTTGCTAGGTTAAAATTAAATTTATTGTGGTTCATCTTATGCCCCATAAAGGCTCAAAACAATAGTTCCTACAATTGACTTCAACGTCTCTACATCCAATTCACCATTGTCATTGTCACTAGAAGGAGGTGACGAAGTCGTTTGTTCTGATTTTCCACTTGCTTTAAAATGTTCCATCAATTTAGGACTACCAAGTAAATCATCCAGCTTTAGTGGCACCATCCCATTATTTTTATTGCCACCAAGAAATTATGAGGTAATCAACATTTTGAAGTGGGCATCACCCATCAGCTTCAGAAGATACTCTGTCTCTGTATCTTTTGTTGCCAATGGAAATGACAACCTCACCAGCTTCTTTTTCATACTCTCAGATGTAGATTACTCCATATTGGTTATTGCTTATTTAAACGAAAACAAACTCGTTTCCCATCCTTTTTGAAAATCTAGTGAAAATAATCCAGTTGATTTCATTGGCTTAGCTAGTCTCAAGATTTGGTTTTGATGGAGACAAGCTTTCATTCACTTTAGGAAAAATAGATGATAGGAAATATTCATCCTCTACTAATAGTAGCAAGTTTTTGGACTGGAGCATGTAATTCACTGCATCATCATCAAAACCTAAAATACAACCTAACTTAACCACCTCACATAAACCTGCAACAAGATCAAGATGGTCGGGCAACAAGCCAGCTTAAATTGCCTCTGCAAAATCAGTTTCTAAGGATATAGTTTCCTTTTGATTGTGTGGATTAGAGTTTTTGATCAAAATTCGCTTCTTACACTTTTCCCATCTCACCAGACTGGTTGTTCTTCCTTTAAACTTATCTTCCACACCATTTTCTGTTGGTACTGAAAGTGAGTACTCAACTATAAATGGTTTAGTAGCTTCACAGATAGTAGACTCAACAAGAGTACTCATAATTTGATGCCTTATATCATGTAGCAATTTGGAGAAAGGGTGTGCAAGATATGCTAAAATAATTATGTAGAGTCCCATTCTGACCATCCCCTTTTTTGCAGGAATATTTTACAAAGAGATGTTATTTGGAACATAGATATCAACCTTTTGTGTTGCTTGGGATGTGTTTCGAGCTTAAAGATGGATATAAATTGAGAACAATGAGTCCAATGGTATCTTGGGATCAAAAGGGTTAGGATGCCATGCAATTTTTGGTCTTGCAAAAGATCCCATGAACAACTCTTTCAACTTCAAGTCATCAAGAATGAAGGTTTCATTTGGGGTACCTAGCTAGATATCTCCAGAGCTTCTACAAGCTGGCAATTCAAATGTCCTCTTTCAAGACATCACTTTATTTTATCAGATAATTTGGTCCAGTGTTTTAAAAAATTTCTCCAAAGCCCATTTCTTATTAATGGCTCGAGATTATCTACCACTTCCAGCCCATAAGCACAATGAGGTGCTTTAGATAAGCCATTTACAGGGCAACTATCTCATGCTCAGCCCATGGATTACTTCCAAATAGATTTTTCCACTCACTTCTGAATGCTGGCACAAGATTTGCTTTGAAACTCTTCACTACATATCCAAAGTCATTAACTACAAGAAAATCTGTAGATAAACTCTGAAAATATCTCTATTCAATATGGTTGTTGGTGTAGGAAAAATACAAAAACTGAGTGACAGTGACAACAAAAATCTTACTCTTTGAAAGTTTAGCTTGTTCTATAAGTTTCTTACTAAAGCTTTCCACATAAAGCTCAACGATCTAAGTGTAGCCCTTCAACCATCCTAGTGACATTGAAAGTCTTTGAGAATCTAATTTTCTCATGGCCATTTGCGTGCCACCAGGCATGAATTTGAAATTTACCACACATCCAAATTCCCACTCCATCTTCCCAGCCATGAAATATGCCCCATCTCAAAGGAAAAATATTGGGTATGGCTATTTGATATATTTGATAAACTAGCCGAATCCATGTTGTCATCATTAACAAAATTAAAGAGAGGAAAATTTTGGAGAGAAGTTGAAATTCCTTTCTCCCATTATTGAGCAAGAAAGCACAAATGTTGCACATATAAATCATCTGATAGACTTGCAACCCAACCAGAGCTATGAAGAAGGCAATGGGAGTACCACTGGTAAGGCACATATCTCACCCCCAAGAATTGCAGGATGTGTGAAAATTGATCCTCCTTCATGCAAGAATGTACTATGAACACCCTAGTTGACAATAGAAAACTAGGACTCTCTAAGCCACTTTCTGAAGCATTATATACTATGTCTCTGAAGGAGGGAAGTATTCTGCGAGCTTTTTTAGGCATACAATAAGCATTACGAGACTCACATAAGACTACTTATTCTTCCTTCATGTACAGAAAAGATGCGCATGCATCAGTGTATACCAGCAAGCTCAAGTATATGAAAAACGAGAATGATTACAACCTTGTAGATTGCAGCCACTAGTGCATCCCTCATCTTCCAAATGTTTAGAACAACTTTCTTTACGACCTTTTTATTTTATTCCATTCACTATTTCCCTTAGCTTTCGTTGGATTTATTATTGCTTGGGGTTTTGTAGATCTCCCATTTATGAAGCTCTGCAACCCCCTCTCTGTAACTTCTTGTTTCTAGCAGGATTGAATAACGTACAGTGGTTTTTTGTGCTGGTTTTTTAGGGTTGATGAATGTTGTATGCACAGTGGCACTGATATGGACCGTACCGATAATTGTGGATGACTAAGAGTGGTTGAGATGAATGCATCAAATCTCTCAAAATCCTTATGATGTGTTAAAGCCACTTCAGATAATGATTACAACCTTGTAGATTACAGCCACTAGTGCCTCCCTTGTCTTCCAGATGTTTGGAATAAATTTATTTATGGCCTTATTATTTGATTCCATTCACTATTTCCGAGATTTATTATTACTTGGGATTTTGTAGATCTCCCATTTATGAAGCTCTGCAACCCCCTCTCTATAAATTCTTATTTCTAGCAAGATTGAATAAGGTACAGTGGCTTTTTGTGTTGGTTTTTTAGGGTTGATGAATGTCGTATGCACAGTGGCATTGATATGGACCGTACCAATAATTGTGGATGACCGAGAGTGGTTGAGATGAATGCATCAAATCTCTCAAAATCCTTATGACCGAGAGTGGTTGAGATGAACGCATCAAATCTCTCAAAATCCTTATGAAGTGTTAAAGCCACTTCAGAGAACGATTACACCCTTGTAGATTACCATTTTAACCTCAATCTCAATCTCAATTTCAACATATATCATTATTCCTTCTTCCCTCTAGCCAAGAGGCATCACTCTGTGCTTTCTATCAACATTGAGAGTGTCAAGATCCAATATATTTTAAACCTCGAGTGTCACTCGCACTTCCTTTCTAATATGTAGATTGTGCATCTCAAGTTGGGTGGTATCTCAATGCCAGTTTTATGTATGTAAAATAGCATAGTGATCTTGTTTTCTCCTGAAAGCAATATCACTCTTCTCTTCTGTTGCACAACTGGCAATGAAGCAAGGTCTTGTCTCGGGGCATGAATATCTCTTGTCGGGTAGACATCGAATTGTGAATCTGACAAAGTTGATAGGGATTGATATGGCGTAAAGTTGTATGGAAATTTACACACATAATAAGAGAGACATCTATTTCACTACACATATCTTGCTTAGCAACTATTGGATCTCTTTAAGAATCTTACAGCGTTTTCTTTGCAACATTTGCTGATGGTGCAATTTCTAGTTAAGACTTTATTAAATTAGGCGTATGCATGTTCACTCACCAAATACATATTGATAGAATTGATGAAGAAATTGGAATATAAATACTCTCACTAAGCTATAACTCACTCACATAAAGAAAACAACTATTTATATAAACATCATCTTCAAATTCACACAATCCATAATGTGAATTTCCCTATTATCTTTAAATCTCTAGCTTAATGGGGAAATGAATTATTTACCTCTCCTAACTATATTTTAAATTAAAATGTATAACATAAAAAACATACCCACTTCTAAAGCCTCATCTAAGAATGTATAACATAAAAAACATACCCACTTCTGAAGCATCATCTAAGCTTACAAAATGTGACCAACCTAAATCTATTTTAACTTTGGATCCACCAAGCCTCAAAAGGGTTCACATTTCCTTTCACTGAGTATCTCACTCTGCCCTTGGTAGATCCTGAGTTAAGATGGATCTAGGTTGGTTTAATTTTACCCTTTAAATATGTTATGTTGCACATGAATATCATGGGTAAATAACATGGGTTCTCATACCATGTGTCAATACCATGGGTGAATAACATGAAATTTTTTTATTTTAATGTTATTTTTTTATTATTTTTATTTTATTTTGATCAAGTAAAAATGTTTTCACATAGTGTGATTTTTATTTTTAGGTATAAACAACATAACACATTACATTACAACCAACCTAGATTCATGTTAAATCCAAAGCTATCAAGGGCCCATAGGGATCAAATCTCTTGAGATGCAAACCAACCTAGATCCATGTTAAATCTAGAGCTATCAAGGGCCCAGAGAGATCAAATCTCTTGAGATGCAAACCTCTTTAGATCCATCTTAAATCCAGAGCTATCAAGGGCCCAGAGGGATCAAATCTCTTGAAATGCAAACCTATTTAGAGTGAAAGGAGATTTGATTCCATAGATTCATAGTTAAGATGTATATAAGTTGTTTTATTTCCCCCTTTAAATATGCTATATTCCACATGAATACAATGGGTTGTCATACCATGGGTCAATACCATGAAGTTATTTTTATTTTAACGTTATTTTTTTTATTAATTTAATTTTACATTGACCAAATAAAAATGTTTTCATATAGAGCTATTTTTAATTTCATTTTATTTTCACTTAGTTCAAAAATAAATAATTTTATTAAAAAAAAATTATTATATTAAATAATATTGTATTATTTTTTTAAATACAAATATTACATTTTAAAATACTATATTCAAAATGTAAAGTACAAAAACTTTTACTAGTAAAAAGTGGAAAACCTGGTAAGTGGGCATCAAATTTAACCCCTGGTTGTTCCCCTTTGAAATAAAAATAAAAAATAAAAAAAATTGTTCTAAATAGAAAAATAATGTCAGCTATAATAAAAAGATGAATATGTTGTAAAGTAATTGGAAGTAAAAAAATGTGTGAGTAAGATGTTTAAATTTTATAATTTGATTATTGATACAATATTTTTATACAAATTAATATTGATATATACTTAAAAATATGCTAATAATAAAAAATAATTTTAATTTGCGTCATAAAATCTCTGGATGTACATGTTATGTCAAATATTTTAATGTCAATTGATTATACATTATATATTATTTTAAAACAATTATGTATATTTCATGAAAAGGTTAAGTTTTATAGTTCGTGAAACAGATAATTGGGCAGTTCCTAAAACACCATGGGTTTAAAGGATATGCCATCTCTGTGAGAATATGAACATCGAGGATGAAAATCACTTCCTCTTAGATTGCCCTACATACACCCACATTAGATTTGAGTTTCATAATCTTTGTTGCAATACCGACCTTCCTAGCCTTTTAACATGTCAAAATTATAGTAAACTAGGGACGCTTCTCTCCAAGCTCTTTGAGCATAGGAGTACAATTTTAAAATAAACTAAATAATTCATTTCTTTAGGTTCGATAGACCAAAGTTTGACGTTAACCATCATCATCATCATATACTCTATTTATCATTCAAAAATACAATTTAAACAATGAGAAATAACACCTTGTACTTTACACTTTAAAGAAGTTTGAATGTCCCTCTCTGCTTATGTTAAATCTGTACTTAAGATGGATCTATGGTGGCATATACATAATTCACATTAAAATCTTTTACATAGCATATATTGAGACATTTTATGTAAATTAAATAGTTATTTTATTATTAATATATTTTTAAGTATATGTCAATATTAATTCGTATTAAAATATTTTATTGATAACCCACATTAAATATTTTTTTATATACAACATTAAAATGGGGTCTTGGATAGAAGTGATAAAGCACCTTTCTCCTTCATGTGAAGTCATTGGTTCAATTTCCCTTAGGGTGATATATTACAAAAAAAATTATATTGTATTTTTATATATAGATATGTATGAAGTTGATATCGACATAAATTAGTTGGCATAGATCTTCAAAATAGTTTATTTAAATCTCCTATTGAATGTTTTTGAAAAGTATAAAGTTTAAACATCCTACTCACAATTTTTTACTTCTAATTATATTCATTTTTTTATTATAGCCGACATTATTTTTTTAATTCATCGAAATTATTTTTTTATTTAGAGCATAGGGACAGAAAAACTTACACATCCCCTCACAATGAGTTGTAGAATAATCCTCTAGACTCAATAAGATGGATCTATGCTTGTATATACATAATTCACATTAAAATATTTTACATAAAATGTACATCCAAACATTTTATAACTAAAAATTAAAATAGTGAATTTATTATTAATATATTTTATATATATGTCAATATTAATTGTATTAAAATATTTGATTGATAACCCACATTGAATATTTTTTTTATATACAACAATAAAATATTTTATTTTATAATTTGTATATATAATTTGTATTTTTATATATAGATATATATGACGTTATTAGTCAGTATAGATCTTCAAATAATTTATTTAAATCTCTCATTAAAATATTTTTGAAAAGTAGAACGTTTAAAACATTTTTTTACTTCTAATTATATTCATTTTTTTAATTATAGTCGACAATATTTTGTATTTCAATTTTTTTAATTATAGTTAATGCTTTTATTTTATTTTATTTACAACATCATTCGATTGGACAAACTTACACATCCCCTCATACTAGGTTATAGAATTAGCCTTTAAGCTATTGAAATATTTTTGAAAAGTATAAGATTTAAACATTTTATTCACACTTTTTTTACTTCTAATTATATTCATTTCTTTTAATTATAGCAAACACTATTTTTGTACTTCAAGCATCAAAGAACAAACTTACACATCCTCTCATACTGGGCTGTAGAATGAGCCTCTCGGCGCATTAAAATGAGATAATCATCTTGTTATAGAAATAATTGTATTTATAGCTCTTCTTTCTAATATGGGATAGGATTTTGAGATGAATGGTATATTATTGATCGCCATAGTCTAACTAGACTGCTTTTTTGCCTTGAAAATCATGGAAATTCCTATAAGATTTTAAAAATCCGGCAGGAATTTTTGTAAATCCACGTTATAACTATCAAACTTTAATATTTTGGGTGCCCTAGATGTTTTTGATGGCGCTGAATCCATTTCCACCATCAAAATCATGATTAGATTTCTTAAACTTTTTGACCTGGATTCTGGCCATTTTTGGCCGTTCGAGCAATTCCTCTGTCTTGTTAGACAACTCCTTATTGATATTGTTACACTTTTTCATTTTGTCCTGAAGATGGATCTCCATTAAGATTCGAAACATCGACTAATTTTTTGTAACACTGTGTATAATCCAAATAACTTTTCTTTAATTGATAACTACAAAAACTTAAAAACCATTTAAAATAATAATAATAATAGGCCATTTTAAAAACTATGTCTAACTTTATATGTTGCCTCGCTGTATTCGTTCATTCTATTCATCAGAGAACTTCTTGTTAATCTTCCGCCATCGTATTTTCTCTCGTTCTATTGTGAGGCTTTTGGTATCGACACTGTAGAGATTCGTCGTTACTGACAGAATCTGAACAGTGTCATGCAACGTCATGATTAGCTGTACACTAAATTAATGTGCGGAGACTTTCCTTCCTGTTGCTTATTAAACTCTTTCCACTTCCATTAATAGGGTGTAGTCGGATATATAATATAAAATTTATTCTGCTTGGCTTCACACGATTAATAATCCAGCCCGATCCTACCTGGGCGTAGCTCTCAGGTGCATCCTTACGCAATTCCTTCCCTGCCATTCACAATATTTGGTGATTCCACTATTCCAAATTCCTTCTAGTGACCGAAATCTTTGATATTGTTTTATCTGCGCCTACAGAGGATGGATTCTTCACGTTCCTGAGATCTTTGATATTGTTCTATCTGGGCTGGGAGAATATCCGGCGTTTCTTTCTTTTGTGTTAATCCCAGAGTTACTAAATTTGAATTCGAATTTTCATAGGATACAATAAAAATTCTAATGAAAAAATCCGAAACACAGACAATCCGAAACTGATTTCAATCCAATTTAGTGGCAGATGAACCAATAGAATGGCATCCCCACAAATCGAACATTTGAATGCTATGGGATCATATGCGTTGGTCAGCGTTCCTTCCCGGATGGGTATTTGATGGACATTTTTGTTTTGTAAATTCGAGAAACAATTTATTTCTGGATTTATTTCTCAAGTTTTTTAATAAATGATCAGGTTTACAAATTTCTGAAATTGTCTATCACTCAAACAAATACAATAAGGTTGAAGATTCAAGAATCGTTACAAACAAGCCTGGAGAAAGAATGTCAAAATGCTTATTGATAGCATTGTCCTCAGTGATCCATTTTTCACTTTTATATGGAAAAATAATTAATCTAATTTTCTTTTTTCACAGGTCTATTTTTCTTTGAAGTAAATCCTGAAGAGCATTTGCATGAATATTTTTTTTAATGATAATAGATTTTGCATATTTATGAATGTGTCTCTTCCAAGCTTAAACTTAGGAATATATTGACTGTATGCTCTGTTATGAACTTGTATATTAATTAAATTTTAGTGGCAAGATGATACCAAGATTTGAATCTGAACATTATACCAAAGCTTTTAGGCCTTTTTTCTGCATTTGACCGTGGTTAAAAAGCTACGCAGTGTCATTATGTTTTCTTTGTCCACGCGGACCGTATCAGTCTTCTTTAATCATTTGTCACTATCTGTATGTTGAACTCTCGTTCTGAAGAAGTCCGATGCAGATTTAAGTCGGAGTCCTATTTGTAACTAAACGCATTGCCCCGGTCTGGAGTGGGAGTAACGGAACCTTGAGTAAGAGGGAGCGGAACCAAGATGAAAGGAACAGTGAACCTGGTTTAGAATAACCCCGGTGGTTTTTTCGCACCACCTTTACACGGTGAGTGGTATTTAAGATTTGGGAGCGATTCCATAAAGTCTCTGACACATGGCATAGGCGACACCCAAGAAAATCGCTTTCATTGTGCCCAATTGTGCGTTATCATTCGTGCATCTAAGACGAACGATATCCATTGGATCGAATGAAGCGAGGTGACGTGGTAAGAACCGTTGGATGGACGCGTGGATTTAACGAAGGTATGAATCGAGTTGCGTGTTCTACGTTTGTATGAGTGTGGGACCGGTGGAATTAATATCTATTGGGTATTAACGAATGTTAATTACGAATATGTGGGGCCGCGGAATACGGCAACAGAGAGCTCATGATGAAATTCTTGGGGTGACTTGCGCATCGATTTAACATACATAGAGGCACAGTCTTTTCATGGTTCCCTGTGCTTGTACGTGTTGCCTTTATTTTCATCAACATGTATAGCAGATGGTAATCGTGTTATCTGGCCAATGCAGGAAGAACAAGCAAATATCCAAGGGAAAGAAGGGAGGCAAGAAGAAGGCGTAAGTAAAATTTCTCAAGCATAATAAATTCGTTTTCCTGGACTCTTTGTTAGCTTCAATATGAGATTTCTTTAGGTTAACAACAATCTGGCCTCTTTCTGGTCGCTCTTTGGAGATGCGGCCCCAAAAAATGTGATTTATAAAAACAAATCTACTGTTGAGTTTATTTCGTTCACATTATGATCCTTTAGAAATTCTCTAATTGATGTCAACCCCCCTTGCTTTTTCTGTCAATGGCTGGTCTCTTAGATCAGCTTCTCCTCGATCTTTCTTTTGAAGATTTCTTAGAATGCAGGGATTTCAATTTCACAGCTAACAGGTAGCTTAGTAAAATGTTTTCATTATCTGATGTGTTCGTGCAAACTAGCATTCATTAAGACAACATAGTTTATGTTTCTCTGTTCTGATCTTATATTTTCAGTATCTCCAATAGAACGAGGAACACATGTTTCTCTCCCCACCTTAATTTAAACTAATTCAATTTTTTTTAATTTTATTTGATAAATTTTAATATTTTATTTAATTACTTTTTTTAATTAATTTAAATTAAATATGTGTTTTTAATTTTTTTTTTTCATTTTGTTTTTTTTTAATTAAATAAAATTTAACATTTAAAATTAATTTTAACTAATTAATTTGTATTCCTTTTTTTTTAATTTTAACTTTAATTTTTTTTTTCTTCTATTTTAAATTTTATTTATCAATTTATTTATTTATTAATTTTTTTTTTTTTTAATTTATTTATTTTATGTTAATATTAAGGATTTTTTTAATTTAATAAAGTTTAGTACTATTTTTTAATTTAATTTTTATATTTAAAATTTATTTGTTTTTTGAATAATTGTTTTTTAATTTAATATTTTAATTTTTTTAATTAAAGCTGGATGTTATAGTAATAATGGAATGGGTTAATATAATTATGTGAATAACCTTAATATAGCCTTTCGAATGAAGCCATAGTGTTTAATTAAAGCTTGATGTCATAGTAATAATGGAATGGGTTAATATAATTATGTAAATAACCATATCGTGATGTTTCAACATTTGAACGAAGGCCGTGACCATATATTGATAGAGTATTATATGCAGGTTGGGTGACATTGTTTTAGATATATATAAGGGTTTTATATAATGTGGTTGCTTTATTGCATAGGCTTTGGGACTTTTACAATCTTTGAAGGAGGTTCCTACAGTTAGAAGAGTTGCCTTTGGTTTTGATTTTGATTTTATTTTTATTTGTTTATTTTTATATTTTTCATTTTATTCGTTTTTATTTTTATTTTTATCTATTTATTTATTTATTTATTTTATTTTTATTTTTATTTCATATGTTTTATGAATTTATTTCTAATTTATTTAATTTATATATATATATATATATATTCTTTTCTTTTTTTTTTAAACTTAAATAAAATTACTTATAAAATAAGGTAATGATGTTATGAGTTTTGAATCAACTAACATATAATTATTAAAAATAATAAAATCCTTTATATATTTCCATTATTCTTAACATTTAATTTATTCAAAAATGTCAATTGTTAATGTCAAACAAAACACGCACGACCAGGCCGAACTCTTTGATAGGCACAAGAGTTAGTTTAAAGTCTACTCCTTCGGTGTACCTTTGCACCCTTAGAAACAAATGCTAGTTTACAAAAATTGATCACAATGTTTGTTTACTAACATAAACTAATACGCACGTCACATCTAAGTTGCATTAATGGATCTACGGGATCTACGTGCAGTGTATGAGATTAAAACATTATAGATTAATTAACGGACTTGTAATGTTATAACTCAATTATAAAGTAGGATTTTCCCGAGTTTGTCGTATGATTTTCAGAACTTTTAACTATTCTTTTTAGAAATGTATATATTTTATATTTGAGTAATGTATATTTACTTATGTATTTTGTAATCCATGGAGTTAATTTTTCAGGAATGCATGGAAAATATTCAAAATTTGCATTTGTTGGACGTCCAATATAACATTACAACAAAAACATTTCTCCTTATCGTTATATTATATTCATTCTCTCCCACACATTGGTCGAAAGTCTGTTATAACATTACAAAGAAAACAATTCTCCAGAACGTTTTATTCTGTTCGTTGGCTTCCACGTGAAAGCGCATTTAAATTTTTCAAGAACTCTTCGCTCTATCAAAATTTCATTCCACGTGAAACCACATTTAAATTTGAAGCATCGGGTCAAGTTTTCACCAAAATTTCAAGCAATTTGAATCATTTGGTCAAGTTTGCTTCTAGAGTCTGTAAATATTTTGTAGGCATATATTAGAGTTTGGTAGTTTTTTTTTAGTGACCTTAGTTTTTATTTATATGGTTTTTTTTTTCAATTTTAGGTTTATTAGTATTTGTTGAAAATGAGAACGAGAAATATTGAAAATTGTACTCATGAGACTTTTTATTTATTTATTTTTTGATTAAATTAGAAGTAAATTGATATGGTTTTTTTTCAATTTTTAGGCTCATTAATATTTGTTGAAAATAACAAGAAGAAATATTGAAAATTGCAATTATGAGGTTGCTGATTTAATTTTCCCTTAATTAAATTAGAAGTAAATTGTAATTCCATATGATATGACAACTTGTAAGTGTTAACTGAGTCAGGAAGACTTAATAGCTCAGTTAAATTGAGTTGGAGGTCAAACTAGAGACATGTACGGTGTCTCCTACTTTTTAGGAGCCCTGATTGAGCTATTTATGAGTTATAATTAGTTAACTCATATATTTGAGTAAAATTAAGTTTAACTAGTTCTAATTGATGGATGAGATAGTGAGAGATCTGGTGATTTAATTCACATGCAACGATTGATAAGATAACTGATAATTCACTATAAATAGTTGTTGCCTGTAAGTTCTAAGAAATACCTAGTTGAGATTGGAGTTAAAGAGAAGTGTATTACCAATTGTATAATCATCTAAATTGTACATGTGGTGCATGTAGTCAGAAGAAGGCCTAAAATAAATCATTCTTTAATTATAGAAAATTGTCTTTAATAGGAGGAAAATTGTCTTTAATAGGAAGAATGAAGGCACAAATTTAATTATTGTTTTGCTGAGCACAAGTTGGCGAGATCAAGCAATAGGAAACACAAGTTTGTGCATAGAGATTGTGAGAGAAAAGTGTGCTAAGAGAGGCTTGTGCACATGTTGGATCAGTGTGAGACAATCATAGATAATATAGAGGTTTCTCAAGAAGGGAAATAACATTGTATTGTTTCATATTTTTGACTTTACACAATATACAAATAGCGGGGTTTTTAGTTGAGGGTTTCTCTAGATACATCTTTGTGTTGTGTGATTGTTATTCTTTCTTTTTTTTGTTCATGTAATTGTGTGATCGTAATTGGTTTCCATAATTTGTAGAATTGATTTAGTTTTTTGTTTTAGTACATTACAAGATCAGTTGAATCTATTTAGATAGTATCAGAGCAGTAGTTTTTTTGGGCGAGTTTGCAGAGTAAATCTGAAAATATTTGTGCAAAATTTAAAAAAAAAAAAAAAAAAAAATTTGGATTCCTTGCAAAAATATACTCAAATTCAAAAAAAAAATTGGCTGAATCGAAATTCGAATGAGAGAGATATTGTTAATTTAAAATCATTTTTTTTTCAAAAATATTTGTGACGACGAGTCATTTACAACGCGAATATGAGTTTCCAGAGTGCCCAGATGATCCAGGTGGATATTGGTGGCTACCCATCGATTCCATTTGGACCTCCACCATCGGTTCTTTCAGTTTTTTAGTTTTAGCACAACTTACTATTTTTAGCAATTTTTCGGGTCCTGAACTTTCGAAGCCGTTTTGAGGCCCTAAATGATGTTTTTTTGGAAAATCGGGAGCAACATCGGAGTTCCTTGATGTTGCTCATGTCAAAAGTTGTAGTCCTTGGATAGATCTTTCTAACAAGGTATTGAGTGCGTGAAATGAAGATCATATGCCAAAGTTACGTCCTTGGGAAGTTGATGTACCAAATTACCCAAACGGGGCTCATAGTTTTGGCGCTTCATCTCCTAGGGTTAGGTTTTTGGATGTTTAGGGTTTTCCATTGTTTCTCAACAATAAATAGGCCTTCAAGCCTCATTGTAACATAGTTCATAGGCATGTAGCTGCCACATCTCTTCTCTAATATAAACTACCAGCGCCCTAGCTATTTTATTTTCATTATGTCTGTAAGCATATTTATATTTATCTTCAATCTATTTTCTAAATTCGTATATCCAACCTTCTGTTAGGAAAAACACTGAGAGGTGGGGGGAGGGGTGAGGGCGAGTGAATCAATATTTTAAAACTCACACAAACTTTTCTTTTCTTTATTGATTTCTATATGTGACTTTACTTCATCCAACTAGTGTATGTACGCAATTTTTTTTAAGGAAACTTGCGTATGCCCAATGAACTTATTATTCAGATAAATCTTCAGTAACTTTACTTATACCAGTGCATCATTCATTCATCAGACCTTTAGTAAGCCATAAACATGTGCAATAAGAACAAAATAAATCATCACACATAAGAAACACACATGAATACCAGGATTTAAGGTGGAAACCCAATTTGGGAGAAAAATATGGCTGTTGTCGTCTTTGTCTTCAATATTTATTATATAGAAAACTGCTTACAATCTTGTATAGGCACAAACTCATACCAACACGCAGGCATGCACCTATTGAAGGCTGCAACCTTCTCTCGTTCTCCAATTGCTACTAGAAGGGAGCTCCAACCCCTTGATCTTGTTTACCAGCCACTAGTGGAAGGGAGCTTCAACCCCCTGCTCTCGTTTACTAGCTACTACCGGAAGGGAACTATAAGCCCCTGATCTGATCACCAGCTCCTATTGACAGGAAGCTTCGACTTCCTCACTGAAGGCTCCAACTCTCAGTGCCACCACGGATCACGTTTCATAAATTTTCACACAGGGTCTACCGGCTTCAATTCTACACAACTTGTAGGCCTCTTTTAAATAGATTTTCAGATTGGACCCACTACACTCATTTAAGCCCAATACCATACATCAAACTGAAACATATAACTATACCAAATCATTCACTTAATCATCAATCAACCAACCAATCACTGATATTTAATCACAATCAACTAGCAACATAATCAATACTCAAACAACCCAAATCTATATGAAGACTTCATTGACAGACATCAGAAACACAACAAAACTGATCAGATATTTCCTTCAGCATTCTTCAACAAAACTTGGCTTGCATATGTGCTTTCCATAAGACATATCCACGACTGTATGCTCTTCTTCTGAAACAATCTTGCGTATCTATTTCAATACATCACTGAATATATGCGCGCCTCTGCAGAACTGAACCCGCGTGTATATGCGTATTCCTTGAGTCAAACCCTCATATAGATTTGTAAATAATTTAGGACTGCGCAACATTTTAGAACTACAAACTTATTCAAATCATACCCTTCATTTCAACAAACATGCGCCAGACCACAGATCTAAACATCTCACAAACAAATCATGCAGATACATAGTCATTTAAGGTCTACATATCCTAATCCATCATTGTACTCATGGGTGCATCATTATTTTATATCTGTCAATAAATTATAGTCCATTTCATGTAGATATACTTCAGATTGAAGTATTCATTCACTTCACATACTCATGCACACTTAGCACTATGATCTTCACCTCCTTATATAGTTTGAGCTTTAGCCAATATCACGAGTCAAAACCACACAAGTGTCAATGGGATTCTTGGACGTGATCAAATAACCATTACTTTGCTTAATATTGTGGGCTAATACCATGGTAAAGGCCCTTGGTATTATAAAATTAGTGAGCTAACACATACATGACTTTACTTCTTTGTACCCACGTGTATAAGCAACTTTGCCTTTACTAACTTGCGTATAGCTCTTCAATTATGTACTTTATTCATCTTCTGATCCTGATCTGCAAAACCTCTGTCCCAACTTCTGTCATTCTGTTCCATCACTTTGTCACCTCTAAGTTTATCCAGAAACCATATACTTGGTATTTTATAAGTGGGTTGCCATCAAGGACAACATACACATCATAATGCCAACACCTTCAAATTTGTTTGGATGACAAAAAATGGCTGGAATCCAAGAAAAAAAATTCAAAAAATCTCGCAGTAGGAAAGCTTGAATCGAGTTTTTAATGGTGGAAATGGATTCAACACCAACAAAAGCCTCTTGGGCATCCAAAATCTTGAAGTTTGACAATGTTAATCTAGATTTACAAAAAAATCTACCAAATTTTATCAAAATCTTGCCAAAATTTCCATAATTTTATAGGCAAATTTGAAAGCTAGGTAGACTAGTATGCTTATCTTTGCTAATCATGGAACTAAATTGTACTCATATTCTATGAATTTAACCTTCTTAAATATTTTTGTGAATATTTTCTAGCCCTTGTATCTATAATTTTTTCTATATTTTGTGGGGTTTTTAATAAGCTCTCATTGAGATCGAAGAGAAAATTGGAATTGGGATTGGGTTTGGATTTCTTGATAATTCTTTTTTAGGTGCATTTGATCTAAAACCAAGAGGAAATGGAGAAAATTGGAATTCTGGGTTTGGATTTCTTGATAATTCTTTTTCAGTGCATTTGATCTAAAATCAAGAGGAAATGGAGAAAATTGGAATTTTGGGTTTGGATCTCTTGATACATTTTTGTAGGTAGATTTGATCTAAAATCAAGAGGAAATGGAGTTGTTTTGATCCCAAACCCTCACGGCTAGGGTTTAAGAGTTTATCAAAATTTTTGAAGGGCCTTCCATCATTCTCTCGCTGCAAGGGTTTTGAGGCTTTCCCTTGCCTCAAATCGAAATTTTTACCAGAGTTTTTTATCCACAAATTTGTAAGGCATAATTATTTTGAGATCTAGCTTGAGGTTTCACATATTTTGCAGATCTAGCATTGATGAAAGAAACCGCAAATATAGAGGCCCTCTGAGCCTCTTAAAAGAAAGATTTAAAATTTAAAATTTTGCGTTGTGGTCCATAGAGCTTATTTGCACTTTTTTTTAAGAGGGCCGCAAGCCTTGAAGGGTTTTCCCGTTGAATTTAATTTTTATAATTTTTTATGTAAGGAATCTCACGTGGGTTTCAATTTTGCAGACCTAGTAGCAAAGTTTTGAAAAGGCCGCAGGCATTTTGACACCATTTTCGCTAGGCCGGCCGCAAGCCCTCTAGGCCTTGATCCTTTCATTTAAACCTTATCTCATCTAACATTTGGTTTTCTCCAAACTCTCTCCAAGATCTAACTTGCTGTTTCATTTGCAGATCAAAGGCAATTTTTTTTTTTATGTAGCGACATGCTTTTCCTGGGTTCTAGAACCAAAGATCTTTAATTACTTGGTGCCTTAAATTATCTAAGATGGCCGCAAGCTCTGTCTTGGCATAGCCGCAGTCCTTTTAGACTTATTTCTTTTGCCTTGGTTTCATATCTGCTAACCCTTGTTTTGCAGTGATCTAACAAATTTTTGCAGGGGTTTCATTTTGTTTTTGGCCAAAAAAGTTTATTTGTTAAGGGTTAATTCAACTGCAATTTTTTTTTAGAAAAGCCGTATGCATTTTTCTGAGGGCCGAGAGCTCTAAAGAAGTCTCTTTTTTCAAAAGTGTGAAAGGCGGATTGGAGGAGGATTTCACCACAAAATTTGGAGAAGTTTCAGACTTTGATCCTTAACGAATTTACCTTTTAAAATTTAATCAAATTTAAATTAATTTTTCTGATCAATTTCTGGGCTGGTTGTGAGCATCTAATTAATCAGACTTCTGGTTGTCAACAAGTTTCCCTTTTAATAATCATCTTCAAGGACTACCCCTAGCTTGCCTAGGAGAGCTTAAACGAAGTGAGTAGGGAATAGGTGACAACCCCACGAAGTGAGTAGGGAATAGGTGACAACCCCTGCTCTGAGCATTGCGCCATAAAGATTATACTTTGTGGCGTTGGAAACTTTTCCCACCATTAGGTGTACATTTTATGTGACAACAGGGTGCTTCATGAGATTTGGTGTACACGGTGTATGATCAGCCTTAGATAGTTCATGAATCATGATCGATTTACACATTGGAAATGGCTTACTTAGTGGTTGCTTGACCTTAGTTAGGTGCTTGCATGATATTCTTCCCTAGGGTGGTGGAGACCTCCTGATATCTTTGTTGACATTCTACATAACTGCCCCATGGAGATGATTTCTTGCTCGAATAACACCTTAGGAGGAGCTTTTTCATCCCAGAGGAGAGCAATGGACCCTAGAAAGCACATGGTAGCTTGGATGCTTGCATGGAGTATTCGAGTTGACTTGGGGGTGCTTGGATTGCGACAATGTTCATGCAGGAAAGGTGGACCTAGTGGAGTACTTAAATTAGGAGGTTCATTGAAGTTTTTGGAGTCTTGTAGAAGGAGCATTAGGCACACCTCATGGAGCACCCTTGCATTTGGAACCTTGCTTGTGGACAACATTACCTTGGAACTTGACATGTTTACTCTTGAAGTGTAGTGCTACTTGTGTTATTATAAGTTTCTTATAGGCCTACATATGTATTATTGGTCTCCCTTATTTTTCATATATATAGAGGAGAGAGAGAGTCCACTCACTCATCAGTCACTCATTCTTTCTTATTCATTCTTGTGTAGAGATATGATCAAGAGGAGCGCACCTGTTCTCATATATCTCTTGGATCTTCTTGTGTACTTGATCTCTCTCTCCCTTGGAGTTGATAGGGTTTATTGAGCTTGTTGAATCATCTTGAAGACATGGTTTAGGGTTTCATCCCTTGAAGATTTGACCCAAGATTGTAATTGATGAAGAGAAGAAGAAGAGGAGATATCTTGCCTTGGAGGACATGCATGTGTGATGCATGTTGGATCTACTTGGTATGATCTAGGGTTTTCTTGGTTTTCCTAACTAGGATTTTGGAGAGCTAAAGGATTGTACTAACCTTATGATAAGGCTATGATATGTATATGCAACTTTTTTTATACATAATAAAGAAGCTTTTAACTGCCCAATACTTGTGTAATTCACAGATTTGATTTTCAGCCATTTGTATTCTTCATGGTTTGTAATTTCCAGCACTATATGTCTTATTAATTTGACATAAGTTAAGGGTGAATGTGTTAAGCGATTTAACATTATGATTAAAGAATACAAGGGTAGATTTACTGTTGTTTTTACAGCTATCTTAACTGCTTTCAGATCTGCTATATGCATGATAAGATTTCCGTAGAGGGATGAAACTTATTGGAACACAATGGCATCTTCTCTCTTTAATTTCCTAATGTATTGGGGTTGTTAAGAATTGAAATGCAGCCCACTGCAACTGTTGATTTATTTGTATTTCATAACTGCCCTAAGGTTGAAAATTCACAGCTATAAGGTCTGGGAAACCTCTTGTTAAGACGTGAAATTTCTGTTTTGCATATTTCAGAAATTTCTCCCCACATTTGTGGATGGAATCCCTAGCAAATCCATTGGCATAAACTGGTCTGCCTCATCCAAGGGGGCTCAATTGAGCAATTGATAGCATAGAACTGACCAAATGCCCAACAATATTTGCAACAACCAATTGAGCTGATCCCTTGGATTGTTCAACATTTTCATTTTCTTTGTATCAGCTCTATTTAGTGTTTTTACACACATTATAAATAGGAAAAAATCAGTCGCCAAACAGCTATAGGATCACTAATAAAATTAAGCCTTAATTTACTTGATGAACGTTGCCCATCTTCTACTCTAGTTTTCCCTATTTTGACAAGAAACCAGGTGCAAATCCATCTTACCTAGACTAATCATCCTAGCTTCTTTGGTATGGAGTTGGCTTGCTTCCTTGAGGTTGTCCCTCATTCGTCTCCCACCCCTCTCCTAGGGTACTTGTTTTGTTTGATTTGGGTTCTACCATTTACATATCTCTTCCTTAGGTTGCCTAAGAATACCTGCACATTTTATGGATAAAGTTCCATTTGCAATTTGGAATTTATAGATATTACATAATCATCGTGTTGTTCTTTTACGACCCTACCCCATCCCTACCATGTTGTTGGTAGTTGGTCTTTGAGATCAACTGGCCTAGTCTTATTTTGTAATATTCTTAAGACTAGGCCAGTTGATCTCAAAGACCAACTACCAACAACTTATATATTTCTAATAAAAGAATATTTCTCCACCATATCTTCATGGTTTTGAAAAGGGAAATTAGATAGTCGTATTGATGTGAAAGGAAATATGAATAATGGATATCTTGCAAGTAAGAAGGTGTCACAAGGATGACAATAACAAAGAAGGGGATGCATAGAACACACTAGCACTTCTATGCTATGTTAGCATTAGAGTGAAGGAATATTCTATCACATCAACCAAGCTACCCACAAATCCAACTTCAGGATAGGCAGACCTTTGATGCGTCTGATACCTCATAGAGCACCGTCTGCTGTTCAAGTCTCAAAATTCATTTCTGCTACCTTCTCACATTTGCTCATCTAAACTATGCAAATGCATTACATAACATGGCCAATTTTATGCTTGCCAATCCCTTCAATGGTGTCCTGTGCACAATATTAAATTCATGTTATACATTTGATAAGCCAACATAGCCAAAAAAATAGTAATGAAACAATCCAGAAAATGTCAAAAACTGACCCACAATGAAAATGCAGTTCCTTTTCTGTGTTCTCGAGCAGAGATTGGTAACTTACCAGAAGGCTTTTCTCTTGATAGCACTTAAAGCTTTATGGTTAGGTTCCATAGCTGGCTTTCGATAGGTTTTGGCAACATAACGGTCAGAAGGCCAAGGTTGGAATCAAAGGAGAATTCCGCGACTGAAGACCCCAGCAAGCATTTTGTAGGCCTTTTTGAAGAATAGGCACCAAATCTACCACATCCATGGACTCTGATATTCACTGTTGGAGTTGCTAGTCCTGCTTCTTCTTCTCTTGTATCGTAGACTAATGTCTTAATAGCCCCTCCAGCATTGAACATGTCAATCAGACCTAGTGGAGCAAATGAAACATTTGTTGCCAGATTCTGCAAAAGATTACAACGTTAAGGTCAATCAACATATACAATGGAAATGGATATAGCTAGCTTGACGTCAAATTTCAAGATATGTAATGGAACTATTTACTTATGTGAGTTAGAAGGGTTGGTTATACATCTTGTTGTAACAAGTATAGTGAAGACAGTAAGATTCTGACCTTTTAACCAATAGAAAGATCTCGATCTTAGGAAAGGTCCTAAACGATGAATCCTTTGTTAGTTAAAAGAGTTGGGTTGGTCCTTTCGTTCAGGTACTGAGGCAGTAATGTCCTCAAAGATCTTAACTTCAACATCATCCTCTTCAGTTCAATGGCATAGTATATCCTTCTAATAAAGGTGAAATTTCTCTTGAAGGGCACTATAAACTTTGAGAGGGTTTCTATAATACTAAAGCTGACCCGGTAGTATCCATTATAGATTGGCAAGTACTACCATCAGAACCCAGTACATGTAAATTGTGCAGTTAGAATATTTACAAATTTGCAGCAAGTCTTACCTATGTTGCAGTTGTAAACTTACAGTTTGTTTATGTGAGTTAATAGTTCTGCAAGGCAACAAGGTTGAAGGTGTACAACAGGTGCTTGTGAGTTGTAAGTTCGGCAATGGGGTTTTATAAATATTGCAAGTGAGATCTTTACTGATAGTTCAAATGGAAGTCTGTAAGGTGCCATAACCAAGCCTTGCAGACCACAGCACACCCTCAGAGGACAAGATTGCAGCAATGGACATGGGAGCTTGCTTAGGTGGTAGTGGAAGGCTGCAGTTGTGGCATGTGCAAGGTCATGTAATAGCTGAAAGTTGCAGCATCACTTCTGTTAACCCTTTTGAATCCAAGAATTGTTCTATAACTGTCATGTAAATGTCCAAATATATATTTTGTACATACTGTAAAGGTGGATAAGACTTTGTACAGTCATGCCATGGTTAATTAAAAAATACAAAAACTGAGGAAGGTTATCCTTCCAAGAGATACTCTGTTCTTTGTGTGTTGTCTAATGTTATCATGTTTTATTTTCAGCTGCAAACTTCTTCACAACTCATGATTTTTAACAATCGAAAGGGTTTTCTAAAATTTTGTCATCTCTTGACCAGTTAGTAGACAATTTATAGAGCCATCGTTGAGCGTGGATTTCCGTAGTTTATCAACCTATTGCCTATGATTCCTGGGTTAACTGCATGCAGTGTTTTCTTTCCGACATGTTTTGGTTGATATCTTCAACCATCATTAGGGAGCTGAACCATCTCCTAAGGTTGTAATTGGCATTGCTCTACATCACTTGCCCTAAACTTGGGAATCTTACTTTCTATTGAAATTTTAGAGAGAATAGGAAAGGGTTCTCAAACCTTTATTGGTGTGATAGTGTAAAGCTCATACTCCAATACTTCAAGGGTCACAGAAAAATGTGCACTCTTTTGCAGAAGCATGAGTCCACCTGAACACCAGTGAATCAAAAAACTAAACAAGAGTAAATATTTGTATAATTTGGTCATATGATGATTAGAAACTGTGCGTGAAACATGATCATACCTTTATGGGAATAAACTGCACACAAACCGTCCCAATCACCTATTGCTGCCTCGGCTAACAAATGCACATTTTGCGGATGAATGCTCACTGAACATCTTTTCGAATTTTCATCATGACGCATATTTATCTTATCTTCTTGGCTCCAGGCAGCTCCCTGGCAATTGAATACACCCAGAACTCCAGTATATTTGTTCATGTTCCATATCTTCAATAGGCTGCAACAAACCAGTTGCCAGAAATAGATTGCCATTAAAGCCACTAAACCTACATTCCTTATTCCATTCAACCTTGAAGAAAGAGATGATAAAATTATTTCCCTCTGCAGAAATGAGCCCATCTACCTCTTCCCGTCACGGTTGGGGTCGACAAACAAGCAATCCCAAGTAGGCCGACCAGGCAAGCGTGCCCGCAATATAGAACCATCCGGAAGAACAAGCTTTCTTAACAATTCAAAGTTGTGTTCACCAGGTTTGTCACTGTGGGACCAACAAGAATAATTTAGAATTTTGCATTTGCCTAAACTAGTTCCATAGCTAAAATTCCCATGACTAATATCCCAAGGTAATTTTAGTAATAGTGCAGTAGGAAAATCAGTTGGTGTGTGTTATCTGAGGTTACTTCAATGCAAACAACTGGCAGCTATGCAAATCCACCACCAGAAGATTATTCCAATTTCCTTGGAATAGTCACATGACTTGGACACAGGAATGACTGAACAAAGCCATTGCAAACCTCACAAACTAAATTGTATAGCCTCAACATTTCTGTACAAAATTCTCTTGAAATAACAGCTCTGAAATTGTTTGAGGGTTCTTCAGGAATCATTGCCTCTGTTTCCGAATCAACGTTTTGGACCTGACTAATGCATCGTCGCATCTGTTTCCAAATCGACATTTCAGACCAGACTAATGTATTCCATGATCAAGATTGATCCTGAAGAACCCTCAAACAATTTCAGAACTGTTATTTCAATAGAATTTTCAACACAAATGTTGAGCCTAGACAATTTATTTTGTGAGATTGCAATGGCTTTGTTGAGTTAGTCCTAAACGTCGATTCGGAAACAAATGCGATGATTCTGGAAGAACCGTCAAAGCTCACACAATGATATTCCTTGTAGAAGTACGAAACTAGAAAGTTCTGAAATTATCTATACCTGACATAAACAGGGCAGCCACCAATAGCCCTGGCAGCAGCATGGTATTCTGCAGCGGGATGAAGACTCTGAAAACATTGTTATTAGTTGCAAACAGCGAAATAAGTGGAAATATACAAAAGAGAGGACATTGATTCCAAATTGATCAAATCAATAATGAAGTGAGTTACATAGAACATGTCCCAATCAGGTTGCATGAACTCCCCAAGAAAGATGCTGTTGTATGACACTGAGGCAATATGAATTACGTGAGACAGCGGATCTCTTGGGTAGAAATCATCTGAAGCTCTTACAACTGCTGTTTGCTTTGAACTGCAAATAATTAAAAGGATAAAGTCATGTCTGAGAAAAATCCAAGGAGAAGTATATTTCATTTTTTCAAATGAAATAACAAACATTTTTGCCAATAAACAAGGACAAAAAGACCAGAATTATTACAAATAAAGAGCATCTGTGCCATGACTCATGCATGCTATGCACCCATTATCGGGGAAATTCTGAGCAATAGAGGCATCCAATGCCCGCTGATACTCTCTAGTTAGTGCCACTCTACCTCCAAAACCACTGCCAACAGTCTCAAGAACATTCTGAACATCCACTTTAACACCATCAATTCCAGATGCAGCCAGGTAGCTGTGTAACTCATCATAGAACTGGAACACGCTCTTTGGATCCATCAGCCCAAGTCCTTGAACGGAAAGACTATCTATTTCTGGCATATAGGCCAAAGAGTCAGCTGTAGATGCAGGATACTTAAATGTAGAATTGTAGTGATCCATTTCAGTTATTCCTGGCTTAACTCCTCCCCAGTAGCCTGTAATTGCGTGCCATATATACACATACCTGCAAAGACAAGGACAGTTACCTGCTTCAGAATTATCATTGTTGTTTTGTTTCAATTGAACATTTTTGAACTATGACAATTTCTTCTAACAGCATTTTCCATAAGAGGCTGCGACTTACTTCAAATGGTACTTCTCTTTTGCTATTTGAACTATATGTTGAATGCCCTTGGCTGGATCTTCTGGCCTTTTGCCTTCTTCCACATCTATCTGAAATTTATTATTCTCTTTTATCTGATTTAAGCGACCGAGGACCCTGAATAGCATAAGAAAATACAGAGTATTATGTTGTTATTCATCCATTCAGACTTATCTAAAAGAATGTTATCATCACTGTTCCAGAATTTATGCTTCTAAAGTTCTCTTACAATTTATCAGTAACCTTTTCTGGGTATTCAACGGATTGCCAACCATCGTCAATGATCACAAATCCTGGCGGTGTGCCTCCATCTGAAAGGCTGAAGTATATAATCATGTGTTAGAACCTTTCTCCACTTCCCACTGTGCCCAGCAGCTAAAATTCGTTCAACGCATTTATACCACACTCCCTAGCCCCCCTAAACATGCTGAATTCCAGCCAACATGAACAATCAAATACTTGGACAGAAATTTACATACTAGACCTTGCAGACAGACAGGGAAGTCAACATTAGAAAAAAAAGAAGAAAGGTCAGTTATAAAATGAGAAAAACTGACATGATAGTTTGGAATCTGGATACAGACTTATCTACAAACAGCATATTGCTGTTTATCGAGCCTCACTGTAACTTGCCACAATGGGTTGATACCAGCAAGAAGAATGTGATAATGGAGGGTTAAAACCAAGTTGCAAAATATCCTAAGAATTTTGAAAATAGACATTGCTTTAATAAAAGGTTCGAGTATGTTTACCTCTTCAAGCCTCTTTCTACGCCCTCTGCAGAAACATCTTGGTAGAAGGCATCCCATGTGCACCATCCAAACCAATCAAGGATCCCTGGCATCTGTAAAATCAACATATCACATGGATGACATTCCCTAAAGAATCAACAAATGCTTATACGGATACAAGTGATTTATTCTACTTAGTCACCTTCTTCTTATCTCTCTGACAAAACGTCTTCAAATGAAGCTCCGCAGCCCTGCAGTATAAAACCCAGAGCACATGATACCAATAGTTGTCTTTTTAACAAAACAATAAAATGCTAGGCATTTCCTCACACAATGGAATCTTTTGAAATTGTGCAGTTTCTACAAGCATTTCTCCTCGTGAACATTTACCAATTAGGAGATCATGCATTTTGTTTCATTTAAATACAAAGTTTATAGTGCATTCACTGACACTTTTTCGGAATTACCATGATACATTTATGTTTACTATCTTAAAACTTGCATCAACATAAACCTTACCGGACAGCATCTGTTATGACACCGAATGGATCTGTTCCAGCCTTGATAAAGACTGAATGTGTGAAGGAGGATCCTGTAACAGCAGAGTCGCCTGCAAGACGAACTTTCGAGAATTAATGCACTATCAAAAATTGATCAAAGAGTAATGTAGCCCCTGCCCATTCTAGCATGAAAATGTTATCAACATTGGCTACCGTTAATCTGACTAATAAAAAATGGGCGGATGCTCTGCTAAACAATGGAAGGTCATTCTAAGAACCATAGTCACCCATCTTCAAAAAAAATTTGAAGAGAGTTTTGGAATGTTTCACAACGACTATTCAAACTAATGGTCAGTAAGTTCCTTTTGGAGAAGGTATCAAATTGAAAAGTTCACTAAAATGCCTATATAAGAATGCACAAAATATCAGAATTGCATTTTTCTTTAACAACAAAATAATAGAATCCCGGGATAAAATGACATGGAAAGGATAATTGTTGATTCTAGTCAGGAAAAAAATAAACTACAAAAAGATCCACGTAAAGCACACCAAAATATCATTATGGGAGCACTACAGCCGAAGTCAAAATTTCAAGAATCACTACTACAAATATAGCAGACCCTCTCGTCAGGGCATTCCAAGACATATTATTAGGTTTTTACTGTTCTAACCTCTGCCCTGACCCTCCCCCACACTCCCAATGATGAAATGATTCATAAGGAGGTGACCCAAACCTCCCAAAGCCATGGTGGAAATGCGAGTGTCTAATAAGCATGGGGTTATATTTGAGAATGGAACTCACCAACTGCCAAAATAATACCTAATAAGCTTGGATTTATGTTTGATCCCTGAGTTTTGTTAGCTCAAAATTCAAATAAATACCTAATAAACATGGAGTTATGCGTAGGCCCCGTGCTTGGCCTGCTCAAAATCTGAAAGACTGAATCAACACCTAATAAAACAGAGTTGAGTGTCAGCCCTGAGCTTCCTAGCTCAAAATCTGAATCAAGTCCTAATAAGCATAGCCGTAAATGCATTTGGGCCTGACCTTAGCCAATTAAGACTGAAACCGATTCCGTAATAAGCATGGAATTATCTTATCCTGCTCAAAATCAATGCGCTAGTTGAATAGCCAGATAGTTACGGAACAACTGACCTGAACTTATTACAAACGCTAAAGATTTAAAGATTCTTTCTTCTTTTTGACAGCAATTACATACCACTCTCCAAGCAGAGCTCCAACTCGTCCTTTGCATTTCCTTGCAGACATGCTCTGAATGGTCCCTCCAAAAGAGGCAGGACAACAGTGTAAACCATGTCAGCAGCACTGGACCCACCGAGAAGAGGGGCACTCTCCAACAACAAGAACTGGGTCTCCGGAGGAATCTCTTTCCCAGAGTTGCCCGTTTTCTGAGCCATCCACCATATTTTGAAACGAAAGCACGACAGGAAACGGACATTGCTACACACCATGAATGTTATCAAAATCTCAGAACAACAAACCATAAAATAGATTATATATAGCAAAATGACGATGGAAATACGAAAGCAGCAAGAGAAGCCAGTTGCATTCAAAAACTTTATGAGAGTGGAGGTGGTCCATGTCTCTCACTTTTGTGCACCCATGTGTATAACAGTGCATTGGATGTGCTCAGAAATGCATTTTGAATTTGAAAAGCTTGACAATGCATGTCTAGACTTCACAGAGAAGGTCATACGAATGCCTGACCAGTCAAAAGCTCAAGGTGTGTATCAGGTATGGGTTTAGATGTGTTTAACGCTGGAGGATCATAATTCATATCTGGACTCCATACATCTTAAACATTGCAATTCAAAATATGTGATCCCAAGTTTCACAACCTTAAGTTGCATATTAAAGGTCTAGAAGGGTTTGACTCTTGAAGTCGTATGTTTACATTGCACATAGATGGCATATCAAATATTGAGACCAGAGATACACAACACAGAGTTGCATATCATCAACGTGAATATCAGAGATTGGTTTAGATGGGTTTGAAGGTTGAGAAAGCATGTATGAAGTTTACATTTCAGAGATTGAAACTAGAGATATGCAGTCTAACATTTTACACCCTCAACAGTGCAAATGAAACATGGATTTAGTTGGAATAAAAGCTTGAGGATACATATTATGCAAAGGACATACAAAAAATATCTTAACTCCGATATACACCATCTCTAGACATGGATTCAGTTGGATTTGAAGCTTGAGGATTCTTATTACATAAATTACACATCACAAATTATATAATCCTGATATATGCAACTCGAGCTTCACAACTTGAGGTGCATATCAGAGATGATTTAGATGTGTTTGAAGGGTTCATACAAATAAAAAAATTCAAACTTGAAATGCAGAAGGTGGAGCTTAGCATTAAGGTGAGAACAAACCTGGGTTTAAATTGGTAAAGGTTAATTTATGAAGAGAAGCTAGGTGCTCTACAGTCTGGGCTTAGATTGGTGAATGCTAATTGCATTCGGAGAAAGGAACTGCTCTACAACTTTGGAGGAGATTGATGAATGCTAATTGCATTCAGGGAACTGCTCTACAACTTTGGTGGAGGGAGATTTTTGTGGATATGCTTCATGTGTAAAATCTTAAAAAAAAAAGCTGATATACACATATAACTTGTATGATATATGTGGTGTATATTTTATATTTCTGATGTTAATAAATCCAAGGTTAAGATCAATCTATGCTAACTACTTACTTAAGAGTTCCCAGGGAAACTATGTGCCTACTGGCACTTTGTGGAAACGAAGCCCCCAAGAACAGACCTCCAGCTCCTCCATCCAGAGGTGCGGGAGGAGATTCAGTGGATCTCACATTATGGGGAATGTTGCAGAGAACGCTGCTGTCCCCAACAAGGAGTTCATCGCTGGCAATTCTCACTGTAGCTGTAGGGGTGGGGGTGGCGGTGTGGGAAATACAACTGCACTTGGTTCTCGAATACGCTGTCCTGAATGGTTTTATATAACAAAGTCTAACAGTAACAGGATTCAAAAAGCTGGGGAAGTATAATTTGGAGGCCAATGAATTCAAATGGGACGTCTTAATATTCATTTTCTCTCCTTTCCTCCGCTGCAACACCGAGGCTGATGCAGTATTCGTGAAATGAGAACAAACTCCGTAAGCCATTGTTGGAACCTATGAAGCCTATCAGACAAGAATTGCAACATGCAATATATGAAAGAATTTGGTATAGAATAGAGGATCATGTGGACAATTTTCAGATTCCATCCATCCAAACTTAGAAGATAATTTTACCTACGTATGTTTGATGATGACCATACATTAATCAGGATAAGGTGGTTTTGCTCCCCACAGGTACTTGGTACTAGCTCTTTGTAATGTGTGGTAGCAGGGCTGCTAGGCTGCCATAAGGCAACTCTTGTAAACTAATTTTTAGATCCCATTCATCTCGAAGAAGAAGATAATTCCACCTCGAGATTTCTGAGGACGAACATAGATTAATCAGGATAAGGTGGGTATCGTTCTCACAGGTACTGTGAAGCTTGAAGTAGCTGTTGGTAATGTGTGGTAGCAGTAGCTCTGGTACAAGGCAACTCTGGTAAAATAAACTTTTGCAGAATTTAATTTTTTTGTGTAAGACAAATATAAGGGGGTTTACCTATCGCGCGATCTAACATCGTTCTGAAACTTGTCCAGAATTTGAACTATTGAGTTAAAGTGAAAAAGACTTTTATACGTACAAAAACGTCTCTTTAAACTTTTAATGTAAACTGTGTTAAAGTGTGTATATATATATATATATATATAAACTATTAAAAAACCTTAAAATATTATTGGAATTAAGTAATTTTTAACTTTTCATAATGAAAATATAAATAGTTTAAATATAAATTATTTTTGTAATTATTGTTAGTTAATAATATAATAATAGAGTGGATCTATTACTTTCTTACTTGATTAAAAGAATCCGTGGTGGTTGAAAATAATTAACATGGTTTGATTTCTGTCTACTTTTTTAATGAATATAATGGTTTCTTGTGATCACTCGGTTCAACTTTCGAAATCTTCATTGCTATTTATCGGCCTTACAAACATGTTTACTTGTATTTTTATAAACATTACTTCTCTCTTTAATATCATGCAACTAATCTAGATCCATCTTAATCTTGATTTATCAAGCGCTGAGAGGGATCCAACCTCTCTAGATGCAAACCTCTTTTTTTAGTGCAAAACTTGAGGAAATGTTTGCACCTTGAGATATTTGATCCTTCTCAGTGCTTGATAGATCCGGGTTAAGATGGATCTAGACTGGTTATATAATACTATATAATATCTATATTTGTATCTATGTGTCTCTTTCTTATTCCCTCTATCTCACACCCCAAACATACACATATCTATTTATCTCTCTCTCCCTCCATTTTCCTCTTTGCCTCTCTCTCTTCCCCTTCTCTCTCTCTCTCTCTCTCTCTCTCTCTCTCTCTTCCCTCCCACTCTCCTCTCTCCCTCTCCATCGCTCCCTTGTCATTTTCTCTCTCTCTACCTTTCTCCCTCTATGTCTCTCTTCTTCCTTCCCTATCTCTCCCCTTCCAACTCCATATCTCTTCTTCTCTCTCTTGATTCCTCTTTCTCCCTTTCTCTTCCACCTCCCTCTCACTTCCCTCCTCTCCTCTCTCCCTCAGTCTCTCCATCTCTCCCTTGTCACTCCCTCTCTCTCCACCTCCATCTCTCTATGTATTTGTTCTTTTCTCCCACTCTCTCCCCCTCCAACCTCCTTTCCTCTCTCCCTCACTATATCTCCATCTCTCCCTTTTCACCCCCTATCTCTCTCCACCTCCATCTCTCCGTTTTTGTTCCTCTCTCTCTCTCTCCCTATCATGTCATATTGTTATAAAATATTTTGGTTGTGAAATAAGTTATTGTTTTTTGGGCATGCGATATTGGTAAGCCATGGTATTGGCCCATGTTATTGTAACAAATCTTAATCACAAGTTAATAAAAAAATCAAAATATAACAAAATTATTTTTATTATTTTAATTTCTTTAATTTTCTATTGTTAATTGAGCCAACATTTAAATGTTTTCACTATCCTAATTAATTTTAACTTTTATTTTTTATTTTATTAACTAAGTAAACATTTAGAATTGTTTACATACTTACGTTACACCTACACATATACTCTATAATCAGTTGTAGAGTGCCTCTCAGCACAATAAAAAATATGGTTAAACATGCATTTTGTATATACATTGTACCCATCTACATGCCATCTATGCATGCAACATACACATGTAATATATGCAATGGGTATGCATACAAGACCCTCAATTCAATCAAGGTTGTGTTCAAGGCATACCACTTAGAATTGATCGAGGCATGGTTGTTGTGACACAATTTCAATTTTTTCCTTGACTAAAAATCCAGGCCTCAATCTAGCCTCATGATCATGACCTCGTTGATTGTTTATTGATTATTGGTGACTGTCTTTCTAATGGAGATCCCCAAAAGTACATGCTAGTTATGGGTGGTTATTAATGGTTTTTCCTCCTTAACCTTAGATAAATTCACTCTCAAACATTATTTGAGGTAACCCTAAATGAGTTTGATGAATTAAGTAGTGGCATCCCCACCCATCAATCCCAACCATAGGATGGTTAGCCACAAACAAGAATTTCAAAGTCCAACACTCGGGATTTCCCTCAACATACCAACAAAGAGGAGCTCTCTAGAAGGACCAAAACAAAAAGAAACATATGCATAGTGTAAATTACAAGAATGCAACAAAATAAACTATCATGGATTCTTAAAATGCCATGACAATTACATTTTCATTAACAAGATAAAAAATATTTACATATAGCATGCATTTAATACATAATTTTCTATAATCAGAAAATTAACAATCAATTTGCATATTCATAGATAATGAAATGAGACTTATATCTTAGTTTAAGAAAATAACTATGTAAGAGTATTTTTCCACTCCATTGTAGAATCTAGCTCGGATGCAACCACCAAGATGGGCTATGAGGCCACAAAGGTGAAGGAACCAAGGTGAAAGAACCCAATCATTGTATGCTTCCTAAGAATTGCCTACAAAATTAACACTTGGTTGTCAGACATTCAAAGAGTAGGTAATGAACAATGGGTGATAAATTCCTATCATGGCCATCCTTGATGCTTACCTACAACCAACTATTCCATCCCAATTTTGTAATGTTCCACTTCTTGGTGCTTAAATTTGGCTAATTTCCTAATTGGTAAAAAATAGTAATGGAGAACACAACATGAGTTACATAGAGAATATGTAAGAGTTATCTCCACAATGATAAGGTTAACTGAAAAAATGAGAGGATTGGTGGAAATGAGTGTTTGCATCACTTCTAACCAAGTGAATGTAGGACTCTTACATATCTCATAATGATTGTACCCAAACCATCCTCTCATGATTATGTGAAATGGATTTCCCCACGTACTCTTTATATGCATTCAATGATTGGTTGATAAGTCAAAGAAGGCACATGATAGAAAAAAAATGTGTTTTATGGATAACATTTTGCAATAGAGGATTCATTTTCCTCTAGACCCTCTTTTCCTCTTCCCCTCTGGTAGAATCATAACCCCTCTCATGTTCCACACAACCATTTTATACCATTTTATATTATATTTCAATATTATTATTTACATAACTTGAGTTCCTTGTGACAACCCTACGAATTGGTCAACATAAATATATTTACATCATCCATACCTAGATATTCACTCATCAAGTCTTGGCCGTAAGATCCATATGAGGAATCCATACTAGCATATTTACGATATTTACATAACATGAGTTGATATATTCTAGGGGTCAAAATTGGGGTATTTTTTCCCCTTCCCCTTGGAATAGCACTAACCTTGACACTACTCAAAATTTAGAACAAAAATTAGTATGGCTCTTTCATGGAATCCTCTAGCTCCCATATAACCTCATTAGGACCAAGTATTTCCATTGTACTTTTGTGAAATTTATGACACCTAGAAGGTGCTATTAACCCAATTAATTATTCCAGTTACTTATACACAACAAATTAATTTTCCAACTAAAAGTAATGAATAAAAACATGAACAATGCCATTCACCAAATAAATTGTAGCAAAATACATAAGAAACCAATCACACAAAAGACAAATATTTTTAGACAAATGTCCCTGGAAAAGTATTAATGTGGGGAAAACCAGTCTTTAGTCTGAGGGTTTTATTATTATCTTTAGAAAATCTGTTAATTGGAAATTACATAAATTGCTTGCCTGGATTTGGAAAAGCTCCGACAAAAAAAAAAAAAATCTCCACTTTTGAAAATTAACTCATCCCTATGGAAACAACTTGGCCTTCTGAAAGCAACTCAACCATCCTATATGGCTCACTCTCAGCCCACACATGTGGCCTAGTGGAATTCGGCCTCCTATGGCAACTCACACAACTAGATGAATATCTCAGCCTCCCTTGGAAAATCAACCTCCTTTGGCAATTCGTCATCTCTCTAGAAAATCAACCTCCTCTTGGAGCTCACTTCCCTCACTAGAAAACTTTGCCTCCTGCAAAATAATTCAGCCTCTTGCAAAACCTCCCTTTAAAACTCAAAAGCTAGAAGTGTCTTGGATGAAGAATAAACTCCAAAAAATTTCTTTCCAATCATTGTTATTGAAACCCTCCTAGTGTCTCACTGAAAATTTACCCAACTCGAATGATCTTTGATGCTACCCATCGATTCCCTTTATAATCTCTCATTCACAAATGAATGGACAATATTATAAGTTAACTTGATCCAATCGATGGCTAAGATCAACTTAAAAATTTTCTTAAAGCTTCTAGAGGTAAATCGATCCTATCTCAACTAATGTCAATTAATTATTCACTTTTTTGAAGTTTAACTTAGGAAATATTTAAAAAATCATTAATTGTCTTAATTAAAAAAAATTCCCTAGGTGAAACGTGGGAAAAATTACATGGGCTTGTAGATAATTAATCCCTCTATGTTCCCAGCCTCAATGACACCTCTCTATGAAAGAACACATGTAGTATGAGCTATAGTATTTAACACTTTCTCTTAGCGAGGAAGATATTATCCACAACACCCAACTTATCCCCGAAGAATAAAAAATTCATTTATTCAAGGTCTCTGCCAAAATGTTTTCCACCTTTTGATCTATAGGAACATATTGTAGTCGAACTAACCCACGGTGTACAAGTCCCTAATGAAATGATATCTAATTTCAATGTGTTTTGACCTATCATAAAATATTTGATTCTCATATAGCTTGATGCAACTCTGATTATCACAGTGGATAATGGTCGACTCCATCCTCTGACCAAACAGTGACACTAGTAGCTTCTGAAGCCATATGGCCTCACATGTAGCCATTCTCGCTACAATATACTCTCTTGTTGGGGATCTTAATGCAACCAAATTATGCTTCCTGTTGTATCGAGAGACAACCCCTGATCCAATGTTTCCAAGCAACATCTTGAAGTGCTTTTCCGGTCCACTGCATTAACTGCCTAGTCTCCATTAGTGTTGTTGGAAATATGTTGACATTGATGTCAAATGAAGCATCATGAAGTGGCATTTATTAGATGGCTGGAGGAAAGTTGTTGAATAAGTGAAATTGGTGTCTGAAGGAGCATTATCTTCAAATCAATTTTTTCCTTATATATTCTTCTCCGTTAGATGAAATTTCAAGCTCAAAGTGCCCATGAAATTTTTATGTAATTTCTATGTCAAAATATGTAAACCAATCAAAATCCTTTAAATTTCAAAAGAGGTACATGTCAATATTTTGGAGGGAGAAAAGAAGAAAACTACATTTTTTAATTGTATTTTTGTCTTATCTCCTTATAGGTTTACTCAAATTTCAAGTGTAGACACTTGCTGAATGAGAAATTTAATTCCACATCCAACGGGTACCCATTATCCATCCTTTTGAGAAGACCCACATTGATAAAAACTGAAGATACATTAGAAAACAGGCTTAGGATTTGAATTTGAGTCAAGATCAACAACTGAGAATAAGGGTAAGAAAGCTATTAATTTTGTCAAAGCTATGAAAAATTCAAAAAATGCAATAGACTCAACAAACCCAATTCTACAACACAAAGAAAAAGGTAGCACATATTCCAATTTGCAGCTACAAGATAAAAATGGAAAATCAATTTCGACTCAACAAGGAGCAAACATTGTTTCAAACACAAATCGAAATTTTCAGTAGAGAAAAACATAGGCTCGAATCACACAACATGTTGGTATATCTCGAAAAATTAAATAACAAAGCAAAATGAATCGATTTTTTACTAGGTACGAGGGTATTTTTCCTGGATATTGCTTTACTTGCACTAACTATGGTCATAAAGATGCAAATTGGAGGGTGAATGTATCATTTAGGCATATCAAGTCACAAGGAAGAATTTATCAACATGAAAATCAATTTGCCAGGAAAAGGAGAAACGAACCTAGATTTAGGAATCCATTTTTCCCAAATAATATGGTCCAATGTTATATCTGTCAAAATTTTGGCCACAGAGCAATTTTTTGCAGACTCAGAAACCAAATGGAAGCTCCAAAAATCAAGCAATCAAACTAGAAACCTAAGGTATGGAAGAAAAAGCAAAATGAATAAAATTGTGATCTAGTGATATATGCTCAGAATTTAAGGAGTCAATGGTATATGGATAATGGTTGCTTCATGCATATGTCAGGAGATAAAGCAAGTTTTTGTCATGGAAACCAGTTAGAAAAGGTAATTTGTAACCTTTAGAAATAATGCACCAAGCAAGATAATATGCAAAGGAATAATTAGTCTTAAAAATGACAGAGGTAAGGCTAAGGATGTTTTGTTTGTTATTGCCCTGAAGCACAACTTACTCAGTGTTTTGTGGATGTGTGACCAAAGCTATGATGTATTATTTAGATCTAAGAACTATTAAATAAAGTATGCAAGCACAAGTTAGGCAATAGTTGAAGTTGTTAGCACATGCAATAATGTTTATGTTCTAAAAGAAATGTCAGAGAAAAGTTGTCTAACTAAGACTAATCATAGCTAGTTGTGGCATCAAATAATAGGACATTTGAATTTTGATCAGATTGTCAAGTTGGGCAAGAAGAACATTGTCAAAGATCTACCAAAGTTGTCGAAGCGAGAGAAAAACATTTGCAAATCTTGTCAAATTGGAAAATAATTATGCGTGCCATTCAAATCCATGGAGAACTCAACAACTAGACCTTTGTAGTTGGTACACATGGATTTGTGTGGTCCTTCAAGAACTCAGACACCCTCAGGTAAATTGTATTTCATGCTTATCATTGATGATTTTAGCATAATGACATGGGTAACATTTTAAAGAGAAAGACCATAGGCCTTTGAAAAGTTCAAGAATTTTAAGGCCATGGCTAAGAATGAGATAGACTATAAAATAAAATGCATAAGGTCTGACAACAGTAGTGAGTTTACCACCGAGGAGTTTGATTATTTTTGCAAGGAATAGGGCATCAAAAGAAAAATTACAATAGTAAAGACTCCACAACATAATGGAGTAGTAGAGAGAGCCAACATATATTTCCAACAGTTGGCTAAAGCCATAATGGGAGAAAGAAGTATACCACAAATTTTTTAGCTTGAATCCATTCAAACAATAATGACGATTTTAAACAAGAAACTTTAAACCAAACAATGATAAAAATCCATATGAGCTCTCGTATGGCAAACCTGCTATAGTCAAATAGTTTAAAGTATTCGGGAGAAAATGTGATATCAAGAAGAATGAATAAAACCTTGGTAAGTTTGATGAAAGAGATGATGAATGTATTTTTCTTGGGTATTGTTGTCACCAATTTGACCCCCATTTAATTTTTGGCTCCTTCTGTCATTTTTTGTCTTGTGCTTCCTCTCATATTCTTATCACTCCCTTGAATTATTTTGTTTGCCCTGCATTAAGCTGGTTGTTATAATAATCATTATAACTTATAAAAATTATTGCATTAAATGAGGATTTAAAATTCTAAACTTAATTTTTTTTGTACATTAAAAAAATACTCTAACTCTAAATTATGATTTTCATTATAACAATCATTATTAATAATATATATATATATACTAAAATACAAATCAAATCAAATTAATAATTAATTAAAAATTAATAATTAAAAATCAAACATAAATTAAATAAATAATAAAATTAAATCAAACATTAAATAATTTTAAATTAAACAACATATAAATTAAAATAATTAAAAATTAAATCAAAACTCAACTTACATATCTCCTAACTACCCTCACCTCATGATATTCATTCACTCTCCAAGAAAGTACAAAAAACTAAACCTACTATTCGAATTTTAATTTATAACAAAAGTGTGAAGGGCTTGGGTATTATAATACCCAGTGAAACTATTAAGAAAATTAAAAATAAAACCCATTAAAATTCAAACGAAACTTGACTCCACCAGCGAACGATGAAACGTATATGAGGTCATCGGACCTTTCATTCATTATAACCGTTGGGTATACGAGAGAGGAGGGTTGTCGACCAAGTTCGGATCCTATGGCTTATACCTCATCGGCCTATTTTAAAAAGTTAACCGTTAATTCCATCTGCAGCAATGACCATATGATTATATTTTTTCGATGGATGAGTTTTCATCGGATTTAACATGCTGACCATTCTGCATGCAAGTGGAAGAATCTTCACGAACCAAGAAAATCAAGAGCTTTTTGCTACCGGTATGGAACAACAGTTTTAGGTGAAAAAAAACAACATAGATGTTAAAAAAGATAGTGGAGTAACAAAGTGCTTTCGTAGCGGTATGTTGATTTCTCTAATCCACAAAGTCATAGAGATGTGCAAAAAATCTCAACCTCAGAAGGAGGTCTCAAACACTTTTCCAACTAATCTTTGGTATGGTGAAGAATGTAAGGTTACCAAAAGGTCACTTAAGAAGGAGACAAATAGTGAAACCATGAAGAAACATAAAAATATGATTAAAACTAAAAAGAAAGTTACGTGGATGCTAGAAGGAATGAATTAATTACTTTGGGAAAGTATAACCCCAAAGGTTTTTGGCGGGAGTTCCAACAAAAGACAAAGAAAACAAATAATATATCATTTGCGCAGTGGTTAGATTATGTGAAGCTTCTCTATGAGAGAGGTCAGGAGAAAAGTAACCCCCCATAATTGACACTACGACCGAGTTATTCTCAGTGGAGGAGGTCAAGCGAGGTATAAAAATTTTAGCAAGTGGTAAGGTTCAAGACATTGATGGTTTGAAGGCAGAATTTTTGAAGTGGGGTGTTGAGACCTTGGCCCCAATCATTAAAAGGATATTCAACAACGTCATGCAAGGTAATTTTCCAATGGAATGGACTACGAGCGTGGTTATACATCTTTACAAAAGTGAATACATCAATAATCCTTCTAATTACCGCATTATTATGGTCAATCTTCTTCTTGGAAAATTGTTTGGGAGCATGTTAGAACGTAGAATCAACAACTGGGTGGAAAAAGAGGGTAAAAGAGCTAAAGGGAGAGTTGGTTTTATGCCAAGGCACTTTACCATTGACCATTGCATCACTCTTAGGCACTTCATCAAAAAATGTTTTGGACATCTAGGGCGAGGAGGCCTTTTGTTGCTTCGTTGACTTCAAGAAAGATTCTGATATCATCCCTAGAGATAAGCTTTGGAGAATAATGGAAGAGCTCGAAATTCCAAGGGAGTACAAAGCAACTATTCATAAACTTTATGAGAAATTTAGCACAGAAATTAGAACTAAAGAAGGCTTTTCTGAATGCTTTGGTAGTGACATTGGGGTTAAGTAGAGGTGCCCCATTTCCCCCATGCTTTTCAGTTTATATATTGATAAGCTGCAAGAATGGGTGAACAACACTAGTGGAGAGGGTGTTCAATTAGCAGGATATGTGGTGAAGTTACTCTTGTATGAAGACAATCTTATTCTAATTGCAAAAACTGCTCATGGTTTGAGAGAGAATTTGAAGGCACTAGAGATTTTTTGTCAAGAGGTGGGGATGCAAGTAAACACTAGAAAAACTAAAGTCATGATCGTCTCTTTGAAGAGGAAAAAACAACAAGTTAACTTTATTTTCGAGGGAAAAGTCTTGGAGATAGTGGAAGAGTACAAGTACGTAGGATTTTTTTTTCACAACATGTTCAATTGGGAAACATGCAGAATTGAAAGGATTCAAGGGAGATGGAGAGCTTCTTACCTTCCTCAGAATAGATGCAGGAAGGCAAAATTACGGGATTGGAAAACCAATAGAACTCTTTTTGGATTTTTATTTACTCTGGTTGTCCTCTATGGATGCGAGGTTTGGGGGAGAAACATGTCAGATCACAAATGGAGACAGGTAGAAATAATTCAAAAACACTTAATCACTAGTAACCTTAAAGTCAAATCAACAGTCCCATATGAGATCTTGCCGATGGAGTCTGGTTTCCTTCTAATGGAAGCTTTAGTAATCATTCGTTTGTTAATATATATAAAACAGGGGGATGACATGGAGGAACATCGTTGGCCCAAGTTGATTGTGGTAGAAATGTTAAAACGTAGGAAGAAAACTTGGAAGAAGAAAAATGACAAGTGGATGGGAAAATGGGGAATCAATTGGCGAGATTGTCCTAATTCTAAAGTGGAAATGAAAAATCGAGTGTGAGAAAAATTCAAGACTGCCATGTGGGAAACATAGTTTGGTCGTAAAAAAATGATATATGTCAATACTTTCAACCCAAAATGGTCCCATGATGAAAAGACCTCTTTGAATTTCGCAATCAAGGGAAAGAATAAAGTTTTAATAGTGCAACTAAGGACCAGATCCCACCATCTTAGATACGAAATAGATAGATGGGTAGTTCCCAAGGAAGAGTAGGGCGAAATAAGTTGTGCCTTTTGTGGGGGAGGAGCGGTTGAAACTGAGTGACACTTCATCATGGAGTGTCATGCCTATGAGGACATTCATAGTTAGTTCGAAATTGACCTGAAAGTGGACAGACTATGTGAGCTATTTGTGGAAGGAAGGATACACAAGACGTCAAACTTTTGGATCATGATTCATGCCAAGAGGGTTGTTATAGAGAAAAACTTGATGGTGTGATGTTTTGTTGGTTGGATATCTGGGACCCTTAGATCGCTTTGGTCTCATGGACATAATTAAAATTCTTCAATTCAATCCAATTCGAGCAGTCACGAAAATGTATTATGGGTATAAAGATTTAATATATAGAAATTTATATATATATATATATATATATATACACTTATATGTTATATATTAAAAAATATATATTAAGGTTATATATAATATATATTATTATTTGAAAACAAAAATTATATATATATATATATATATGAAACTTAAAACACACACACACACACACACACATATATTTAAATTTATATTATTCTGATTATGTTTTTTTATCAAATTCTATTCTTATATTAAAGCACAATAAACATTTAAAATTAAAGCTATATTTTTTATATTGTCTTTCATTTTAAACTCAAATATTTTATTTTTAATGGTTGGGTGAAGAAATTGTGCACACATCAATTTAGTATGGGAGGAGCATTGAGACTTCATGACAAATTTTGTAGAAATGCAAACATTTAAAAGAGAAAATCACATTAAATTTAATATTTTGTATTTTATCTTGCAGAGTACAAGTTTCAATCAAGGGTTTTCAAGGAGAATCTAACTCTCCCATAGTTTATTCAGATCAAAGAAGAGAGGAGACCTTGCAGCTATAGAAGGGGAAAGCACAATAGATTTCTATTGTCTACATTTGATGGGTCATCCACATGCACAACAAGGGCTTGGGGAATGGATTTGGATGCATTCTTCTTGCTACATCCAGTAGTAGAAAAAGAAGCTATTGAGATTGCAGCGCTACACCTTGAGGGTGAAGCAAACATTTAGTGGTTCAGCCATTTGATTCATGCGAGAGTGACTACATATGTAGATTTTACTCAAAGACTGATCAAGAAGTTTGACAAGAAGAAATAAGAGGAGAAGAGAACTTCACCACCACTTGCTGCAGGAGTACTTGCATCAGGAGAAGGAACACTTGCACCTTTGCAAAGTGGTCTTGATCTCTTGACATTTAGAGTCCCATGCATTATTCAGGAGATGCATGAGGAAGAGGAGACTTGTACCAGTGCTGGTGTAGCCATAGAGGAGCAGCCATAATCACCAGTAGTTGGGGAAGTCATCACACCGGTGGGAGGAACCCTTGTAGTAGTACAAGATGTTCCCAAGAAAAACCAAGGTATGCAAATTTTTCTACTTTCTATTATTTCAGCACATCTTATGGAAGGTTGTGGGGACATGGCATTGCATGACCTAGGATCAAAACACACTACTGATTTGGAGCAACAGACTATCACTGTGCAGAGGACCCTTGACAGGATCAAGGAGGAGATGTACGTTCATCCTAGTATGTCATTGTTGAGCTGCACACAACTCTTGGGGTTGGAGTGTATATTTTTGGAGGATAGGATGAGTATTGTCCTAAATGATCCAATGCAGAACTATATGTTCAACATTGTGCATGAGCATGAGACAGCAGATTCACCATCATGGAGATTAGCAGTGCTGTCATTGAGCATTAGTGATGAGTTGGGGGCCCAACTAGTACTGGGGCATTCTAATGACCAATATACTTGTGTAGTATTGGATAGGCAGATAGTTGATGAGAGGCATCTTATCTCTCATTATTATGATGGATCTTTCTTAATGAGCACTTCAAAACTCAATGATAAGTTTTTTCCTACAACATATTTGGATCCTTATGGGGTCAACTTGGTCATCGATGAGTGGTCTTCATTTGGATATCTCCAGGAGGTTGTACTTCAACATCCTATGAAGTGCAAAAGTAGTAACATGATTTGGGAGGATGGTATTCTCCATTGGAGGGGTACCAATTTTGAGCATGGAAGGAGGCACCCACATTTGGATGGATGGGTGTGGATGGTGAGCAAGAGGTTGATGAGCCACTTGCAGATCTATGAAACAGGGCAACATGAGGCATGGCTGCGTTGGATACTCTTGAAAGAGTTTGGCCATCATGTGACATATACTATTTCAAAGGGTATGTTTTGGTTTGATTCTTTGCATGGCACCCATAGGATATGGCAGTAGAAGATTTGGTTGTATGGGGAATTCTACAAGTCAATCATCATGATGTTACTACATGACTTGTATGATGAGGAGATGAGGATGCAACAAGAGTTGTTGTTGCTTTGGATATTCTTGGGAGAGTATGGGCTGATTTTCTCCCATACTTTGCATGATGTTGCAGGAGTAGATGGTGGCACAATCATGGTGCAAAGGGGCTACTCCTTAGCTTTGAAGGATTAGGAGGTACTTCCACTTTGGAAGGGATCTCCCATATATAGAAGCATTAAGGTAGATGACTTTGGCATTTGGCATGTCAAAGAATGGAGCTATGAGATGACAAGAGCCTTATTACAAAGGCCAACAACGCTATCGCTTGGGAGCTTGGCTTTGTTGATGAAGTGTTCCCAGGATCACTTCACATATGATGCACTTGGTGGACGAGTAAGATATGAGAGTGATGGAGTAGTGGATGGAGACATCTATTACCATGATACAATCTTCTTAACTTGGATATCCAAGCACAAGAAGAAGGCCTTGCATGCAACACATGGTTCATTCCTTTCCATTCACAAGGGTCTCATGGAGACATATCAGACCACTATGGAGAGATCATCCATGAATTTCATTATCAGCCTACTCTCAATACATGGTAAGAGTTGTGTTTTTGCACTTATTGATCATATAACACAGTATTTGCATTCTCTTTCCATTTATATACAGTGCATTGCTCCACAAGAAGGCAAGATCCCATTTGGGCTTCATGGTAATTTTAAGACCAACATTAGTGATGGAGATAGCCATTTATTTTATGGATTTGGGTAAGTGTTGTGTTATACTTTGCATGCTCAGTTGATACACAATGCCATTTACTATTTTCTAGTAGATGAGATGACATGCACAACTAGAAAATTATTGGGAGACAAATTGCAATATTATGTTTTGAAACATCAGTTAGCAAAATTGCGTTGTAACCATTTGGGAAACTATTGGTACCTTCCAGCACTACATAAAACCTTCAGTATCTTTCTCAGTTGGATGCCATATTATGATGATGTCTTATTCATTGTACATGGGATGGTTTGGGCAAGCATGATTCATGACATTAGAGAGAGGATATTTGAGGATTCGATTTGTAGAACCCTTAGTTAAACTGAGAGGGAGGGGTGAATCAGTTTAACACATTCATGGACTTTTAAAATTTTTTCATTAACACTTGTTTACACCTTCATTTCATGTTCAACTTAACATGTGAGTAATCTTACAATGTGAGCAGCAAGCATTAATATAATGTAACAATAGACTTAATATGAGAGCATCAAGTATTAAGCAGATGATATAAACCAGATCAAAACATAAACATCATGCAAAGAGACACCAGATATAAGTGGAAACCCATAAAGGGAGAAAACCACATCTTATTATTGTTGTGATGCAAAGGCAAGCTCCAACTCCCTCTCACCACTGATTTTCTGTAGGCACCAACCTATAGGAGGCTTCAACCTCGATTCTGCAAGCTACAACTTGCAAGGAAGCTCCAACTCCTATCAATTTTTTGCAAGCACCAACCTACACGAGACTCCAACCTTAGACAGCTACAATTGACATTTTATCAAGCTACAACTTGATGTGGAAGCACCAACTCCCTTCTATTTTCAGCAGGAACCAACCTACAGGAGGCTCCAACCTCAGTCAGCTACAACTGACATTTATCAAGATACAACTTGATAGGGAAGCTCCAACTTCCTTACTCTTTCAAAAGAAAAACACTTGCTGATTTACCTTGGATATCAGCTCTATTTTGTACCTTCTCTTCTTCTATTCATCAGTCCTCATATCAGCCCTGCATCATCTCTGCTCAGCCCCTCCTTCTTCTCTGCTCAGCTCCTCCTTCTTCTTGTATTTTCTCCTCAATTCTTCATACTCTGCATTCTCTATATTCACACTCTCTAACCTCTTGCAGCTTTCTTATTTTCTTCAACTCTCTTCAATTCTGCTGCACACTCTCTTCTTCTCTCACTCTGTTTTCGTCAACTTTCTCCCCTTGTATATTACCCCGTTTTATACAAAATAGCTTCATGGCTGTTTGTATTCTACTGGGAATTCGAAATGGACAACCATGTCTCTTTGCCTTCTGCCTTCTCATCTCTTTTATCCGCTCATTCAGAAAACATAACTGTAGGTACCAATTTATCATTATAGTGGGATATTTTCTCTCTTCCTGAGACTTTCCAATGCATCACAAACAATAAAAATAAAAATAATTTACATTCAATTACAATGAAAACTCCATCTTACTCATTCAGCCTCTTGGCTCGTTGCGCATTTGTCTTTTCTTTGATTGTGTCTTTGTCCCTTTCGGCTCTGTTTGTTTCCTTATTCACTATCGCAGGGTAACGACCATATGCCATACATATGTAACTGTGATTGTGTGTCTGCTGTATATATATAACTGCTGATCTGGAAATCTAATTAAATACCCCAAATAAAATCAGAGTCTGGCGCATATAAAAATGTCTCTCCATTTGCTTTCCCTGCGCTGGCAATTTGAATAAGTGTATGCGGTAGCTTATCTTTTGACATCTTTGATTTACAATCAATCCCCAGTTCACATTCTTCATATACGGAAACTTTACTTATTTCAAATCTATGGTTAAACCATAGTCCAACCCACTTCATAAGCCATCAAATGAATATTTCAACTTTGGATTACAACTCAATATATCATAAGCCCAAAGCTTATCCTTTGCATATAACAATAATATGCTCAGCAAACAGTTTCATTTATACAAGGTTCGGCTTGCTTTTAGAACTTGAAGTATAACTTGATTTTCCGCATATGTTAACCTATGTCGAGACTTTATATTGCACCAAATATCATATCTGACCCACGACACTTTAATTTTATTTATCAATTTCGACTTTGATTTAACCAACGCTTTATCAATCACAGACTTCAATATATATATAAGAAGTTGGACCCCACTTGCCGAACTCTTTCTATTCCCTGATGCGATGAGCCTCCTCCAATGAATTTCGATTGCGATTGATCGCAATTGCAAGCTTTATTAACTTTTTCCGCTATGTCGGCTTGTTCCGATTGCAATTACTCCGATCCTGCTCCGATTGCGATTACTCTGATGTGATGCGATTACTCCGATTGCGATTAATCGCAATCACAAATTTTAGTTGCAAGTTCCGCTGCCCTGCTTTCACTCTGATGTGATTGACCATTGTTCATTTAAATGTGCCAATGCGATTGGACCGGAACTTAAACCTATAAAATCATAATTTATATGCCCATCGGGTCCAAGCTTCAATCACAGTCGCAACTTTTAGTTGCATGTTCCGATATTCCTATAATCCGATGCTCTGATGCGATTAGGCCGGACTTCAAATACATATTAATCACAGTTTATACGCCCATTGGGTCCGAGCTTCAATCGCAATCGCAACTTTTAGTTGCATATGATCGCTGCCAACCTTTTTCCGATGCGATTGATGAGGGTCCCACCATATAAGGCTTTTCTTTTGATAGAACCTTTGGTTCTTTAGATCTCGCGCTACATATAAATGTATATGCTTTGGACCTATATATATATATATATATATATATATATATATATATATATATATAAGGCGCATCATATGTTTCTCACTGCATATATATAAGCTTCCGCTTTCGTCTTTAGTATATCTTCTGACTGGGGTAATGATTCTCAGAATTTTCTGTAGTGTATCCTCCAGCTGGAGTAGCGATTCTCGGAATTTTCTGTAGAGTATCCTCCAACTTGGGTTACGATTCTCGAAATTTTATGTAGGGGTTCACACTACATATAATGCTCTCCGTCAATATAATATTAAGTCTTTGGATCAGACTTAAGCCCAGCACTAGTATATGTAGTAAAAGAACCTTTGTTAATATTGTGGCTTTATCTCTTTTCCACTGATTTTTGGTTCCGCCCTCGTTATATACAAATGATTTCTGCCTCTACCTCTGCTGCTCAAACATTTCATCTCTGCCTCTGCCTTCGCTATGCCTTTGCCTCTACTACTCAACCTTTGCTTGTCTCTGCCTCTACTGCTCGACCTCTGCCTTCGCTGTGCAATTACTCAACATAGTTTAATTAACAAACACCACTTCCACTGTTTCTTTATATGATTCCGCTTACCCCTGACTGTTCGACATTACAGTTAACGCACAACATATTCAATCTTGTGACATTTGCTTCCTCTGCTCCTTGACTGATGCTGCTCCTTACTTAGCTTTTTTCTGCCTCTGCTACCTCTCTGCTGCCTCTGTTCCCTGTCTTCTACTTTGCCTTATTGCTGGTTCAGGTGCTTCTCCTTTGTGCTCCTTTGCCATCAATGAAAACATTTCCAATAGTCTCCCCCTTTGGCATCGATGGCAACACATCCACCAATAATCCAATGCTTCCTCTGTCTATTTGCTTTTCCTCCCCCTTTGACATCAATGGCAAAGGGTTGCATATCTTCTCAGTGTAAATTCTATCGTTGCATTTCCTCTCTTTGATTTGTCTTTAGACCACCTTCTTCTGACTTTGTACCCTGCTGCTCCAGACTGGTGTACAAGACTTGTTGAGAGAACACTTTGAGGATTATTGAACTTGAATATACATTCTGTCTTTGTCTAATGTAGTGAGCTAATATATTTCTTTTGAGGAAGATTGTAGATGGAATATGTCTTCTCCTGCAATACTCATCTGCAGTACCACACCTGTTCAATTATGATAATGATGCCAATACATATTTTATTTATGTGGTTCACTTTTCTTTCCTGTTGATGATGATATGTGCTAGAATGCTGACGATGATATTACACTTAATGCCTAAAATATCCTTGTTGCTGAAGTGAATCAATGAATCAAACCGGAGTCTACAGTTTATTGTGAGATTAGGAAATTTCTTTCATTATGAAAGACCAAATAACTTTCCTGCTTGTTCAATGTATTTTCAAACCAAACCCTTGAGGCTAGATACATTCAGTGTATTGGTCAGTCTTACTTATCAACCAAGCACTTTTCTTTATGAAATAAGGGGGTATGTATGTCAGTGATCAACCTCTTTTCAATGGTGAGATGTCAGCAAATCCTTTTTGCTGAAGTATGTTCTTGATGATTCAAAGACAGAGTTTTAAGCTTCAACTGACCCAATTAGTCCTTCATACTTTTGATACTTTAACTGCTCTATCAGAATGAACTTCCACGAAAGCATATTCAAGATGTTTAATTGAAAACTCAGCAAACAGACTTCACACAATTTTGTAACTGATCTTAAGAAAGAGGCCTTGAAGATATACATGTACCAAATTCAGGAAGGCATGAAATTATATATAGAAAAAGATATTGCTTCAGTGCTCAATACACTACTTCAAGTGTAAGCAAGATAATGTTATTTTTTCTCTACTACTGACCTTTTCATGCTGAATGTAGATAATACTGGGAATATTACCTTGAGGTTCTTTTGCCATAATCCTTTGATCCTGAGGACCTGTACCATACTGTTGCTCCACTGATAACACCTGATATTCAGTTGATAGGCATGCTGCTTGCACCAAGTACCAAATGATATTAACTTGATAAAATATGCAGATATTTCACTTTAGCTTGCACATTTACCCATAATTAAGACTGTTGGGCCTTAAAATAGTCTCTATTTTCACTCCATTATTCATCAATATCTTCACATTTTACCTTCATGTCACCTCCATTCCACCTCCATATCATTACATTCACCTCATTATTGGGTCATAACTATGTTTTTCCAAATTTTATTAATTCTTAACATTTTAAAGTGAATTTATGGCTAAAACTTAGAAAATAATATGCTTATACTTATACCTAACAATTAGCATGAGTTTGTTGACATGTGTAGGCACAAAGGAAGCTTCCAGGGCATCTTTATGTGGCCTTGAATGATCAAATTCGAATTTGATAAGATAAGCCTCATGGAAAAGATCATGGAGGAGATCATGGAGGATAGGGTTATGTGTCTAGATGGTTGGGAAATGTATGGAACTAAAAGAGATTTAGGATCATTATTATGAGTTTGTTATCTCACTCTATCAAGATAAATAGGAGTAATTTCCATTCTGTTGGGAGTGACTTTGTGAGTATTTGTATTCAATTAATGATGAATAGAATAAAGCTTCATTTTTCTATATGTTTTCATTATGTAGTTTTAGATAAAATAAGTAATGTAGAATATGAATTTATGGAATTTATGTAGTTTTAGATATAAGTTTCCTTAATGTAGTATATGGAATAATTTGTCTTGTTCTTAAGAGAATTGAGCTCACTCTAAAAGGATGAGAGAAACATTTTATTTCAAAATAGATTTTGTTTCATTTCATTGCTTAGATGTTTAAGGATTTGTTTGTGATTGATGAATGAGTTTTAAATTAGAATCTTATCAACATGTGAGAGGATATCCAAGGGTCTAAGTTAGGCTCTCTCTCTATTTGATTTACATGATAATTGAAATTCATTCTTTTGCTTTTATGTTTCAAGTCATTTCATTTCTTATGCTTATGAATGGATCTTAGTTTAGTTTGGATTAGTACATGAGAGGACAATCAAAAGACTAAGTTAGTCTTTCTCTCTTTTTGAATCTGAACAACAATTACAGTTCATTCTCTTGTCTTTATTTCAAGTTTCTGGTTTTATGAATGATTTCTCTATGATACTGTAGGGAAGGACAACCAGGACCTCCTAAGTTAGGAGCCTCTTCCCTTGCATATTATATTGAATCATAAATAATTTAGCTAGACATAGAGTTAGTTTCCTACTCTTGCATATATATTGCTGGCACCATCACAAGCTCACGAGTTTCCCTGGTCGATAATTTAATGCAGCAATTTGTTCAAATAAATTGCCCAACATTTTGGCGCCGTTGCCGGGGATGGTGCTAAGGGATTAGGCATTAGAAATTTAATTTAGTACTAGCATTTTTATTTAGACAAAATAATTTGTGAACCGTGGTGACAGCAGGATCTTCACAAAAGAGTTTAAGTTTGAATTTTCTGATGTTTTAATGTTTAGCTAGTTTTAAATTTCGTCATTTCAAAAACACCCCCCCTGCATAAATAAAAACAAATCAAGCGATGAGTATGCTTTCTTCCTGCGCTTCGTGCGATCAGGAAGATCAGAAAATCTATTGATTTATTTCAAATAAAAATACTTTTGCTGGAAGATTAATCTGCAATATAACAATAAAGAATTTTGTGAACAAGAGAAAGATCATCTAAAAAAACATTTTAGATAAAACTTAGTCTTTTTAAATTTTAGTTTTAAAAAAATAATAAAAATAAAAAATTTACCACATAATAATAATATAAATATATCATATATATTATATTATTATTTAAAAAAAAAAAAAAAAAAAAATCTTTTTGAAAAAATAGTCAATTTTTTTTAGATAGGTTAGATTTCAAGATTTAAAATTTTTTTTTTTTCACAATAAACAAAACATTCATAAAAGAAAAATTGAAATACAAAACACAACAAAACAAAATCATAAATAAAAAAAAATAAAAAAAATAAAAAAGTTAAAAATAATAAAATAATAAAAATCCAACCAACGTACTCACAACAAATAACAAAACTATGCAATAACTCCACAACCAAAGACCATTTCTCAACCGGATTAAACAAATGGAGATCATAAAAAAACAAACATTGCATAAAAAAATTGTGGTAAAGAGTTTCAACAACAGTTTACTTTTTATTCACTATTCATTATTTACTGTCCAATGTCTCGGCATAGATATTCCAATTGATTTCTTCTGTTGTTATTTAAACTAATTTCTTGCTACGCCTCCCAAAACTGTCTTGCAATTTCTTACAGTACCGGTGATTTAGAGCCTTACTTACAGACCCTGGAGATTGGAAAGGCTTGCTTGAATTGGATGAGCGCTATCTTCTATTTTTGCGGGAACCATTAATTCGGTGCTTCAAAGAAAGAAGGTGCACTGCATGCCTCGAACAAAATGAACATGCACATTGAAAAGTGCGTTCCACAACTTCATTTTTGTCCATGTGGGTGTAGAGCAATTTGGCCTCTGAGAATGCCTTCTGCTTAATGCAGGCCTGTAAGAAGTAGGCATATAAGCAAGAACATTGAAGCGGGTTCTTTATAGTATACAAAAGCTGAAACCGCCTGCTTTTAATGAAGAGAGGAACTTCTCACGCATGAATCTGTCATCCATTAATGAAAAGATCAACCCCATCTGGTGGATAATACAACTGGGATAACGATTGGAGAAACGTCCGGTTGCTAGAATGGTGGCATAATCAATTCCATAGGGATAACGATCTGCTCTAGCAGACGACTCAAGATAATTGTTGTTGCCACTGACCAACAACGAGTCTCCGAACACGAAGTGCACTGGCGGCGCTATGTTTTCCGTCGCAACAGAGAGAGATAATAGTACAACAACAAATGAAGCAATAGAAAATTCCATTCCCTTTTTACGAGAAAGATCGGAGCAATTTGTTGAAGAGGAATTTCAGCAGTAATGGAAGACGTAACCTGAAATCTCTATATAAGAATCCCGGGAAGTCAGAATGGATAGATGCATTTGCTGGAGACAGCTATATTCCCTTGTTGTTGCCCTGGCTCTTGACCTTCGCATATAGAACCAGGCAATGTGATGGTAAATAAGTCAGTCGTGCCGGATTTGGTTCAGTGCTGATATTTAAACGTAACAATGACAGTCCAGGGACTAGTGGCCTCAGCCCGAAGCTAGAGAGTGATGTGCATTATCCTCCATATGCCGCTATTTCACATTTTACGTCTGGTTTTGTGTTTGTTTTGATTTTTTTTTTTTATTTGATTAGTTATATCTTCTTACGTTTGTTATGTTTGTTATATTTTTATATTAATATATATTAATGGTATTAATTTCATTAATATATTAATATATATTAATATGTTGTTATTGTATTAATTGATATAATTGTAATTTGTGAATATTTGTTATATTGTTGTAATTGTATTAATTTATTGTGATTTGTTATTTTTTTTTATTTTTCAAATTCGTTGTATATGATATTTGTTATGTTAATTAATTTTTGTATTAATATATTAATTGTATTAATATATTAATATGTTATTATAATTGTGTTAATTGTAATTTGTTGTTATTTATATATATATTTTTAATTTTGTTGTATTTTATATTTGTTATGTTGTTAGGTTAATATAATTGTAATTATGATTTGTTGTATATCTTTGTTTGTTATGATTAATTAATGTTTGTTATAAAAATTGTATTAATAGATTGATATATTAATTGTATTAATTATATTAATATGTTATTATAATTCCATTAATTAATATAGTTATAATTTCTTGTTATTTTTTATTTTTATTTTTATTTGTTGTATATAATTGTTGTTAGGTTTGTAATTTGTTATGTTATTGTATTAATATATTGTTCATTGTTATGTCTGTTATCAATGTTGTGTTGTTATGAAGGATTTAAAGAGTGAATATTGGCATATGAAGGATATTGGCATAAAACAAAACTTTGGTGATAAACAAATAGAGAGAATAATGGAACTGGATGAAACTGCAACAGTTGGTACAAGGGCAAAATTAAAAAATAAATAAATACACTTTTCACAAAATTCACGCAGGTTTGAAAATAAATAATGGAACACTTGGAAACAAATTTTGAGGATCGATTTATCAAACATTTGGAGGATAATTATATTGTTTCGATAAGCTTCAAGTTGGCATTAAACTCATAACATCTTTCTGTTGAATGCTTTTATGTGACATACTAATATGCAAAACACAACAAATCTTTCAAATGCCAATCTTTTTGCTGAGCATAATAGGGAGAATTACTTTACATGGTTATTTTTAAGAATGGATTGAAAATGATCTCATGAATTGAGTTACTTTCAACGCTTTGATTTTTCTTAAATCTATTTTATTTGGTATGAAATTTTTGCGTAGAATCATGAAGGAAATGCGCAATCCTTCTTGAACAAATTTATGTTTTCTTTCTGCCAAGTTTTTTTTACAGGTTACAGGACGACAAAGCGATCATTACGGAGACTACATTGTGACGACAATTAGTCTTCCAAAGACTAAATTCATGAAAAATTCTCAAGACAAATCCATCTCCACAACCATTACCTTCCACCTCCCTTTCTGAAAAGATTTTGAAACCCATCAATTGTACATCTATAACGCATGACATTTCCATATCCATTTTTCACAGCAAGAGTTCTTGTTCATACATCATGCATTTCCTTACATCTTTACAAGCATATTGCCATTTTTCTTGTCATCACGATTCCCCTTCATTTCCGCCAATAAAATCCTGCTTGAGTCAAAGTCCTAGAGTCTAAGTATCATTGAAAAACACCAAGAGGCTTGCATGCCTTAATGGCAAGTACTCTTGCCAATGAACAATGGGAGTACATTAATATCCCTTGTTCGTTGGATCTTGTAGGTGACTCGACCACGACAAATTTATTCGTACCTACAAAGATGTGTTAGGCATCCCGACTCCCATTGGAATCAATGGTGGGAGCTCTTGTGTTGGCTAGGGGCATTCATTAACGGCCACTAAGTCAACAACTTCTTGCTATGTTCGACATCGACACATTTAATCACGTAGCAAGATTTGTGCCATCGAGCGTTGAAGACTTGAAGACCCATATTTTGCAGCAGATGAAGCCAATTTCCATTCATTGTATTTCCATTCATGGTATTCATTGTATTTCACTTGAGGACAAGTCAATAAATAAGGTTGGGAGGAAAATGTAACTTCTATATTTTGTATACCTTCCAAGCCTTATAGATTTTCAGCCATATTCAGCAAACTCATCGGATTCATCATCCAACAGCAGATACAACTTTCAGCCATGTTCAGCAGACTCCTCAGATTTTTCATCTAGTAGCAACGGATCCAGCAGCTGATACGACAATACAGATCCATCTTTCATCCACCATTTTCACAACAGTTTGCAGTCACACATGCACGACTCTCACCTATTTTTGGAAGGGTAAGTTAAGGTATGCTATTTTCTAACTTTTAACCATTAAATTCCTTGAAATGTTAGAATAATAATTTTTGGAAAAAACTTCACTTCCTTTCCTTTCATTGCCAAAGCCATCCGTTTAATGGGAAGGATACATTTACATACATGCTTTGTCACATTCATATCCACAGTTATATATCACATTCTAAACCCACTTACCTTCAAAATATATTTACTATTACATGAGCATACAAATGGCTTTGTCTAAAGTATTTAAAAGTTAATTCGATGCCAATAGAATCATGGTTGTTACACAAGAACCAACCATGATGCATTCCAACAAAAATACTCTGCCATAAAAAGCACATTATCATTATGCAAAGATCATACAATGAACGCAACAAACAAAATATGGTTGAAACACAAGAACCAACCAAGTTGTAGATCATCAAAATAACGCTTTGCAAAAGTTAAGTAAATGATCTCATGCAGAGTTTAAGCCAAAGCTCAAGTACCAAAAAGTAATGTAATAGATTGCATGAGGACATGCAATACCTTCAGTTTGGGGGTATGTTGGGCCTCAAAATAGTCTCTATTTTCACTCCATTATTCATCAATATCTTCACATTTTACTCTTCATGTCACCTCCATTCCACCTCCATATCATTACATTCACCTCATTATTGGGTCATAACTATGTTTTTCCAAAGTTTATTAATTCTTAACATTTTAAAGTGAATTTATGGCTAAAACTTAGAAAATAATATGCTTATACTTATACCTAACAATTAGCATGAGTTTGTTGACATGTGTAGGCACAAAGGAAGCTTCCAGGGCATCTTTATGTGGCCTTGAATGATCAAATTCGAATTTGATAAGATAAGCCTCATGGAAAAGATCATGGAGGAGATCATGGAGGATAGGGTTATGTGTCTAGATGGTTGAGAAATGTATGGAACTAAAAGAGAGATTAGTGGATCATCATTATGAGTTTGTTATCTCATCTCATTGTATAAATAGGAGTACCTCCTCCATTCCAAGGGGAGGGCTCTTAGAGCATTGTATCCAATTAATGATGGAATAGAATAAAGCTTCATTTTTCATATATTTCCATTATGTAGTTTTAGATGTAAATTGTGTTAATGTAGAATATGAATTTATGGAATTTATGTAGTTTTAGATATAAGTTTCCTTAATGTAGGATATGGAATAATTTGTCTTGTTCTTAAGAGAATTGAGCTCACTCTAAAAGGATGAGAGAAACATTTTATTTCATATTAGATTTTGTTTCATTTCATTGCTTAGATGTTTAAGGATTTGTTTGTGATTGATGAATGAGTTTTAAATTAGAATCTTATCAACATGTGAGAGGATATCCAAGGGTCTAAGTTAGGCTCTCTCTCTATTTGACTTGCATGATAATTGAAATTCATTCTTTTGCTTTTATGTTTCAAGTCATTTCATTTCTTATGCTTATGAATGGATCTTAGTTTAGTTTGGATTAGTACATGAGAGGACAATCAAAAGACTAAGTTAGTCTTTCTCTCTCTTTGAATCTGAACAACAATTAAAGTTCATTCTCTTGTCTTTATTTCAAGTTTCTGGTTTTATGAATGATTTATCTATGATACTGTAGGGAAGGACAACCAGGACCTCCTTAGTTAGGAGCCTCTTCCCTTGCATATTATATTGAATCATAAATAATTTAGTTAGACATAGAGTTAGTTGCCTACTCTTGCATATATATTGCTGGCACCATCACAAGCTCACGAGTTTCCCTAGTCGATAATTTAATGCAGCAATTTGTTCAAATAAATTGCCCAACAAAGACATTCTTCACAAATTATACTATTGAGCTTTCCGCTGTTCACACCAACAATCATCCATATCATGAATATGATCTTGGAATTATTAACCATTCTTCTTTTTCTGTCATTCTATTCCAAGGAAAGCCATTGCATGTTCCTTTCTAAGACTGCTCCAGAATCATTGCTGCTTTATATTCAATTCAATTGTTCTAACATAATGATCTTTGGGAAGACATCTTCAATTTCTATACCAGGAGTCTTCATGGGCAGATCACTCAGAGATTTATCACTCACTTGATTGCATTCCTCCAAGGGAAATTTTCATAGATGAAAGATGTAATGATATAATGATGATAGGTTCTTCTCTTATTCCTCCTTCTTAAAGTGGTTCACTTGTTCATTCTTGCTGTATGATGCACACTGTGATCATCACTTATGTGCTGGTGTCTTCTTAGCTTACATGCTCATGGCTGATGTTTCCTATCTACCACCATGGTTGCTTGCTGCCTTCTCTTCTTTCATCAATCTGTCAGCTAAATAATATTCTTCCTCTATAGTTCTTTGTTAGAGGAATTTTCTTTTCCCTTCATGATCTTATAGCCGTTCTCATTCTAAGGTGCTCTTCTTAGACTACTTTCATGGGGTCTATATATGAACTGCTCTCCCCCTGGGATGTTGCTTCATATTTATCACTAGTTGGATATTTTCTTTGTTTTCTAGAGCAGCTCCCCCTGAGACTATGATGTTTTCATTATGTTATTGAGATAATAGGCTCCCCCTTTCTCTTTTCCTTCCATACTTTATTGGGTTTCATCATAATGTCTGCACTTCTCTTAGATTCATAGTTTTGTTTGATTTGTTTTGCTTCCATCATCTGTCTAGAGTTCTTTAATATATATGGCAGTTTACAGTCCTTTGCTTTGTGGCCAAGCTTGAGACATACATAACATCTTATTTTTTCAAAGTACATTTGAGCTAATGTGTAATACTTTGTTCCCCTTGAATACATTTTACAATCAACAATTTTATGTCCAAAATTATTGCATGCATAACAGTAGCCATGGAAATGATTTGTGTACCTAGTGGAAGATTGTCCTTTCCATTTTCTTGCTTGAGGTAGTCTTCTCTTTTTCTGGTTGAAGTTGATAGGCCTTCTCTTACATTGTGCTGCATTATGTCCTGGTTTATGACAAGAGAAACATGTGCTATTTTTCATAGGAGGGAAGAACCTCCTTTGACAACTTCCTTATTTATTCACTTCATCTTCAGGAGCATATGAGCCTTTAGCAGCTGATTGTTTCATCTTCTCATTCTCTGTCCTACCATGTTGCTGCTTGATTCTATTTGTTTCTTCACAAATCCCGTTCTTGCTGGCTTCTATTTTTGTAGTAATCTGTTGAGCTGTTTCACTGTCCTTTACAGCTTTTACAAAGATGATTTTCTTGTTATCTTCTGCCTTGGACTTACTAGTTTCTCCTTCATATCCTATCCCAGCCTTTATGAGAGGAGACCTTTGAGCATTTAGAATTTGGTCCAGTTGTTCAGAGCTTTTCATTTGAGGAGTATTCAATAATAATTCTCTTTGGGTTTTTTCTAATTTCTTTCTTAGGCTCGCTACTTCTTCTTCCAGTCTCTCACATTCCATATTTTTCTCTTTCATTTTTTGCAGCAGAGTGTCTTCTATTTTCCTTGCTTCTTCAAGGTGTGTCTTCAGGCCAACAATCTCTTTCTTATCTTCATACTCTTTCTCATCACAAATTTGCACCACTATCTTAAGGTCTTTGTTTTCATTCTTTAGTCTTTCTATTTTAGTCAAGGCAGTGTCTAGTTTGGCCTTTTCTTCAGCTGCAATTTCTTCATGGTTCTTACTACCAATCACACTAGTAGGTACCTCATGTGTTTGAACATTTTCCTTTTGACATGATCTTTTATTCTTCTTAATTTTCTTCTCCTTCTTAACAATGCAATCCTCAGTGTCTACTCCATTCATGAAATGCAATTTGTCCCAAATTTCTTTTGCAGAGTCTAGATCCATTATCAACTCAAATTCCTTGTTATGAAGACTGTTATATATCACACATTTTGCCTTGGCATTCTGCTGTTGTTCTTGAAAAGAGGGAGAGTTTTTGCAGTAACAATCACACACAAGCTTCCATACTTCAGGTTCATAAGCCAATAATCCTATTTTAACCTTATCTCTCCATTCAGGAAAGTTTGTTGTATTTAACACAGGTACATTTTGATATTCCATGACTCAACCAGATCTCCTTCAAGCTATTAGGCTTACACCAAAGGAACCAGCTCTGATACCAATTGTAGAACCCTTAGTTAAACTGAGAGGGGGGGGGGTGAATCAGTTTAACACATTCATGGACTTTTAAAACTTTTTCATTAACACTTGTTTACACCTTCATTTCATGTTCAACTTAACATGTGAGTAATCTTAGAATGTGAGCAACAAGAATTAATATAATGTAACAATAGACTTAATATGAGAGCAGCAAGTATTAAGCAGATGATATAAACCAGATCAACACATAAACATCATGCACAGAGACACCAGATATAAGTGGAAACCCATAAAGGGAGAAAACCACATCTTATTATTGTTGTGATGCAAAGGCAAGCTCCAACTCCCTCTCACCACTGATTTTCTGTAGGAACCAACCTACAGGAGGCTCCTACCTCAATCTCGCAAGCTACAACTTGCAAGGAAGCTCAAACTCCCATCAAGTTTCTGCAGGCACCAACCTACAGGAGGCTCCAACCCCTTACTTACCACAACTTGACATCTTATCAAGCTACAACTTGATGGGGCACCAACTCCCATCTATTTTTCTCACAGCACCAACCTACACAAGAGGTCTTCCAACCTCGCCTATGCTAACTAACATTTATCTCTATCAAGCAACTTGATAGGGAAGCTTCCAACTTCCTTACTCTTTCAAAAGAAAAACACTTGTTGATTTACCTTGGATATCAGCTCTGTTCTGTACCTTCTCTTCTGCTATTCATCAGTCCTCATATCAGCCCTGCATCATCTCTGCTCAGCCCCTCCTTCTTCTCTGCTCAGCCCCTCCTTCTTCTTGTCTTTTCTCCTCAATTCTTCATACTCTGAATTCTCTATATTCACACTCTCTAACCTCTTGCAGCTTTCTTATTTTCTTTAACTCTCTTCAATTATTCTGCACACTCTCTTCTTCTCTCACTCAGTTTTCGTCAAATTTCTCCCCTTCGATATTACCCTATTTTATACAAAATAGCTTCATGGATGTTTGTATTCTACTGGGAATTCGAAATGGACAACCATGTCTCTTTGCCTTCTGCCTTCTCATCTCTTTTATCCGCTCATTCAGAAAACATAACTGTAGGCACCAATTTATCATTACAGTGGGATATTTGTTCTCTTCCTAAGACTTGCCAATGCATCACAAACAATAAAAATAAAAATCATTTACATTCAATTACAATGAAAACTCCAGCTTACTCATTCAGCCTCTTGGCTCATTGCGCATTTGTCTTTTCTTTGACTGTGTCTTTGTCCCTTTCGGCTCTGTTTGTTTCCTTGTTCACTGTTGCAGGGTAACAGCCATATGCCATACATATGTAACTGTGATTGTGTGTCTGCTGTATATATATAATTGTTGATCTGGAAATCTAATTAAATACCCCAAATAAAATCAGAGTCTAGTGCATATAAAAATGTCTCTCCATTTTCTTTCCCTGCACTAGAAATTTGAATAAGTGTATGCGGTAGCTTATCTTTTAACATCATTGATTTACAATCAATCCCCAGTTCACATTCTTCATATACAGAAACTTTACCTGTTTCAAATCTATGGTTAAACCATAGTCCAACCCACTTCATAAGCCATCAAATGAATATTTCAACTTTGGATTACAACTCAACATATCATAAGCCCAAAGCTTATCCTTTGCATATAACAATAATATGCTCAGCAAACAGTTTCATTTATACAAGGTTCGGCTTGCGTTTAGAACTTGAAGTATAACTCGATTTTCCGCATATGTTAACCTATGTTGAGACTTTATATTGCGCCAAATATCATATCTGACCCACGACACTTTAATTTTATTTATCAATTTCGACTTTGATTTAACCAACGCTTTATCAATCGCAGTCTCATATATATATATATATATATATATATATATAAAAGAAGTTGACTCCACCGAACTTCTTCTATTCCTGAATGCGATGAGCTTCCCTTCCAATGAGTTCGATTGCGATTGATTGCAACTTCGTTTTCGATAATTGTTCCACACAGGCCGTTTGTTCCGATTGCGATTACTCCGATCCTACTCCGATTGTGATTACTTCGATCCTGCTCCGATTGCGATTACTCTGATGCGATGCAATTACTCCGATTGCGATTAATCGCAATTGCAACTTTTAGTTGCAAGTTCCGCTGCCCTGATTTCACTCCGATGCAATTGACCACTATTCATTTAAATGTGCCGATGTGATTGGACCAGAACTTAAACCTATAAAATCATAATTTATATGCCCATCGGGTCCGGGCTTCAATCGCAATCACAAATTTTAGTTCCATGTTCCGATATTCCTATACTCCGATGCTCCGATGCGATTAGGCCAGAATTCAAATACATATTAATCACAGTTTATACGCCCATCGGGTCCAGGCTTCAATCGTAATCGCAACTTTTAGTTGCATGTTCCGATAATCCTATACTCCGATGCTCCAATGCGATTAGGCCGGAATTCAAATACGTGTTAATCACAGTTTATACGCCCATCGGGTCTGGGCTTCAATCGCAATCGAAATTTTTAGTTGCATATGATCCGTTGCCAACCTTTTTCCGATGTGATTGATGAGGGTCCCACCATATAAGGCTTTTCTTTTGATAGAGCCTTTGGTTCTTTAGATCTCGCGCTACATATAAATGTATATGCTTTGGACCTATATATATATATATATATATATATATATATATATATATATATATATATATATATAAAATAAAAATATATGCATTCTACCGTAGCGATGACACGCTTCTTCCGTCTTTAGTATATCTTCCGGCTAGGGTAATGATTCTCAGAATTTTCTGTAGTGTATCCTCCAGCTGGAGTAGCGATTCTCAGAATTTTCTGTAGAGTATTCTCCAGCTTGGGTTACGATTCTTGGAATTTTATGTAGGGGTTCACACTACATATAATGCTCTCCGTCAATATAATATTAAGTCTTTGGATCAGACTTAAGCCCAACACTAATATATGTAGTAAAATAACCTTTGTTAATATTGTGGCTTTATCTCTGTTCCACTGATTTCTGGTTCCGCCCTCGTTATATACAAACGATTTCTGCTTCTACCTCTGCTGCTCGACCATTTCATCTCTGCCTCTGCCTATATTGCTCAACCTATGCCTGTCTCTACCTCTACTGCTCGACCTCTGCCTTCGTTGTGCAATTCCTCAACATAGTTTAATTAACAAACACCACTTCCACTGTTTCTTTATATGACTCTGCTTACCCCTGACTGTTCGACATTACAATCAACGCACAACATATTTAATCTTGTTCGACATTTGCTTCCTCTGCTCCTTGACTAATGCTGCTCCTTACTTAGCTTTTTGCTGCCTTTGCTACCTCTCTGCTGCCTCTGTTCCCTGTCTTCTACTTTGCCTTATTTCTGGTTCAGGTGCTGCTCCTTTGTACTCCTTTTCCATCAATGACAACATTTCCAACACGATTTTATTCTTTCCTCTTGAAGGAAACATTATTGCAACCCAAAATTAGCAACCACTATACACTTATCATAAGTGGAGAGAGAGATAGTGTGGGATAGACAATTTGGTCTATCAAGATCAGCTATGAATCCCACCTACATTGCAGGAGCCAAAGGTGGAGGATTTTTTCCATGAGTTACCATTTTGGAGGGTGACTCATTTTGTATGGATGATAGCTTGGGGATGGGAGCTTCACATGGGAACGATGGTTCCTAATATATTTCAGATTCCATGCCTCAAGAAGGCCTCTAGATAGTATATAGTTGCCTCCATGGATGTCCCACTATTTCATGATGAGAGCCATTTGGATTTGTTACCAAAGGTTGGATTATACACTTGGGAGGAGAAACTTGGAGACATATTGATGGGACATCTTGTTAATTGGAGAATCTTATCATATGAGGATGCTACAAGGGGAGGAGAGGAGGATCTTCAATTATATCCTTGCACTTTCTTGAGGACAAGCAACATTTGGGAGGGGAGGACTGTAATATTCCTAGATTAGCATGCAGCTAATTGGAATATTAATTTTTTCTTTTATCATTTATATAGATGAATAAGTGGGTAGGGAGACCCATAAATCTCTTTAGTAGGAATAAAATTCCTCTTAATGTGAAAATGAATCATCTTGATAGCTGGATAAATCACCTCCATGTGTGAACGGGGGAAAAATCATGTGGACAAGGTCAATGTTGACCAAATCAACAATGCTGGAATGGAGAGAGTGGATCATTAATGGGAGACAACACAATGTTAATGGGAGATAGTCTCCATGAGAGTAGTGTCTTTAATGAGTGGGACCCAAGGTGAGAAGGCCCACAATGCATATAAGGAAGAGCAAGGCAGCCATAGAAGACATGTTATATTATCATTGATTTTGATCTTTTTAGATATGGAAATTGTCAGGTGATATTTCTATGCATGCTTTTGTTGTTTAGCAGGGTCTGTTGTACTGTTTAGTACAAGGGTGTTCCCGAGCATGAATTCCACACTCATCCTCGAGGGACTTCAAGTGCCTACTCAAGAGGACTTCTTGAGCATTATTTCCACATTCTGGCATTTTTCCAAGCTACAACTTTCTTCTACAGCGCATATTCTGTTTAGATATGTGTTGAGTTGCAGGGTGCACCAGTGGAGGGTTTCTTTGGATCATTTCTGAGCTTATTTTTAGTGGAGGAAGCTCAGAATTCTTCCCATTGGGAGATCAACAAGGAAGGTCCTTGAGCTTTATTTCACATATTATCACCAGGAAAACCTATTTCCATCATCTACTACGTAGATTCCCTCTTTGACTACGTTATTCTAGTGAGCATTTGCAGTGGAGGTTTCAGTGCTTGATTTGGAGGGTGAGACCTTCAAGGAAGGGATCAACCTTTCACTTGAAGGATATATTGGAGGAGATCTATTCATTTAAATATCAATTTCAGCCACCTCCATCCAGTTATTCAGTTGTAGTTGCAATTCAGCCCTAGGGCTACATTTCGGTATTTTTCATTACTAGGCATTTCCAGAAACCCTTTTTGGGTTGTCATGGAAAAGTGCTTGGGAGTCTATATCTTCATTCCCGGCATTATTTGAGCTATATAACAATAGATCCATATTGTTGTATCTTTCTGTAGCAGTTTATGCCCTAAAACTATGCTGTCATGGCTCATGGCATTTGTATAACAGTGTATTCCATGTATTAGCATATTTTCTTATTGCAGGCTTGTTTTCTATTGCTTGAGTGACTTGATCCTCAAGATCTTGTGCCTGTTATTTTCTAGTATGTTTAATAAGATGGCTATACATTTGTCTCACATATTGGTGTATTGATGTATTCACTACTATTTTCCATGTTTATGTGACATATTGATGCTTTCCCATTTGGGAATATTACAAGTTCAGGATATTACATCAGAAGTGATCATTATAGTACTCATAGAGTTTTGCCTATGCCTATGGAGACTTGCCTTTGCATCACAAACAATATAAAATAATTAATACATTTACAATTACAATCAAATATTTCACTCAGCCCTTTCAGCTTCTTAGATTTGTTGTGTGTTTGTCCTCTTCTGCTTGTTGTCCCTTTGTCTTTTATTTTTATGTAGTTATATTTCCAACTGTGCTGCAGCATTACTGTCTTAGCCCGACTTGACCCATGCCTTTATGTTTTACACCATCTCTGCCTATTGCATATCTTACCTGCAACATTCTATGCTCTTCTCTGCTCCTTTGCTTTGTGTCGGGTTACTTACCTGAGTCTCCTTTTACGTATGTTCAGTCTTTGTTATCAAAATGTCGCAGCCACATAACACCTTTGCATCAGTGTTGGGTCACTTTCCCAGAGTCTTATCTCTTGCGTTCAACCTTTCCTTTTTAATTCATAGTCGCATCTACATGAAATTGTTTTGCACTTAGATTCGGGTCTTACCTGATTCTACTCCCGTTCAGTATTTTATTTTAACTTGCCAAGTCCTGGACACATAAACACTATAATTTCCAATTTTTGATGTGCACTTTCATTCTCCGCCCGACACACATCCACATCTCTACCGTTTAATATTAAAACTTTAATTCTGCGATTCGATCCTCGCCGTCCGATTCCTCCTTTGGAATTATTCTATGTCCTTTCTGCCTTAGTTGATTTCTCTGCTTTCTACAACCACTGCTACTCTACATCTCTGCTATCGTTCTTGAGCTTTACTCAGTTTTTAAAATTGTTGATCTCTCCTGAGCTTGTTCTTCTGTTTGTTATTCACTCCGACTTGGGATTATCATGCTTGCTGCACATTCACGACTTGCCCCATGTTCACGACTTGACCCAAACATACACAACTTGAACCAACACATTCACGACTCTGCCCAACACGTTCACAATTTTTAATTTGTTGTTTTGCTGCCTTTGCTCCTTTTTTTCCTTAACTTCTTTTGCTGCCTTTGTTGCCTTTGTATTTTTGTTGCCTTTCTCCTTTGCTGCCTTTGTTGCCTTTGTTCCTTTTCTTCCTTAACTACCTTTGTTGCCTTTGATTCTTTGCTTATAAATTTGCTCCTCTCTTATCCTTTACCGTTGCTAATGGTCTAATGCTGCTATGTTCCTATCTGCTACTCCTTTGCCTCTCTTTTATGCTTTCTTACTGCATTATTGTCTGATCCGCTTCTTTGCCTTATTTCTACTGCTTCTATGCTCCTTTGCCTTAATGATAGTTCTGGTGCTGCTCCTTTGTGCTCCTTTTCCATCAATGACAATATTTCCAACAGTCTCCCCCTTTGGCCTTGATGGCAACACATCCACCAATGCTCGAATGCTTCCTCCAAGACTTCCTCCCCCTTTCATTCTAAGAAGTGTCTTTCTTCCTCTGCTTTCTTTTAAAATAACCTTTCTTCTTCTTCTTACTTTTCCTCCCCTTTTGACATCAATGGCAAAGGGTTTCACATTTCCTAGTGTAGTTTCCATCTTTGCATTATTTCTCTCTGAGTTGTGTATAGGGCTTCTTCTTCTGAATTTATACCTTGCTGCTCCAGACTGGTGTACAAGAGTTCTTGGGAGAACACTTTGAGAATCATTGAACTTGTATGTATATACATAGTAAGTTGATACCATCCCAAAGCATAGAATTCTTGCACTTGTATAAAGCTGAAAGTGATGATAAGGACACTTCATAGAACAAACTGTACCAGAATTATATAATCAGAGATGCATCGTTGGAATAATACTAAATACTGAGAATACTCCATATGACATATAAAGTCTGCTACAAATATAATTCAATCTATATTATGATCTTCATCCGAGATTCATATATGTTGAGGAAGGTTGTAGATGGAATATGTCTTCTTCTACAATACACATATGCAGTACACATTTGTTCAAATATGATGATGCCAATATATATTTTGTAGTTGTGGTTCACCTTTACTGCCTGTTGTTGGTGATATGTGCTAAACTGCTGACAGGGATATTACACTAACAACCGAAAGGCCCTTGATAATGATGTGAAAAATGAATCTCAAGAATCCTTACAACTAGTTGTAAACTAGCCCATCTTTCAATCTAAAAGACCCAATGACTTTAATATTGTACATAATATTTAAAAAAAAAACCCTTGAGGCTAGATACATTCAATTCATTGGTCGATCTCACTTATCAAATATACAATTTTATTTATGACATAAGGGGGGTATGTATGTCAATGATCAACCTCTCTACAATGGTGAAATACCATCAATTCCTTTCTGCTGAAGTAGGCTTTAGATGAATCAATAAAAGATTCTTGAGCTTCAAATAGTAAGATTAACACAACTTGTCCTTCATACTTCAGATACTTTAATTGTTCTATCATAATGATATTTAGCAAAACATCTTCAAGTTGTTTAATTGAAATCTAAACAAACAAACTTCACACAGTTTTATGAATGATCTTAAGAAGGAGGCCTTGAAGATATATATGTACTGACTTGAGGAAGGCATGCAGTTATATCTAGAAATAGATACTACTTCAATGCTCAATATAATACGTCAAATATAAACGAGATAATTATCCTTTAGCACTTTTATTGACATTTTCATGCTCTAATAATGCATCTTGACATTCTCCAGTATTTACAATTAGAAAATACTTTGCAATAATCATAGCAACCAAAGCTTAATCCACATATACTATAATTTTGATAACGCTAGGAATACTACCTTGATGTAATTCTGCCATAATACTTTGATCCTGAGGACCTGTACCATACCACTGCTCCACTGATAACACTTGGTATTTTGCTGATAGGCAGGTTGCTTGTTCCAAATACCAATTGATACTAATTTGATTATCCATGTAGTAATTTCACTTCAGCTCGCACATACACCCATAGTTAAGTCAAATTTCATAGTTTCTACTATTGAGCTCTCCACTGTTCTCAACAACAATCATCAATATACAGAATCTGATTCTGGAATCATTAACCTTTTTCTTTTTCTATCATTTTGTTTTTAAAATAATGTCACTACATATTCCTTTCTAGGACTGCTCCAGAATCATTGCTGCTATATATACAATTCAATTGTTCTAACATAATGATCTTCAGGAAGACATCTTCAATTTCTTTACTTGGAATCTAAAAGGGCAGAAAACTCATAGTTTTATCACTCATTTAACTGCTTTCCTCCAAGAGGACCTTCTGTTGATGAATGATGTAATGATATAATGATGATACACATTTCTCTTACTCATCCTTCTTAATTTTGTTTCATTGTTAACACTTGCAGTGTGATGCACAATGTGATCATATTCTATGGATATTTCCAGTTCTATAGCTCGAAACATATTTTTTGTGATTTTAACAATTCATCACATAGTGTGTTGTTTTCTTCTTAGCTTACATGTTCATGGTTGATGTTCCCTCTACCACCATGGCTGCTTGCTACCTTCTCTCCTTGCATCAACCTATTGGCTATTAAATGCTTCAGGTATTTCTTTGTCTATAGTTCTCTGTCAGAGGAATTGTCCTTTCCCTTCCTGAACTTTTAGCTGTTCTTATTCCAAGGAGCACTTCTTAGACTAATTTGATGGGGACTACTTTTGAACTACTCTCCCCCTGGGATGTTGCTTCTTATCTATTACTGGTTGGATATTTGCGTTGCTTCCTAGAGCAGCTCCCCCGGATACTATGACGGATTCATTGTGTTATTGAAGTAACAGGATCCCCCTTTCTCTTTTCCTTCCATACTTTTTTAGGGTTCTTCATAATGTCTGCACTTATTTTTGATTCACAGTTTTATCTGATTTGATTGGATTCCATCATCTATCTAGAGTTCTTTAATGTATATGGCGGCTTACAGTCTTTTTCTTTGTGACCAAGCTTGTGGCATGAATAAAATCTTATTTTAGCTAAGTAAGGTTGAGCTGATGTATGGAATTTTGTTCCCCTCTTTTAACACAATTTACATTCAACATATTTTTGTCCAAATTCATTGCACGAAAAATAGTAGCCATGGAATGATTTGTGTACCTGGTAATAGATTTTCTTCTCCATTTGTTTGCTTGAGGTAGTCTTTTCATTAGCTGCATCTTTAGTTGGTTGGAATGGATTTGCTTTGTCTTACAGTATGTCGCAGTATGTCCAGGTTTGTGGTAGTAAAAACAAGTGATACTTCTCATAGGAGGAAGGAACCTCCTTTGATATCTTCTGAATTTGTTCAAATCATCCTTAGGAGAGTATGAGCTTTTAGCAGTTGATTGTTTCTTCCTCTCATTCTTTGTCCTTTCATGTTGTTGCTTGTTTTTGTTTGTTTCTTTAGAAATCATGTTCTTGCTGGCTTCTACTTCTGTAGGAATATTTTGAGCTAATTCATTATCCTTTACAGCTTTTACAAAAATGATATTCTTGTTATCTTCTACCTTGGACTTACTGGTTTCTCCTTCATAGCCTATCCCAGCCTTTATGAGAGGAGACCTTTGAGCATTTAGAATCTGGTCCAACTATCCAAAGCTTTTCATTTGTGGAATATTCATAATTATTTCAATTTGGGCCTTCTTTGATTTCATCCTTAGGCTTACCACCTCTTCTTCTAATCTTCCACATTATTGAATTTTCTCTCTTATTTGCTACAACAGAGTGTCTTCTACTTTCCTTGCTTCTTCAAGTTGTGCCTTCAGGACAACAATTTCTTCCTTATCTTCATATTATTTATCATCACATATTTGCACTAGTGTCTTAAGGTTTTTGTTTTCATTCTTCAATCTTTCTATTTCAATCATGGATGTGTTAAGTTTGGCTTTTTCCTCAACTGGAATTTCTTCATGGTACTCACATCCATTCACCTTAGTAGGTATCTCATTTGCTTGACCTTTTTCCTTTTGAAAGGATTTTTTTTTTTAATCTTCTCCTTCTTGATAATGCATCCACTAGTTTCTCCTTCATGCATGAGATGCAATCTATTCCAGATTCCTTTTGTAGAAGTTAAAACCATTATTGAATCAAGATCCTTGTTATGAATATTGTTATATATCACACATTTTTCCTTGGCATTCCACTGTTGTTCTTGCAAAGAGGGAGAGTCTTTGTAGTAACCATCACATACAAGCTTCCATACCTCAGGTTCATAAGCCATTAAATCTGTTTTAACCTTATCTCCCCATTCAGGAAAGTTTTTTGTATTCAACATGGGTACATTTTGATAGTCCATGACTCAACCAGATCTCCTTCAAGCTATTAGGCTTACACCAAAGGAACCTGCTCCAATACCAATTGATGAACTCTTAGCTAAACTGAGAGGGGGGGTGAATCACTTTAGTACATTCATGGAAATTTAAAACTCTTTTCATTAAAAACTCAATTACAACTTTAGTTCATAAGAAGCATAATACATAATGAATCAACAAACTTAATGTGTGTAGAGAAAGTAATTAAGCAGATTAAAACATCACATCAACACATAATCATCAAGCACATAGACATAAGATATAATTGGAAACCCATAAGGGAGAAAACCACATCTTATTATTGTTTTGATGCAAAGGAAAGCTCCAACTCCCTCTCACCACTAATTTTCTATAGGCTCCAACCTACAGGAGGCTACTACCTAAAATTCTACAAGCTACAACTTGCAAGGAAACTCCAACTCCCATCTATTTTCTGCAGGCTACAATCCACAGGAGGCTCCTACCTCAACTAGCTCCAACTGGACATATAAAAAGCTACAACTTAAAAAGGAAGCACCAACTCCCATGTATTTTTCTGCAGGCTACAACCCACAGGAGGCTCCTACCTCAACCAGCTCCAACTGGACATCTATCAAGCTACAACTTGAAACGGAAGCACCAAATCCCATGTATTTTTCTGCAGGCTACAACCCACAGGAGGCTTCTACCTCAACTAGCTACAACTGGACATCTATCAAGCTACAACTTGATATGGAAGCACCAACTCCCTCACACTACAATAAAATCATATGCTGATTTACCTGGATATCAGCTCTGTTTTACTCCTTTTTCACTGCTGCCTTTTCAACCTTCATATCTGCTTCATATCAGCTCCTGATATGTGCAACATCTCTATCAGTCCTCTCTTATTCTTTCACTCTCCAACCTTCTGCAGTTTTCTTATATTCTTCTGCTCTCTCCCATTCTGCAACTTTCTAACAATTTTCAACTCTCTTCAATTCTGCTGCTCTCTCTCTCTCTCTCTCTATTTTCGTAACCTTCTGCACATGGATATTACTTGTTTTATACATATAACTTCATTATTTTTTGCATTCTCTATAGGAATATGAAGTGAATAGGCATGACTCTTTTCTTTCCACCCATTTGATTCCTTACGCTTCAGTTCGGGATATTACCTCAGAAGTAATCATTACAATACTCATGGAGTTTTGCCTATGCCTACGGAGACTTGCCTTTGCATCACAAACAATATAAAATAATTAATACATTTACATTTACAATCAAATATTTCACTTAGCCCTTTTAGCTTCTTAGATTTGCTGTGTGTTTTTCCTCTTCTGCTTTTTGTCCCTTTGTATTTTATGTTTTTGCATTTATATTTCCAACTGTGTTGCAACATTATTGTATTAGGCCGACTTGACCCATGCCTTTATGTTTTACACCGCCTCTGCCTATTGCATATCTTACTTGCAGTGTTCTATGCTCTTCTCTGCTCCTTTTTTCTGTGTCAGGTTACTTACCCGAGTCTCCTTCTGCCTACGTTCAGTCTTCGTTATCAAACTACTGCAGCCGCATAACACCTCTACAGAATGGCGGGTCACTTGCCCATATTCTTCTCTCTTGCATTCGACCTTTCCTTTTTAACTCACAGTCGCATCTACATGACACTGTTCTGCACTTAGAGTCGAGTCTTACCCAAGTCTACTCCCTTTCAATATTTTTTTTAACCTCACTTCCGCAACACTGTTCTACACGGGCTACAACTCATTTTTCATGCGTTCATGCCTTTACTTTGTAACTCGATTCGACCTCTGCTTCCATGGTTTTCTTCATAAAACAAAAAAAAAACACATTAAACCTTGGACCTAAAATATATTAGTATTCACCTTTGAACTGCATCAAGTCCGCTTCAAAAATCGCACTTCGCACTTCATGTTCCTTAGAGTTTACGTTGTAATCTCCTTTTCCTCCTCTGATGCGATTTAACAAAGAAAAGGCTCTGCATACATGCTTAAATTTGGTTGTAGGGTCCCATAACACGATGACCAATTGGAAGCAATCACACTTCGCAGGTTTCTCCACTTCGCAGTTCAAAACTTGTAACAGATACCTTTAAAAACTAAACAATACAGATGCTGATGCCAAATTGCGCTGTAATCTCCACCATAGATCTTTGCTAGATCTAACGGCCCCACTGTATCATCTCACACACCATCTCCCATCCTCATTGCATTGCAACCAAAATAATTTACCTTGCGATGTCTTAATGCTAAACTTTAAAAATTCCGATGTGTGATATGCACTGGATCATTGTGCCAACACGTGGCTCCTCCCTTTATCACATCACGAGTTTCAATTCTTATCGCATCACAAGTTATTTTGTTTAACTTTCGAAGTCCTGGACACATAAACACTATAATTTCTGATTTGCGATGTGCACTTTCATTCTCCACCCGACACACATCCACATCTCTATCGTTTAATATTAAAACTTCAATTTTGCGATTCGATCCTCACTATCTGATTCCTCCTTTGGAATTCTTCTAATTATTTTTTGCCTCAGTTTATTTCTCTTCTTTCTATGACCACCGCTACTCTGCACCTCTACTATCCTTTTTGAGCTTTATTCAGTTTTTAAAAGCGTTGATCTCTTCTGAGCTTGTTATTTTGTTTGTTATTCACTCCGACTTGGGATTATCACGCTTGCTGCACGTTCATGACTTGCCCCGCGTTCACGACTTGACCCAAAAGTACACGACTTGACCCAACACGTTCATGAATCTGCCCAACATGTTCATGATTCTACCTTTTTTGTTTTGCTGCCTTTGTTCCTTTTGTGCCTTAAATACCTTTGCTGACTTTGCTTCTTTGCTTCTAAAGTTGTTCCTCTCTACTCCTTTGCCTTTGCTAATGGTTTAATGATGCTCCTTGTGTCTTTGCTTCTCCTCTGCCTCTCTTTTATGCTTTCTTACTACATTATTTCATGATCTTCTTCTTTGCCTTATTGTTGTTTCTTCTCTTCTCCTTTGCCTTAATGATAGTTTTGGTGCTGTTCCTTTATGCTCCTTTTCCATCATAGTGAGGAGGAAGAAAGAGAGGCAGAGAAGGTTAAAGTATTACTTGAAGAGACACTAGAGAAATATGGTGAACCTGATGATGAGGAGGACCAACCTCCAAGATAGAGACCTAGGACTAGAAGGCAGAAAAGAGCTCTAGAACTAGAGAGGAAAAGAGAAGTTGAGCTTGCTAAATATCTCACTGTTGATGAACAAATGGAAATCATGGTTAATCAAGACCAGGAGTATTTGTTTGAGAAGGTGAACCGACACTTGGAGAAGCTCTTGGCCGAGGCTCAAAAGGACAATGATATTAAAAGAAGGATGGAAAATCATTATGCCATGAGGAACAAAATTGCAAGGGCCAAACTCAAAAGAGCCAAGGCAAAAATTCAAGCCTTGACCAAGCAAGAGGAGAAAATGAGGCCATATATACTTGCTGAGGTAAGACTCCATGCCTCAAACACATGATCAGAAATCATCCCACCAATTTTGACAAGTTTTTGACAAATTTTTGCAAGTTTGTAAATTTCTGTGTTTTAGGGACATTTTTAGCACAGAAAAAATGTCAAACGTGCAGCACCTAGGGTGTTGCACTCTTTTTTGGGGCATCCAATGAGAAAATGGTCACCACCATTGAATGCAAAATGATGAGGACATGAACCCTGTACATTTTATAATCATTTGGAGGCAAATTTGTTAATGAAAAGGGAAAAAAAGCACCAAAAAACCATGTTTCTGCCTCATTTTTGGCCTTCGCACTGCGTGTTTACTAGTCTTGGGAAAATGATTTTTTGACAGGGAAAATGGGCTTAATTTTTTAAACTGAAAGGATTTCTAGAAATTAGACTTGAAGAGCTTACCAAAAAGCCATCTTAGATAAAATTTGGACACTGGGAAGGCACCCAAAAATAGCCTTGAACAAAGAGCGCACATTTGACATAGAGAGGGCGTGTTTGACACTGAGAGGGCGTGTTTGACATAGAGAGGGTGCATTTGGAAGTCTTCCGAAATTTTTTGTGTTTCACTCCTATTTTTATTTTCATCTTGGGAAATGATGATTTTACATATGTAAATGATGAAAACAAATGTAATTATCATGTTTTTACTATTACCTAGGGTAAATACATTAGGAAAATCAAACCAAAAAGGTGTAATGAATTAGTTCACTTAAGTTAGGAATGAGTCACTTGGACCATCCTCTACTTTGGCTATTAGTTTAGATTTTTGTGTAATATATTCCTCACCTCATGGATTCTACCCCTAAGGTTGAGTGAATGTTGTTTTCATGTCTATTTAGTCCCTTTCTTTACAATAGACAAGGATTGGAATCAATTTGACGTTTTTCTAGTTGATGAAGGAAACTTTGTACTCAGTTTGGCCAAGCTAATAAAGAGGAGTTGCAACTACTTTTATGGGATACTTGTGGTATTGAATGTCTATCATAGTTTCTTCTTCAATATCAGATGTTTGAAATTATTGTGTTCATGTTCACTTTCATTTCTATGTTATGATCTTTTACAAGTTAGACAATCAGAATACATGTTTGCACATGCTCTGTTTTGGGTAACTGATCATATTTTGTTCATCTTCTTATGTCTAAGAAAAATACATCTCATATTATTTTCTTAGCCTTCTTACATCTTTAACACCATTCCATAAAAAATCTTTTCAAGTGATAATGATTATACCTACCTTGCCCCATTGATCCCTGCAACCCTAACTCATTTTCCCTGACCTAGCTTTCCTTGACCTAATTCCTTCATCTAGTGATTTCCCCAACCAAATAAAATCAAAAAAACCCCATGCACTCTATATCTAGCCTAAAAACCCTAATAGCTCCAGTCCTCCTAGATGTGACCCTTTTGGAGAGAGCCCTCTCCCACTTGATGGGGCTACTTATCAAGTGAAAAGCTTGGCTTCTGGTTACCTCTGTTGGGATTCCTTCCTCAGCCTTGGAAATATGGTGGAGTGATAACATATTGGCGCCATTTTCGGGGAGGTGAAAAGACAAATATTCCCTGGGAAAGAATGACAAAAATTTAGATATAATTGTTGATGGTGAACAATAGTTGGACACATATGAAGGTTGAACCATTCACCTGGCGACTCCATTGACTGAAAGATCTAGAAAATCAACTCTTCATGGCAACTCCACTACATGAATATCAATAACTTCAAGAATTTTCAAGATGGAAACTATTGCAAGAAGGTATGCTCCCATGAGCTGGGATCACATTCCAAGTTTCCCCCCAAAAATGATTAAGGTATATTTGCAAAGGAATTTTCCTATGTTTAAAGATGATGATAGGAATGATGTTTCTTTACATCTAGTTAAATTTCATATTCATGCACGCAATTTGAAGGTTGAATTTCCTGAATATTGTCTCTTAAATATGTTTATGGATTCTCTTGAAGGAAAAGCACGATCTTTGTATGAAGGTTTGGCACCTCCCAATACTTTTTCTCTAAGAGTTTTCCATTCAAGATGTTATGACGAATACAAAGAGTCCTACCCTTATTTGTCTTTGGTTAATAATTGTTGTGATTAATTTGAGGTTTTCATTCAAAACCTAAAGGATTCTTATGATGATAATGAGTTCATGGATAAAGATATCTTGGAGGCTTTTCATGACAATCCTTTTCATCACCAAAAAGAGAAAGTGTTTTCTCTCATGGAAGAAAAAGATGATGTATATTGTCTTGATGTTCACAAAGAATTCCTACAAGAGACAATTCTTGCAGTAGTAGAACAAGTTGATCAGCCAAAGGTTAAAGAAGATATTCATCATCCTTGTGAACGTTTAGGAGAGAAAGAAGAAAATTAATGTGTTATCAAAAGAAAACAAAAATTTTTTTCTCCTCTGTCTGAAGATGAGATAGATCAATTCCTAAAAAGTCATATTACAGTCCAAGATAAAGCAGGTTTGCAGTATTCACATAGTCAAGAAAGTGTTGGTAAGAATTCTTCCATTTTTGAAAATGAAAATCTAAGTTTAAATGAGGACAATCCTGATACTAGATTTATAGATCATCATGACGAAAGACAATCTCCTTTTTCAATGTTCATATTTGATGAAGTTTCTCCTGAACCTGATTTTCCTAAGTATGATAAATCTAAAGATATTTCGATGAGGAGATTGATGAAACTGTTATCAAAAAATTGCACCTGATAGGCTACTAATCAGACAATCTCATGTAACTGTTTCAAACCAATATTTTGACTGAAGCTTAGCCTCCTCAGTCTGAGAGGGCTCTCTCAAAGGTTAATGATATTGAACAAAGATGTATTTAGATGGCTAACTCTACTTGGAAAACATATTTATTATGATGAATATAGGTTGAAAATAGTATCAGTATGCAAACATTGGGCTTATGGAGTCAACACTTTCAATGATTCATTAGTGAGTTCACTTGACATGGAAGCTGAGGCAGGTAAGAGTTTTTAGCAGTAGTACACACACATGAAACAAGAAATCACATAGTCAATTCATCTATAAAGGAAGTCGGAGCATTACATGAATGAATTCTGAGTATTAAAGATGAAAACCACTACAAATGAGACACATAAAATATATAGATGAGATAAGCACTAAAAATCAGTCAGAATCTTAGGTTGGTCAAGAAACAAATCTTTGTATTACTGAAACAATCAAATTACATTAAGCTGCAGTTTTGCTAAAAAATCTCCAACCCTTGACTAATTCGACCCTCTTCCCTTTAATAGACTTGTTACATCATCAGATGATTTGCCTCCTGGATAGATTCATCGAATTTTTGCCTCATGACATCTTGCACAACCATAAAACATCTATTTAATGAGAAATTGACAGCTATCATAATTGATAGTCCTTTTCCTAATAGAACTCAAACTGTTCATTATTACATTTAACAACATTATCTCTAATAAAAATTACATATTTGACAAATATGCTGTCACATGTTCGAATAGGGGTGATGGGACTCATCACTACATGACCTCTTAATTGACCTCCTCTAAAACTGGAAACAAAACCTTGTTTTTTAGGCGAACTGGTCTTCATCTTCAACGAATGATTTGGCTGCTATTTTGTCTTCATTTCGTGGTCTGTAAGTGTTGAATAACTGCTATCATGGTCCTTTAACACTTAGATAACATCCATCTGTCCAAAGATGCCCCAGAACCTGCTAAAAAAGCTCCAACTTAGTACGCTACAAAAGTAAGACAGTTTCATAGTGTACTTTCGTAGCACTGCAAAAATGCCTTTTGCCTTCATCCTTTTTTTATTATTTGTTACTTCACGGTGTTAATTCTACCTTGATACATCTCCCATGCAAATTTCACCTCTTGAAATCTCTCAAAAATGGTTCAAAAAGCAAAAAGAAAGCTACAGTAGTTTCGTAGCATTTTGCTGTTTTTCAAGCCCAGGCATGCTACGAAACTGCTGAAAACAATCAAAAATCAAGAATTTTGTGTAACTTCAAAACTCTGCCTTCTAAGTGAAAAAAATCAGTTTCTAACATGCCATTAGTCTTCGAAACCATAAACCAGCTTATGTTATGACTCTTGAGGCATTTCTTCCTCATTTATGATGGGTTGAGCTATTGGCTCTTCAAGCACTGTCATTTTTAGGCCTTTTTTCTCCAACTCCTCATGAATTAGTTCAAGCAGCTCCTGGAGGTCCTTAACTTGATCTTTCAACTTCCTGTTGGTGGCTTTCAAATGTATGTTCATATCCCTGACATGTTTGGCCTCTTTTCTCAATGGAATGGTCCATTTGATAAGCTGTTGTGTATTATCCAAAGTATTGGAAACACTGTCAACCTGCTCTTCCCAAATTGCCTTCATATTTTCAAACTGAACCTTCTCTACATTTTGCTTCCTTGCTTCTCTTTTCATAACAAAAATTTCATGATAGGCCAACTTCAATTTTTCTTCAAGAAGTTGAAACTCTGTTTTTTCCATCACCTTCTCTTTTCCTTTCTTTGTTTTGCTAATTGTATCTTTCTCTACAGGTGATGAAAGGTCAATGATCTCTTGTGGTGGCTGGAGTGTGTCAGTAGGTGGATGAACCTCTTTACTGCTCTCTAATAGATTCCTAGCATGCCTTGTCATAGGATTTATTTCTTGGAACATAAAACCTACATCTTCTCCTTCAAATTCTAATTTCTTTGCAGATTTAGCCTTTTTTAGCTTCTGTCCACCTTCCTCTATGTCTTTAGTCTGGACTATAGGAGTTTCTTCTATGTCAATGGCATGTAATATATCTTCTAGATTTCCTTTAGCTACTACTCTGTCTTCAACAACCATTGTTTTCTCTTCTAAGGCCACTGTTTGGCTCATTGTCATCCTTTTGGTTCCTTGTTTACTATTAGTTTGTTTTTGTTTTGCAGGGTTGACCACTTTTGACTTTTGTTTTGCAGGTGGGAAATTTGGTGTATTAAAACTCTGCAATTTCTCTGTCTCTATCATAATTGGCTCACTTGGTTCTACTCTTGCAGGTAAACTTGGTTCTGCTACCAATGGTGATGGAATTCTCCTAGGTTTAGAAGTTCTTGAAGGAGTAAGAGCATCCAACTCAAAACCACTAGCAAACAAAAATGAAGACCAGTCTCCACCTAGCCTTTGAAGTTCATCTAAAACCAACAGTTTTGTTAAACCATGATGAAACAATGAAGTCTCACTCCCTTCAGATTTTTCTTGGACCTTATCTACCATTTTTGACAAACTTCTATGCAAATAGAAAAGAAGATCAAGAGAAATCTTACCAGTAAAGTGTAGAAGTAGCTTGAAATGACATGAGTAGACTTTATGGTATCTCCCTTCACAAGTAAAGTAATTTTGGATGATGAGCAACAATTTTGAGTAGTTTTCCTTCTTGCAGCTCCTTGGAATAGCATTGGTGAGATCCATTTCACTTTTTTCAGGCTTCACAAACTCTTTGCACTATTCCATGTTGAACTTGAAACCTTTGAACCATTTCTCTGGTCCCCTTGGAATCCCTGTAGCTGCTGCAATAACATCTAGTGTGATGGAAAGATTAAGCATTCCCCCTTTGGTGGCTGTTCCACTGAAGTTTAAAGCAAACTCTTTGGAAACCTGTACATGGCAACCTTGTAATTTCTCACAAAATTGTAAGCAACCTGTCCTTCTGAAGACTTCCACAACTGTTGGGCTTCACTGATCAAATTCATATCTGCTGGTTCATATCTCAGACATTGTCCACCCTTATTTGTCCTTCTTTTTTCTGCCATGGTTTCTTTGATGTCTTCACAGCCTCGCTTGATGATTTGTAGCCTCTCTTGGTAGTTTGAAGCCTCACTTGATAGTGCTCAATGTAACCCTTTGAAAACACCAGCCACAACTTTGGCTTAATGCAATAGCTCTCCAGAGCTCGATATCACACAAAGGAGTGAGAAATGAGAAATGACTGAATTAGGAAAGATTTTGAAGTTTTGATGTCTTCTCATGACACAATGATGACCCATACATGCCTAAAATGGTGATGATAACTTCAGACCTGACCATGTACCTTAATTTTATGCCTCCATGACTCGAATGGCATCTAACTTACCCTTTCCCAATGATATTCTAAAACCTAACATCTAATCTGATAAGACAGATAGGAAATTGCGCTTTCGTAGCATATCTAGTGTAAATTTGGTTGTTTTCGCTATGAAACTATCAACAGTTTTGTAGCAAAAAGTGACTTTTCTCAGTGTATTTCGCTACAAAATTGTGGTTTCTTGGCTAAAATGAAAATTTGGGTATAAAAACCTTGGGAATTTAAATCTATCAGAATATAATGAGTGATGTGACGTGAGGGGATTTAAAAATGAGTGTGTTTAGACCTTAGGGTAAACTTAAACAAGAAAAATTTAAAACTTCCCTTGATCAAGAATACAAAAAATGAATCCTACAACCCTACTTTTGACACATGAACCTATTTAACTTTGTCAAATGATGCTTCATTTTTTTGGGCGATAACATAAACTATACAGGAAATTGTTGTGAGTAAACAAATTTATGATGATGATTCCCTACAAGGAGATCAGCTAGCAGATACTATTGTTTTTCATGACTATGTTAGGGCTGTCATGTTTTATAATCTCGAAGAATGTTTCTTGTTTAAGGATGACTTAGACTATGAATTTAAGGAGTATGAACATGAGAGAGAAAAAATAACAGAGATTGAGTCATAATTTCTCATGCTTAAGGAATTCACAACCAACACTTAGATAACAGAAGGTTATACTTCCCTATGCCTTCCTATCGATAAAAAACCAAGTGTCCTTTCATATCAGAATGAAGGGAGTACTTGTATTTTTGTTGTTGGATCTCAAGACAAGGTGATGCTTCAGGATTTTCAAGATCCCTTCGATAGTTTTTTGCAATCATTGGAGAAGATGAATGTTGTCCCGTTTGTCAACATAAGCCTTGGTTTCAATTTTTATCATGAGTTGCCTACATGTACATCATTTTGCATGCTCTAGGAAAGTGAGAGAGGAACTTCAGTAAGTATCCATCTCCTGGATTGGTTACACTAGAAGGATCATTTCACCTAATCACCAATTGTGCAACAGATTAGAGTAGGTTGGTATCATTTCAGTTTGATTTTATTTTTATTTTCAGCAAGTGTTGAAAAAATTCATCAAGATTTAAAGCCTGAGGTGAAGGCCCTAAGGCTTTGATGATATGTTAGTGTGGGTTGAAGTTTGCAGTGTGTTTTCAGATTTAGTTTTAGTTTCAGTTTACATATTGGACTCCATTTCCCAATGCATAAGGCACTGATCTACAAATTCAGAGATCTGCGGTTCTTGGCACCTCCAAGGAGCTACCATCCCTAGCTGGAGCCGATGTTAGCACTGGTATTTACATCCCACCCATCTTGCCTTATTTTACTCTGCTTTCACCTCATCTCCATCATTACCATTGAACTCATTTCGTTTTTTAACCATTTTTCCCACGGGTGCCCAAGTCATCATTGTTCACAAGCACTAAACCCTAATTTCCTCTCCCACTAAGCTAGGGTTTGCTACGGAAATAGAGAAATTTAAGCAAAGGAGGCATAAGGTAGGTCATATCAGTAAGTATGAGGCCATTCCAACTCATCAGATCATGTCTCCATAATTTTTTAATAAATCATTCCAAAGTTCAAGTCATTTGCCACTCATAGGGCCAGTTTTACTTCAAACTATATTTTTGACCAAACATAGATGAATTTAACACAAGTGAGAGCGTTTTTTGTCCATCATAGGTCAAGGAATAAAAACCTCCTTCAGTTTTTACACAGTTATCAAGGTTTTGGATAAATGTCAAAAATACAGGTGCCACAGGAGAGTTGCTGCACTTCTGGAGTGACCTTGGGAAAATCACTTTTTCTCCTAGCTGGAATATCCAAATGACTTTATTGATAAATAAAATGACAACTATATGGGAAGATATTTCCAATGAGCTATCATGAGGTCAATTTGGAGTTGAGGAAGGCCTCCAAAAGTTTCCTGCAACAACACTCTGCATTTATGCAACCTCATTCTGCATTTTTTGACCAGTCTTGGGAGAATCAATTTTTGGCAAGGAAAATCAACTCCAATCAAAAAACCAAAGGTATATTTGGAAATTAGACAGGATAATATTTCCAACTACCTATCTTGGGCCCAATTTGGACACTAATAATGCCTCCAAATGTGGTCTTCAAAAAGGTGTTTCCCACAGAGGGCACATTCTGTACTGGCGCTGCACGTTTTCCTGAAAACGTTGTGCATTTTCTAAAGGCGTTGCGTGCCTGTCAAGAGGAGGGTGTGTTTAACCTAGGTGTTGTACGTTTCCCTGAAAACCATCAGGGATTTCCAAAAGACCACTACAACTCTCTCAAGCTTCAAAAAGGTTTTCCTACACTCTCCAGCAAGCAAGTAGGTCACAAATTCATCACTCCTCTTCTCCTTAATCAGTTTATGTGACATTTAATTTGGTTTTGGTGTCATATTAAGTTCAAAACACTAATATCATTATACTAGAATCCCACAACCATTCCCACATTTTAATTTACCCTATCCCAACCCCCCATACCCTAGGCTCCCTATACCCTACCTATAATTAAATCCCATATTCTAAACCCTACATAATTATTACCCCTTGTCACGTCCCTCATATCACAAATCCCTATTTCCATCTCCACAAATTTCCTCACACCAACCCACACTTCTTACACCCACATTCCATTCCATCATATCCCTAGGGTTTTGACACCAAATACATCATGGAAGAAGAAGAGAACGAAATTCATAGTGAGGAGGAAGAAAGAGAGGTAGAGAAGGCTAAATCCTTGCTTGAAGAGACACTGGAGAATTATGGTGAACCTGATGATGAGGAGGACTAGCCTCCAAGACAGAGACCTAGGACTTGAGGGCTAAAAAGAGCCCTAGAACTAGAGAGGAAAAGAGAAGTCAAACTTGCTAAATAGCTCACTATTTATGAACAAATTCCAATCATGGTTAACTAAGACCAGGAGTATTTATTTGAGAAGGTAAACCAGCACTTGGAGAAGCTGTTGGCCAACACTTAAAATGACAATGATATTCAAAGAAGGATGAAAAAGCATTATTCCATGAGGAAAAAAATTGTAAGGGCCAAGCTCAAAAGAGCCAATGCAAAAATTCAAGCCTTGACCAAGCAAGAGGAGAGGAGGAGGCTAGAAATACTTGTTGAGGTAACACTCCATGCCTCAAACACATGATCAAAAATCATCCCACCAATTTTGACAAGTTTTTGGAAATTTTTTGCAAGTTTGTAAATTTTTATGTTTTAGGAACATTTTTAGCACAGTAAAAATGTCAAACGCGCAGCACCTAGGGTGTTGCACTTTTTTTTGGGGCATCTAATGAGTAAATGGTCACCACCATTGAATTCAGAATGATGAGGACATGCACCTTGTACATTTTTAAGAATTTGGAGGCAAAATGGTCAATGAAAAGGGAAAAAAACCACAAAAAAACCATGTTTCTTCCTCATTTTTGGTCTTGGCGTTGCGCATTTACCAGTCTTGGGAAAATGAGTTTTTGACAGGGCAAATGGGACTCATTTTTCAAAATGAAGGCATGTCTAGAAAGTAGACTTGAAGGTCTTTCCAACAAGACATCTTGGAGAAAATTTGGACACTGGGAAGGCACCAAAAAACAGCCTTGTATAGAGAGGGCAAGTTTGACACAGAGAGGGCGCGTTTGACAAGGAGATGGCACGTTTGGAAAGATTCTGAATTTTTTTGATTTTCACTCCTGTTTTGATTTTCATCTTGGGAAATGATGATTTTACCTATCTAAATGATGAAAAAAAATGTAATTATCATGTTTTTACTATTACCTAGGGTAAATACATTAGGTAAATCAAACAAATGAGGTTTAATGAATCAGTTCACTTAAGTTAGGAATGAGTCACTTGGACCATCCTATACTTTAGCTATCAATTTATATTTTTGTGTAATATCTTCCTCACCTCATGGATTCAACCCTTGAGGATGAGTGAATGTTGTTTTCATGTCTATTTAGTCCCTTTCTTCACAATAGAAAAGGTTTGGAATCATTTTGATGTTTTTCTAGTTGATGAAGGAAACTTTGTACTCAGTTTGGCCAACCTAATAAAGAGGAGTTGCAATTACTTTTATGGGATGCTTGTGGTATTGAATGTCTATCATAATTTCTTCTTCAGTATCACATGTTTGAAATTATTGTGTTCATGTTCACTTTCTTTTCTATGTTATGATTTTTTACAAGTTAGATAATTAGAATACATGTTTGCACATGCTCTGTTTTGGGTAACTAATCATATTTTGTTCATCTTCTTCTGTCTAAGAAAAATAAATCTCATATGATTTTCTTAGCCTTCTTACAACTTCAACACCATTCCATAACAAATCTCTTCAAGTGATAATTCCTGACTTTTAGACTTTGTGACTTTGCGACTCAACGACCAAGTCCCAAGGTGGAGAGGTCGCAAGGTTGCAAAGTCGTGATTACGTGAATAGTTAGGGCTTTATGACTTGGCGACTCAGTGACTAGGTCACGAGGTAGTGTTAGGGATTTTCTGAGGGGAAAATAGGTCGCCGCGACTCGCGAGGAAAAATCGGGAAAAAATGGGGAAAACTCCAAGGGAAGGAAACAAATCAAGGCAGAAAGGGTCATAGGAAGGCCATGGAAGGGTGCCCGTAGTGGCAGGAGGAAAAATGAGGTTTCAAAATAGGTTTAGGCATGATAGGGTGAGAAAGGAAAAATGAAACCCTAGCTGAAATAAATGTGAGGGCCAGGATTGCAACTGAGGGGCATCTAAGGCAATAAATAGCCTAGGCTTGGGGCAGGTAGGGCCATAGCAAATAAAAAAGGAACTATAAGAGGTTTTAATGACTTACCTGGAACAAATCGCACTTTGATTGGCTTGTCAGGCATCTTTTTTACTCCATCGCACTATTTGAATGCGACCTACGCGACCCTTTTATTTATAAAGGGGTCGCACGTGTGGGCATTAATGGAGGTCACAAGGTCGCAAAGCAGGTTCAGTTACGCATGGCTGCGACCTAACAACTTGTAGGTCGCTGAGTCGTAAGGTCGCATGGTCACAAAAATGTGATTTTGACATGATTTGCGACCTGGTGACCTTGTTCGGGTCGCAAGGTCGCTAAGTAACAAATTTTTTAAGATAGAAGGAGGATCGAATTTGCAACTTTGCGACTTTACTTAGGAAAACTTGGAGTCATCTCTTGGTTTGGAGTTACCTGCTAAAAGTGGACCTTTTTGAGGCTCAAGGCTAATGCTGAGAATGGGCCTTCCCTCGTCAAAACAACACGGGTTCTAAAATTTCAACCTGGTGCCAAATTTTAGAGGGTGTTGTAGTGGCTACAACATGTTGACACCCACTAAAATTCATAATGACCTTACAAACTGGATTTATGACAAAGATGACCTCTGTACATGTAATTATTTTGAAGAAAAACTTAAAAATATAACTAACTTAACCAAATTGACTCAAAGACAAACCTAAATTTTATCATGGATAACAATGGATCCAATGGGGAGGTTGTGCCCTAGTGGTGTGTTGACGGAAAAATCTATCCAGCCAACAGCAGGGGATCTCCCCGGTAAAAGGTCCGAATTAGACCTTGAACCGTTTGGACTAGGGATCCCGTCCGGGGTGTCGGTCCGGATACCACTAATTTCTCCTTTGCTTAGGGTCCCGCTTAAACCCTATAAAACAATGGATACACACCTAATCAACTAATACAAGACATATGATTGATGCATTAAATGTACATGCGACACTATGAGTAGCAAGAGGAAATAATAAAGTGCGAAGACCGAAGGAAGTGCTGTTAACAACACTTCATTAGGGTCACACTTGTAAGCTGTTCTGACCACAAAGGAAACAATTCCTCATGGCAAGAACGCCTTTCACTTCCTAAAAGTTTTAAATGGTAACACAAATGCCAATAAACAAAGCCATCAGCATTCGTTAAGAAAGTGAAATAAACTCAACCACCATTAACATACTCAGCAAACTATTATGCAACTATGATGTGAATTGAAGATACAGTTCCCTTAATCTAAAGATGTTCAGAAACTGAAAACATAATACTCAACAGTGCTCATACATAAGACAAAATTAGATCCACAAAGAGATTTTTCAAAATGCTTGTATTAATGCTTAAATGTATAATCCTCTGGTAATACAATATACTCAGCTCGAGTCCCAAAAAAAAGATCCATTTACAAGCTCCCGAAGGATTATTTATAATACAAAACCTGCCCTTTGGGCTTCCTTGACTTTTCATCTTCCTGAACGTTGGGCTGCCTTGCGACCCAGTCTGTTCTGCGACCTGCGACCTGACTGGGTTTTGCGACCTTGCGACCTAGTCGCTGGGTCGCTGGGTTGCGCCATCGGGCATTTGATAGGGGATGCGACTTAGCAACCCGGTGACCCCTATGACTTGCGACCTTTGGGAACTTGCGACCCACGAGCTCAAGAAAATCTGCGACTTGCGACCTCGGTCAATATGCGACCTGCGTCCTCGGACCTCGGGCAGATCAGCGACTTGCGACCTCGGGCAATATATGCGACCTGTGACCCAGTCGCTGGGTCACTGGGTCACGTAGTCGAGCCTTTGACCTGGAACATGACTCCGCGACCTGGCGACCTGAAGAAATCTGTGACCTGGGGTTTTATCCCTTCTACATTTCTCCTGTTCAGATAGTCTTAGCTTCCGCCACATGAATCGGCATTTTCTGGATAAGCGACAGACTTCCTTGTCTAGGTCATCATCATAATCTCCTCATGTTACCTGCGTGTAAGCATATTAGATTAGCCATTAGCCTCACCCACATAAATATGTTTATGCATGTTGAAGAAAAAATAAAGATACAGTAAAAGAAACGCAGATACATAAGGAGCATATTGACAGATAACATCAAGGGATTTTAAAGATTAGCTTGGACCCCTGTATAGTCCTGTTCTATAGGCAATATAAGCTTTTAGAAAAGAGGCCATTTCGAAGTGGGGTCGCATGGTCAGAGCTTTCGTGGGTCATAGCCTCTAATGGACATATCATTTTGCAACCTTGCGACCTTGGAGGGGTCGCACAGTCGCATGGTCGCATTTTCCGTCCGGCAGCATGCATTGCGACTCAGCGACCTGGAGGGGTCGCGTGACTTGATATCTACGTGGGTAGCAATCTTAAAAGGGTCACAGGATCACACCTTTCATTTGTCTCATAGATTTGCGACTTGCGACTTGGAAGAAATGCGACCTGACAGAGGTCGCATAGTCGCACATGTTGGGAAAGTCTCAATTAGTTGTTTTTTGGGTATGCTGCGACTCAGCGACCTGGGATGGACTACGACCTCCCAGTGGTCACACGGTTGCAAATATTTCTGAGTCGTAATAGACGCATTTGGTATTTTTTGCGATTCTATGCCCAACCACACTCAAAGAATTGTCTGTCTTCATCATGAAGTCACCTTCCGGCTTAGGTGCGACATCTCCACCTGCGTGGGATCTCACTTTAAGGCAGTGTCTTGGTATATTTCAACAGCACCATGGTTAAAACGAATGAAGCGGCCTTCACGTATGGAGGAGTCATTTGATCGCGCGATCTGGTCGCAGTTGCAGGAAGGAGTGCACCTGACAAATCACAGGCAGAGCCGATTGGCCATCTCCACGAAAACTTCCCCCTCTCGTTCGCAGCAACGCTGTTCATTGTTGCAACAATTTAGACGGTAAGATCATTATCAGAGTGAACCTGGATCACAACCTTTTCCATGGAATCCAAAGCTTGGGGCGTTGTCAAATTTCTTTAACAGGCTTGCGTGCGTCCTGCCAAAACTAGCGTGGTGATCACCATCATGAACGCAAGATTTTAACGATGTAGTTGATAGGCCTCGGCGATTTCTGGTCTTTTCAACTCCTTTCTCTTCCAACGCTGATTTGTCAATGTATTAGTGATTTTAACCACACATTTGAGAAGGTCTGCCATCCTGTGAAAATCACGTTCCATAGTCACTGTGTGTTTGTTCAAATAAGCGTGTCGCCTTTTCCCTGCAAATCAATATCCTCTGACAATGACAAAACTGTAACAGCTAAGTCTATGCACATGCATTTGGGATGGAATCATATTTCCACTTTTCCACACTGTCACAACTAAATTCACGCTGGATAATAGAAAACACTGCCGCCTCCACCGAAACACTGATTTAGTGATATGGACGGTTACCAAATATTATTAATGCATCCCTGGGAGGCACTGAACGCAACGCTTTGCATGGGAAACTTTCTTCATGAACGAGCCATTCCGTATTGGAAGATAAGAGAAGGGTCAGAAATAGCTGGTAAGAGCGCAATTGGTGCCAACAAGGACGCTGAACCCGCTCCACATCAGCCTCAAGTAATGAGGAGACCACTGTTAAAATGCCACAGTTGAACATATTACCAATACTATTATTAAGCCTTTTATTCACGACTTTGGGCAACTTTCAATTAATCCTCCTGTCATGATAATGCTAATAAAGAAAGCAGTCTTTTGCCATATACGTCCTTGAGCATGTTTTCTTAACTTAAGGTTGTGCCAAAGGTTGTGAATGTGAGAAATTGGAATGTCGCAGGTTGCCTTAAGAGGCCTTGCTGCAACTACCACGTGGAAAATCGGTGTTGCTAATTCGATCCTTTGTTTGAATGTTATGTGCTACGGTTATTATAAAATTGGCACTACAGTTGTGCTTCAGGTTTTCATCATAAAATTTGAACGCGTTCCATGTAGTTGTGCTCCAACCTCTCGTATGGTTTTGAAACCATATGCGTTGCGCCTTGGTTTAATTTACAACGTCCAAAATCGTTTGCTTTTCCTCACATATCCATACGTTATGATGACCATCCTTAATGCACATAGAAATACATGTACGCACGGTGTTAGCACTCCATCAAACAAATGCCCAGCAAAACTGCAGCCAGTAGCGTGGACCGGACACATTGCACCGTAGTTATTAGACATATGTCTTTATAGATTTGTATAATGTTTTGCTCCCTGTTTTAAATGTAAAATTTGACCATTATATATATATACTCCATATTTAAAACTCCGGCGTAGAAGCACATGAAAACGTTGCAAATTGGTTCTGCGCCATGCTTCCAACGTACCGTTGACCGCTATATATATATATATATATATACCTGTTCCAAACATTACCACAGGTAGAAAACCGCGCTCATTGGTAATATCTCCATATGTTTCTGCATTTCTATGGATTATAAGCGCTCGATAATTATTCTAACATGCCGTCGTAGATCTGCTGCAAGGTTTGGCGCAAATTTTGACCGAACATAACATATCTGCTCCAAAGAATAAACTCCGCCATAGGAATGTTTACATTGAATCGTAATGTATTTCCATATAGTTTTGACCTGCGTTTTAATTGTAAAGTTGACCACCTTATATATCCTCCTCAAACGTTCTAACATAGATTAAGACTTAGGCATAAAAGTATTCAGTCCTAACTTGTAATGTTCCTCGTATGCTTTTGCTCGGCGGTCTTATATGGTTTTGAAATCATATGTGATTGGTTTAGGCTTGAATATACAATGTAACCTTAGTCCATTGGATGTGCGCCCACTTATAATGCTTGCACATAGTTTGCTCCACAATCTCTTATGGTTTTGAAACCATATGATTTCTTTGCCTTGGTTTAATCACATCATATTTAAAACCATAACCTTGGACCACATATTTGCGCCCATCATGTAGCTTGAGGTCTAACAAACATTGCTTCCCTTCCCCAATTTGCCAGAGTTGTCAACACAACTCAAAATAATGTTGGTTGAGAAGAATGGCATTTTATAGAACTTGTACAATATTTAAAGACAAAATGTAATTCGCCATTATCTGACTTTGGTACGACACTCAGACTCTCAGATGTACCTTGAACAGCTAAAGACTTATAACCAAGAGCTTCCTTCTGTGTTGTCATGATGGGTCAAATTTGTGCAGGCCATAAATTATTATGGACCTCAAATTACCACCTGCTATACTATCTAATCTATGTGCTTCTGGATCGACATCATCATGGCCAATAATATTGTGACTACGCTGAAATTTTCTGTGGGCCCTTTGCATAATCACCTCCTCAACTGTGTTTAATACTTATTGCCAAAACATGATGCAGCTGACCAATGCGATGAGCACGCTGTAATGCTTGCTTGTCAACTTGTATATTTCAGTCCTGCTCACAGAGTATGACAATATCAACTCCTGCAAGATTCAAACCAACAACACTAGCTTGAGTATTATAGCCTGCAATGTTTTCCTAGGGCCCATTGTGATCGAAAGTTCCCTTGACTGGCGCGGTCTTATTTCCTGCACATATGCGAAAGATGTCCTCCACTTCTCATGTCTCAGCTTGCACTACTCTGATCCTTCTCATCGGTGTGGTGATGACATTTCGGGTGTATCATCCGTGGGATTGACCTGCATGAAAAATTATAGCATTAATTAGTTTACTCTTTGATAATGGTGTCCCTAGATAAAAAATATGAGACTAGCAAGCTTAAAATTCGTATTCACCCAACATGCTTAATGACCCATGGCGAGAGAGCCTTTAATTGTCAATACAAAAAAGGTTTCCATTCAAATGTATGCAAGGCAATCTCATAACACTACGATAAGAGTGTTCGAGCGTATGCTGGATGATCCCTCCTACATATGGCGTGATTGCAGCAACAACATCTGATCATGCTGGTGAGAAACCTCATGAGGGGTTGGGGACAGGTTGGTGGAATGTCACTGACTGCAGGTCGGGTGAAAGACTTTAATGCCTAAGCGAGCAAAGGGGGAAACCGAAATTTTAAATATACCCATAATTTTGGGTGGTGTTGTAGCGGCTACAACAAATGGTGAACCATTGGTAGAATCCAGCATATCTGTCAATATCACAACAATAGTCTGAGTCCAGATAGTGATGCAAGGGAATATTGAACAGGTTCTGCGGGGCCCCTTTGAATTAATTTGGCCTTTATAGGTATGCCCAGTCCTTGTGCCTCAGCTAGGTCTCGCTAATCAGAACACATCAATAAAGAGCTCACAGACGCCAATAGCTTGTTGATAATGTGAAGAGCAAGGCAGTGGGTTTATTATTCTCAGTATTTTTTAAAGTAAGTTTCCGGTGTTGCTCCGCTGCCAGTAGGCCTGGACAGTACCCTGGTGGAGTCACTTCAAGAAATCACAAACGTTGCTCCGCTGCCAGTGAGCCTGGTCAATACCTCGGTGGAGTCGTCACATTACCTCTCTGCGCAGGAAGCCTTTCTCGATCCTTTTCCCTTATTTTTTTTATGTGCTTGCAGCACTTATTTTCATGTGCTCGTGGCACTTATTTTTCATGGGCAGATGAGGGGTCCCGACTTATTTTACGAGCAAGAGAGGTTGTTTCTTGTTTTACAGAAACTAAAAGATATCCTGATTTGGGTTTTCCCTTGTGCCAAACCTTCACATCCCATCTACCACAGTAGGCGAAACGTGCAAAATAGATCATTAAGATGTACAAGACTACGCCGGGTACAAGGCTTAGGTTATGGGTATAGGCCATTCAAACTCATTAGGTCTCCCACAAGCAACCGGCTCGTATCTCCCCGGCTAAATAAGTTTAGACTTATAGGCATCTTGTTGAGAATGTGACTTTGATGACTGGTCCTAAGAGAAAGCTGCCTCTTGAGATAGCCACCGCAACCTCACGCAAAACAATGGGGTTACTGTTTCAGCAATCGGGGCAAAGCAAGACCACAAGATGGTAGGGTTTCAATGAGGGGTCATGAAGTGGCAGGCGATATGTTTAAAAATGCTGTAAGGAAGAGAGCTTACGACACAATGTAATAGGCGAGGCTAAAGATGCAATGCACGCCATGTGAGAGAACGATCCACCAGTTGTAGGTGGAAAAGAGGCGCAATACAAGCAGTGATTATTTATGCAGCAACAAGCAACTGAAAAGGAAATGAAATGAAAATACTTGTAACATGATAATGCCTAAGATATTAATCGTAAACAAAGATAGAAAAAATACTTTTAAATCATAAAGTAAAAATTTGGCAAGTAACCTAATCAACAACTTTGAGCTAACAAATTTTTATTAACAGGTCCTAGCTAGCCTACACCTAAAACCCTAGTTTAACCAATGATGCGGTCAAGTAATGTAAAATCAGCTTTCCAGTGCAGCCACCGCATTAATTCTTGATCTGCAAGAATGACAATGTTCTCAATCAGAGCTAGCATACAAAATCGTGCACCAACAACAAGACTTACCTGAAGAGCACGTGCAACAGCAAGAAGATCATGGATACACACCAAAGAACACGCCAGAATAGATTGTGCAAGCTGAATCCCACTTTAATCTTGATACACAAAAATATGTTCTTGAAACTCAACATTTATAAATGACACATAATCATTCATGCACAATTTTGGGCGTGATGGGCGCTGGGTAAGCCATTGCTTATTTGTAGGCACATCCACCGAATAGAGTTGGTCAAGTCGACTGGCAATCTCGTCATGGTGTGAGGACCATCAGTTTTATGGAACGGAAACAATAAGCATGTGCCAGGCGAATTATAAATTCTTGCGCATCCGAGTGCAGAAACCCCAATTTTGAAAAACCTAGTTCAGGGTTGCTCCTGGGTTTGGTCAAGGGTGTGAGGATCAAACCCCGGACCTTCGAGCAGAGGTTTGCCCAACTTTGATGGTTTGGCGAGATCAACAGGCGAATGGATGTGAACATGGACTGTGGTGGGTTGCAAAATGTTAGTGGGCTTTGTATCAATTCGGTCAAATGTTTGTGCACTGACAGATTGATAATCCAAATTATCGAATTATCTAGATTTGCCAGGGTGGGGTGAATTCGATGTGGTTATGCTGGAAGGAGCATGGTACTTGGGGATCGTCATTTGAGAAACGGTTGGCAGAAGCTGAGGCGCTTATATTTTCTGATGGGTACTTGAATCTTCCCAAAGCGAATCATCGAATTCTGGTGTCTTCAGATGGTCGGCAAAGAGATGCGAGTGATAGTCCTCAGCGGTTCGATGGAATATGTTTTCAGATAAGCAGGGATTGCTGTAACCATTGATTTGATCAAGTTGGGTACCCAACATGTTGGTCTCCCCGGGAGTTACCAACTGGGATGGATCAATAAAGAGGACATCTTGAAGTTGCCCAGATAGGAAATCGCTCCTATGGTTGTCTAAAGATTCCGAGTGAGATAGATCAGATCTAAAAGATTCATCGATTTGGGACTGTGATTGCGAAACACCATTTGCGTGTTTATGATTGTCACCAGTACCAGTATAAGGAAATTTTGAATGTCTCGAAGGAATTAATGGTGTGGCGGGATCATGGAATAAATTGGGGAATAATGAACGAATAGATTGAGTCGCAGGGGCGTTAACCTCACACGACTTTCCAACAATTGCATCTGTGTTATTCAGAGAAAACAATGACCTGGCAGGCCCTGTAAGGGAATCGACTGCATCCGGGATAGGAGTGGATTCATAATTTGTATGTGAATCAGATTTAGCTTCGTGTCCAGGGAGACACCGAGTGGGCTCGAGGTAGGGTTTCATGAACCGGGAGAGGTAGTGAGCCACTGTGGTTTTCAAAATCTGATTCGACATGGTGCGTGAAAGACTCAAAGTCATAACAACCGCTGACTTGCGGATCGTCATAGGGAACAATGGGCTCAGGTTGGGTTGCTAACTGAAATTGTTCAAGGGAAACGAGAATCACATAGCTGAACTGTTCACTTAACAACTCCCAATCGACATCCTTTTCAGGGAACTCTAAACAATAATGAACAAATCTGATAGAAAATTCATCTAGAGGTTCCTGAGGTTCCATTATGATGTCATTTAGCTTTATCAATACACTTTGAAAATCATACCTGTGAAAATCTCGTTGTAATTCACGGGCGATTTGTTCAAACGAGTGGATGGAAGCTTCTGGAAATGTGCGGCACCATTGCTTAGCGCGACCTTCGAGGGTGAGGAAGAAAAGAAAACATATCAAACCTTCATTTTCAATTTCGTAGCACTCACCAAAGTCATAGAAATCTAAAAGGTGTTGGGTTACGGACACCCCATCTTCACCATCAAATTTTAACTGGGACAAGTGATACATAAGTTCATCGGGGATGAAGTATCGAGGCTCATAAAACTCCGACAAACATCTCGGGAGAATGATTTGGAAACGAGCCATTATAGATATGAGATTAACTGTAGGCTCTCAGGGCTCAGCTTGTCATCTGGACCTCCTTCTAGCGCCAATTCTGTTGATGGAAAAATCTGTCCAGCCAACAGCAGGGGATCTCCCCGGTAAAAGGTCCCAATTAGACCTTGAACCGTTTGGACAAGGGATCCCGTCCGGGGTGTGGGTCCGGCTACCACTGATTTCTCCTTTTCTTAGGGTCTCGTTTAAACCCTATAAAACAGTGAATACACACCTAATCAACTAATACAAGACATATGATTGATGCATTAAATGTACATGCGACATTATGAGTAGCAAGAGGAAATAATAAAGCGTGAAGACCGAAGGAAGTGTTGTTAACAACACTTCATTAGGGTCACACTTGTAAGCTGTTCTGACCACAAAGGAAACAATTCCTCATGGAAAGAACACCTTTCACTTCCTAAAAGTTTTAAATGGTAACACAAATTCCAATAAACAAAGCCATCAACATTCGTTAAGAAAGTGAAATAAACTCAACCACCATTAACATACTCAGCAAACTGTTATGCAACTGTGATGTGAATTGAAGATACAGTTCCCTTAATCTAAAGATGTTTAGAAACTGAAAACATAATACTCAACAGTGCTCATACATAAGACAACACCAGATCCACAAAGAGATTTTTCAAAATGCTTGTATTAATTCTTAAATCTATAATCCTCTGGTAATACAATATACTCAGCTCGAGTCCCAAACAAAAGATCCATTTAAAAGCTCCCGAAGGAGTATTTATAATACAAAACCTTCCCTTTGGGCTTCCTTGACTTTTCATCTTCCTGACTGTTGGGTTGCCTTGCGACCCAGTCTGTTCTGCGACTTGTGACCTGACTGGGTTTTGTGACCTTGCGACCTAGTCGCTGGGTCGCTGGGTCGCGCCATCGGGAATTTGATAGGGGATGCGACTTAGCGACCCGACGACCCCTGCGATTTGTGACCTTTTGGAACTTGCGACCCGCGACCTCAAGAAAATCTGTGACTTGCGACCTCAGTCAATCTGCTACCTGCGACCTCGGACCTCGGGCATATCAACGACTTGCGACCTCGGGCAATATATGCGACCTGCGATCCAGTCGCTGGGTCGCTGGGTCGCATAGTCGAGCCTTTGACCTTTAACATGACTTCACAACCTGGCGACCTGAAGAAATCTACGACCTGGGGTTTTATCCCTTCTACATTTCTCCTGTTCAGATAGTCTTAGCTCCTGCCACATGAACTAACATTTTCTGGATAAGCGACAGAATTCCTTGTCTAGGTTGTCATCATAATCTCCTCATGTTACCTGCGTGTAAGCATATTAGATTAGCCATTAGCCTCACCCACATAGATATGTTTATGCATGTTGAAGAAAAAATAAAGATACCGTAAAAGAAACGCAGTTGCATAAGGAGCATATTGACAGATAACATCAAGGGATTTTAACGATTAGCTTGGACCCCTGTAGTCCTGTTCTGTAGGCGATATAAGCTTTGAGAAAAGAGGCCATTTCGAAGCAGGGTCGCATGGTCGGAGCTTTCGTGGGTCACAACCTCTAGTGGACATATGATTCTGCAACCTTGCGACCTTGGAGGGGTCGCACAGTCGCATGGTCGCATTTTCTGTCCGGCAGCGTCCATCGCGACTCAGTGACCTGGAGGGGTTGCGCGACTTGATATCTACGTGGGTCGCAATCTTAAAAGGGTTGCAGGATCACAACTTTCATTTGTCTCATATATTTGCAACTTGCGACTTGGAAGAAATGCGACCTGACAGAGGTCGCATAGTCGCACATGTTGGGCAAGTCACACTCAGTTGTTTTTTGGGTATGCTGCGACTCAACGACCCGGGCTAGACTATGACCTCCTAGTGGTCACACGGTCGCAAATATTTTTGAGTCGTAATAGACGCATCTGGTATTGTTTGCGATTCTATGCCCAGCCGCACTCAAAGAATTTTCCGTCTTCATCATGGAGTCACCTTCCGGCTTAGGTGCGACGTCTCCACCTGCGTGGGATATCGCTTTAAGGCAGTGTCTTGGTATATTTCAATAGCACCACGGTTCAAACAAATGAAGCAGCCTTCACGTATGGAGGAGTCACTTGATCGCGCGATCTGGTCACAGTTGCAGGAAGGAGTGCACCTAACAAAACACAGGCAGAGCCGATTGGCCATCTCCATGAAAACTTCCCCCTTCCGTTTGCAGCAACGCTGTTCATTATTGCAGCAATTTAGACGGTAAGATCATTATCAGAGTGAACCTGGATCGCAACATTTTCCGTTGAATCCAAAGCTTGGGGCATTGTCAAATTTATTTAACAGGCTTGCGTGCGTCCTGCCGAAACCAGCGTGGTGATCACCATCATGAACGCAGGATTTTTAACGATGTAGTTGATAGGCCTCGGCGATTGCTGGTCTTTTCAACTCCTTGCTCTTCCAACGTTGATTTGTCAATGGATCAGTGATTTTAACCACACATTTGAGAAGGGCCGCCATCCTATGAAAATCACATTCCATAGTCACTGTGTGTTTTTTCAAATGAGCGTGTCGCCTTTTCCCTGCAAATCAATATCCTCTGACAATGAAAAAACTGTAATAGCTAAGTCTATGCGCATGCATTTGGGATGGAATCATATTTTCACTTTTCCACACTGTCACAGCTAAATTCATGCTGGATAATAGCAAACACTGCCGCCTCCACCGAACCACTGATTTAGTGATATGGACGGTTACCAAATATTATTAACGCATGCCTAGGAGGCGCTGAACGCAGCGCTTTGCATGGGAAAATTTATTCATGAACGAGCCATTCCGTATTGGAAGATAAGCGAAGGGTCGGAAACAGCTGGTAAGAGCGCAATTGGTGCCAACAAGGACGCTGAACCCGCTCCACATCAGCCTCAAGTAATGAGGAGACCACTGTTAAAATTCCACAGTTGAACATATTACCAATACCGTCATTAAGCCTTTTATTCACGACTTTGGGCAACTTTCGATTAATCCTCTTGTCATGATAATGCTAATAAAGAAAGCGGTCTTTTTCCATATACGTCCTTGAGCATGTTTTCTTAACTTAAGGTTGCGCCAAAGGTTGTGAACGTGAGAAATTGGAATGTTGCAGGTTGTCTTAAGAGGCCTTGCTGCAACTACCACGTGGAAAATCGGTGTTGCTAATTCGATCCTTTGTTTGACTATTATGCACTACAGTTATTATAAAATTGGCACTATAGTTGCGCTCCAGGTTTTCATCATAAAATTTGAACGCGTTCCATGTAGTTGTGATCCAACCTCTCGTATGGTTTTGAAACAATATGCGTTGCACCTTGGTTTAATTTACAACGTCCAAAATCGTTTTCTTTTCCTCACATATCCATACGTTATGATCACCATCCTTAATGCTTAGAGAAATACATGTACGCACGGTGTTAGCACACCATCAAACAAATTCCTAGCAAAACTGCAGCCAGCAGCGTGGACCGGACACATTGCACCGTAGTTATTAGACATCTGTCTTTATAGATTTGTATAACGTTCTGCTCCCTATTTTAAATGTAAAATTTGACCATTATATATTTATACTCCATATTTAAAACTCCGACATAGAAGCACATGAACACGTTGAAAATTGGTTCTGCGCCATGTCTCCAACGTACCATTGACCGCTATATATATATATATATCTGTTCCAAACATTACCATAGGTAGAAAATTGCGCTCGTTGGTAATATCTCCGTATGGTTCTGCATTTCTATGGATTATAAGTGGTCGATAATTATTCTAACATGCTGTCATAGATCTGCGTCAAGGTTTGGCGCAAATTTTGACCGAACATAACATACCTGCTCCAAAGAATAAACTCCGCCATAGGAATGTTTACATCGAATCGTAATGTATTTCCATATAGTTTTGACCCCGTTTTAGTTGTAAAGTTGACCACCTTATATATCTGCCTCAAATGTTCTAACATAGATTAAGAATTAGGCATAAAAGTATTCGGTCCTAACTTGTAATGTTCCTCGTATGCTTTTGCTCGGCGGTCTTATATGGTTTTGAAATCATATGTGATTGGTTTCGGCTTGAATATACAATGTAACCTTAGTCCATCGGATGTGCACCCACTTATAATGCTTGCACATAGTTTTCTCCACGATCTCTTATGGTTTTGAAACCATATGATTTCTTTGCCTTGGTTTAATCACATCATATTTAAAACCATAACCTTGGTCCACATATTTGCGCCCACCATGTAGCTCGAGGTCTAACAAACATTGCTTCCCTTCCCCAATTTGCCAGAGTTGTCAACACAACTCAAAATAATGTCGGTTCAGAAGAATGGCCTTTTATAGAACTTGTACAATCTTTAAAGACAAAATGTACTTCGCCATTATCTGACTTTGGTATGACACATATACTCTCAGATGTACCTTGAACAGCTAAATACTTATAACCAAGAGCTTCCTTCTGTGTTGTCATGATGGGTCAAATTTGTGCAGGTCATAAATTATTGTGGACCTCAAATTACCACCTGCTATACTGTCTGATCTATGTGCTTCTGGATCGACATCATCATGGCCAATAATATTGTGACTAAGCTGCAATTTTCTGTGGGCCCTTTGCATAATCACCTCCTCAACTGTGTTTAATACTTATTGCCAAAACATGATGCAGCTGACCAATGCGATGAGCACACTGCTTGCTTGTCAACTTGTAGATTTCAGTCCTGCTCACAGAATATGACAATATCTACTCCTGCAAGATTCAAACCAGCATCGCTAGCTCGAGTAGATATTAAAATACAAATGCTTCACAAGTATCCTCATCGGCCTATCTGAAGTCACTTGACTCTGACAGTGTTGATGCTTTTCCGCTAAAGCTTTGCACAACTGCAAAATGCTCTTATGCTCTTACTGATCCATCAAGACACTCATAAGAATACCTTCGCAGCTCTAATTAATCTTGAAGGATTTCTATTGTCTGCGTCGTTGGAGAAGAAATCAAGACACAATGTCCTTGACTCTGCAGCTTCTCAAGCAAAATGTCCAAGATGATGAGCTTTCCACTCGCCTGAACTAAGTGTTCACCTTCTTCACATGGCTCTGGCTCTACACCATTGAAAAGATAAGAATAGCTACATGTTTTTTGCAGTTGCACCACAATATTTGTAAAGATTGATGCCGATTGCCTGAACCACTTGTTTGAAGCTGGGCAACTACTGATGCAATACAGATACATAAATTTTCTTCTGAAGAGGGACCAATGGAGCCAGTACTCTTGAGTCAAAGTCGCAAATTTAATGGACACAACACCAAAAGGGCCATGGGTATTTCGGTTGATCTTTCAAGTAAGCCAGCAAAATTATAGCCTGCAATTTTTTCCTAGGGCCCATTGTGACCGAAAGTTCCCTTGACTGGCGCGGTCTTATTTCCTGCGCATATGCGATAGATGTCCTCCACTTCTCATGTTTCAACTTGCACTACTCTGATCCTTCTCATCGGTGTGGTGATGACATTTCGGGTGTATCATCCGTGGGATTGACCTGCATGAAACATTATAGCATTAATTAGTTTACTCTTTGATAATGGTGTCCCTAGATAAAACATATGAGACTAGTGAGCTTAAAATCCGTATTCACCCAACATGCTTAATGACCCATGGCGAGAGGGCCTTTAATTGTCAATACACAAAAGGTTTCCATTCAAATGTATGCAAGGCAATCTCATAACACATGGTGCGACTGCGATAAGAGTGTTTGAGCGTATGCTGGATGATCCCTCCTACATATGGCGTGATTGCAGCAACAACATCTGATCATGCTAGTGAGAAACCTCATGAGGGGTTGGGGACAGGTCGGTGGAATGTCACTGACTGCAGGTCGGGTGAAAGACTTTAACGCCTAAGTGAGCAGAGGGGGAACCCGAAATTTTAAATATACCCAAAATTTTGGGTGGTGTTGTAGCGGCTACAACAAATGGCGAACCACTGGTAGAATCCAACATCTCTGTCAATATCACAACAATAGTCTCAGTCCGGATAGTGATGCAAGGGAATATTGAACAGGTTCTGTGGGGCCCCTTTGAATTACTTTGGCCTTTACAGGTATGCCCAGTCCTCGTGCCTCAGCTAGGTCTCGCTAATCAGAACACATCAATGAAGAGCTCACAGACACCAATAGCTTGTTGATAATGTGAAGAGCAAGGAAGTGGGTTTATTATTCTCAGGATTTTTTAAAGTAAGTTTCTGGTGTTGCTTCGCTGCCAGTAGGCCTGGACAGTACCCCGGCAGAGTCACTTCAGGAAATCACAAGCATTGCTCCGCTGCCAGCGAGCCTGGTCAATACCCCAACGGAGTCATCGCATTACCTCTCTGCGCAGGAAGCCTTTCTCGATCCTTTTCCCTTATTTGTTTTATGTGCTTGCAACACTTATTTTCATGTGCTCGTGGCACTTATTTTTCATGGGCAGATGAGGGATCCTGACTTATTTTATGAGCAAGAGAGGTTGTTTCTTGTTTTACAGAAACTAAAAGATATCCTGATTTGGGTTTTCCCTTGTGCCAAACCTTCACATCCCATCTACCACAGTAGGAGAAACGTGCAAAACAGATCATTAATATGTACAAGACTACGCCGGGTACAAGGCTTAGGTTACGGGTATAGGCCATTCAAACTCATTAGGTCTCCCACAAGCAACCGGCTCGTATCTCCCCGGATAAATAAGTTTAGAATTATAGGCATCTTGTTGAGAATGCCACTTCGATGACTGGTCCTAAGAGAAAGCTTCCTCTTGAGATAGCCACCGCAACCTCACGCAAAACAATGGGGTTACTGTTTCAGCAATCAGAGCAAAGCAAGATTACAAGATGGTAGGGTTTCAATGAGGGGTCATGAAGTGGTAGGCGATATGTTTAAAAATGCTGTAAGGAAGAGAGTGTATGACACAATGTAATAGGCGAGGCTAAAGATGCAATGCACGCCATGTGCGAGAATGATCCAACAGTTGTAGGTGGAAAAGAGGCGCAATACAAGCAGTGATTATTTATGCAGCAACAAGAAACTGAAAAGGAAATGAAATGAAAATACTTATAACATGATAATGCCTAAGATATTAATCGTAAACAAAGATAGCAAACATACTTTTAAATTATAAAGTAAAAATTTGGCAAGTAGCGTAATCAACAACTTTGAGCTAACAAATTTTTATTAACAGGTCCTAGCTAGCCTACACCTAAAACCCTAGTTTAACCAATGATGCGGTCAGGTTATGTAAAATCAGCTTTCCAGTGTAGCCACCGCATTAATTCCTGATCTGCAAGAATGACAATTTTCGCAATCAGAGCCAACATACAAAATCGTGCACCATCAGCAAGACTTACCTGAAGAGCATGTGCAACGGCAAGAAGATCATGGATACATACCAAAGAACACGCCAGAATAGATTGTGCAAGCTGAATCCCACTCTCATCTTGATACACAACAATATGTTCTTGAAACTCAACATTTATAAATGACACATAATCATTCATGCACAATCCTGGGCGTGATGGGCGCTGGGTAAGCCATTGCCTATTTGTAGGCACATCCACCGAATAGAGTTGGTCAAGTCGACCGGAAATCTCGTCATGGTGTTGAGGACCATCAGTTTTATGGAACAGAAACAATAAGCATGTGCCAGGCGAATTATAAATGCTTGCGCATACGAGTGCAGAAACCCCAGTTTTGAAAACCCTAGTTCGGGGTTGCTCCTGGGTTTGGTCAAGGGTGTGAGGATCAAACCCTGGACCTTTGAGCGGAGGTTTGCCCAACTTTGATGGTTTGGCGAGATCAACAGGAAAATGGATTTGAACATGGACTGTGGTGGGTTGAAAAATTTCAATGGGCTTTGTGTCAATTCGGTCAAATGTTTGTGCACTGACAGATTGATAATCCAAATTATCGGATTCTCTAGATTTGCCAGGGTGGGGTGAATTCGATGTGGTTATGCTGGAAGGAGCATGGTACTTGGGGATCGTCATTTGAGAAACAGTCGGCAGAAGCTGAGGCACTTCGATTTTCTGATGGGTACTTGAATATTCCCAAAGCGAATCATCGAATTTTGGTGTCTTCATATGGTCAGCAAAGAGATGTGAGTGATAGTCCTCAGCGGTTCGATGGAATATGTTTTCAGATAAGCAGGGATTGCTGTAACCATTGATTTGATCAAGTTGGGTACCTGACATGTTGGGCTCCCCAGGAGTTACCGACTGGGATGGATCAATAAAGAGGACATATTGAAGTTGCCCAGATAGGAAATCGCTCCTATGGTTGTCTAAAGATTCCGAGTGAGACAGATCAGATCTAAAAGATTCATCGATTTGGGATTGTGATTGCGAAACACCATCTGCGTGTTTATTATTGTCACCAGTACCAGTATAAGGAAATTTTGAATGTCTCGAAGGAATTATTGGTGTGGCAGGATAGTGGAATAAATTGGGGAATAATGAACGAATAGATTTAGTCGCAGGGGATTTAACCATACACGACTTTCCAACAAGTGCATCCGTGTTATTAAGAGAAAACAATGACCTGGCAGGCCCTGTAAGGGAATCGACTGCATTCGGGATAGGATTCGATTCATAATCTGTATGTGAATCAGATTTAGGTTCGTGTCCAGGGAGACACCGAGTGGGCTCGAGGTAGGTTTCATGAAGCGGGAGAGGTAGTGAGCCACTGTTGTTTTCAAACTCTGATTCGACATGGTGCGTGAAAGACTCAAAGTCATAACAACCGCTGACTTGTGGATCGTCATAGGGAACACTAGGCTCAGGCTGGGTTGCTAACTGAAATTGTTCAAGGGAAACGAGAATCACATAGCTGAACTGTTCACTTAACAACTCCCAATCGACATCCTTTTCAGGGAACTCAAAAAAATAATGAACAAATCTGATAGAAAATTCATCTAGAGGTTCCTGAGGTTCCATTCTGATGTCATTTAGCTTTATCAATACACTTTGAAAATCGTACATGTGCAAAGCTCGTTGTAATTCACTGGTGAGTTGTTCAAATGAATGGATGGAAGCTTCTGGCAATGTGTGACACCATTGCTTAGCACGACCTTCGAGGGTGAGGAAGAAAAGAAAACATATCAAACCTTCATTTTCAATTTCGTAGCACTCACCAAAGTCATAGAAATCTAAAAGGTGTTGGGTTATGGACACCTCATCTTCACCATCAAATTTTAAATGGGAAAAGTGATACATAAGTTCATCGGGGATGAAGTATTGAGGCTCATAAAACTCCGACAAACATCTCAGGAGAATGATTTGGGAATGAGCCATTACAGATATGAGATTAACTGCAGGCTCTCAGAGCTCAGCTTGTCATCTAGCCCTCCTTTTAGCGCCAATTCTGTTGACAGAAAAATTTGTCCAGCCAACAGTAAGGGATCTCCACGGTAAAAGGTCCCAATTATACCTTGAACCGTTTGGACTAGGGATCCCGTCCGGGGTGTGGGTCTGGCTACCACTAATTTATCCTTTGCTTAGGGTCTCGCTTAAACCCTATAAAACAGTGGATACACACCTAATCAACTAATACAAGACATATGATTGATGCATTAAATGTACATGCGACACTATGAGTAGCAAGAGGAAATAATAAAGCGTGAAGACCGAAGGAAGTGTTGTTAACAACACTTCATTAGGGCCACACTTGTAAGCTTTACTGACCACAAAGGGAACAATTCCTCATGGCAAGAACGCCTTTCACTTCCTAAAAGTTTTAAATGGTAACACAAATTCCAATAAACAAAGCCATCAACGTTCGTAAGAAAGTGAAATAAACTCAACCACCATTAACATACTCAGCAAACTGTTATGCAACTGTGATGTGAATCGAAGATACAGTTCCCTTAATCTAAAGATGTTCAGAAACTGAAAGCATAATACTCAACAGTGCTCATACATAAGACAACACCAGATCCACAAAGAGATTTTTCAAAATGCTTGTATTAATGCTTAAATGTATAATCCTCTGGTAATACAATATACTCAGCTCGAGTCCCAAACAAAAGATCCATTTACAAGCTCCCGAAGGAGTATTTATGATACAAAAACTACCCTTTGGGCTTCCTTGACTTTTCATCTTCCTGACCGTAATGCTGCCTTATGACCCAGTCTGTTCTGCGACCTGCGACCTGACTGGGTTTTGCGACCTTGCGACCTAGTCGCTGGGTCGCTGGGTCGCACCGTCGGGCACTTGGTAGGGGATGCGACTTAGCGACCTGGTGACCCCTATGAATTGCGACTTTTGGGAACTTGCGACCCGCAACCTCAAGAAAATCTGCGACTTGCGACCTCGGTCAATCTGCGACTTGCGACCTCGAACCTCAGGCAGATCAACGACTTGTGACCTTGGGCAATATATGCGACCTGCGACCCAATCGCTGGGTCGCGTAGTCGAGCCTTTGACCCAGAACATGACTCCGTGACCTGGCGACTTGAAGAAATCTGCGACCTAGGGTTTTATCCCTTCTACATTTCTCCTGTTCAGATAGTCTTAGCTCCCGCCACATGAACCAACATTTTTTGGATAAGCGACAAACTTCCTTGTCTAGGTTGTCATCATAATCTCCTCATGTTACATGCGTGTAAGCATATTAGATTATCCATTAGCCTCACCCACATAAATATGTTTATGCATGTTGAAGAAAAAATAAAGATACAGTAAAAGAAACGCAGATGCATAAGGAGCATATTGACAGATAACATCAAGGGATTTTAACGATTAGCTTGGACCCCTATATAGTCCTGTTTTGTAGGCGATATAAGCTTTGAGAAAAGAGGCCATTTCGAAGCGGGGTCGCATGGTCGGAGCTTTCGTGGGTCGCAGCCTCTAGTGGACATATCATTCTGCAACCTTGCAACCTTGGAGGGGTCTCACAGTGGCATGGTCGCATTTTCCGTCTGGCAGCGTGCATCGCGACTCAGCGACCTAGAGGGGTCACGCGACTTGATATCTATGTGGGTCGCAATCTTAAAAGGGTCGCAGGATTGCGCCTTTCATTTGTTTCATAGATTTGTGACTTGCAACTTGGAAGAAATGCGACCTGATAGAGGTCGCATAGTCGCACATGTTGGGCAAGTCGCACTCAGTTGTTTTTTGGGTATGCTGCGACTCAGCGACCTGAGTTGGACTGCGACCTCCCAGTGGTCACACGGTCGCAAATATTTCTGAGTCGTAATAGATGCATCTTGTATTGTTTGCGATTCTACGCCTAGCCGCACTCAAAGAATTGTCCATCTTCATGATGGAGTCACCTTCCGGCTTAGGTGCGACGTCTCCACCTGCGTGGGATATCGCTTTAAGGCAGTGTCTTGGTATATTTCAACAACACCACGGTTCAAACAAATGAAGCAACCTTCACGTATGGAGGAGTCACTTGATCGCGTGATTTGGTCGCAGTTGCAGGAAGGAGTGCACCTAACAAATTACAGGCAAAGACGATTGGCCATCTCCACGAAAACTTCCCCCTCCCGTTCACAGCAACGCTGTTCATTGTTGCAACAATTTAGATGGTAAGATCATTATCAGAGTGAACCTGGATCGCAACCTTTTCCGTGGAATCCAAAGCTTGTGGCGTTGTCAAATTTCTTTAACAGGCTTGCGTGCGTCCTGCCGAAACCAGCGTGGTGATCACCATAATGAACGCAAGATTTTTAACGATGTAGTTGATAGGCCTTGGCTATTTCTGGTCTTTTCAACTCCTTGCTCTTCCAACGCTGATTTGTTAATGGATCAGTGATTTTAACCACACATTTGAGAAGGGCCGCCATCCTGTGAAAATCACGTTCCATAGTCGCTGTGTGTTTGTTCAAATGAGCGTGTCGCCTTTTCCCTGCAAATCAATATCCTCTGACAATGAAAAAACTGTAACAGCTAAGTCTATGCGCATGCATTTGGGATGGAATCATATTTCCACTTTTCCACACTATCACAACTAAATTCACGCTGGATAATAGCAAACACTGCCGCCTCCACCGAAACACTGATTTAGTGATATGGATGGTTACCAAATATTATTAACGCATCCCTGGGAGGTGCTGAACGCAACGCTTTGCATGGGAAAATTTCTTCATGAACGAGCCATTCCGTATTGGAAGATAAGCGATGGGTCAGAAACAACTGGTAAGAGCGCAATTTGTGCCAACAAGGATGCTGAACCCACTCCACATCAGCCTCAAGTAATGAGGAGACCACTGTTAAAATGCCATAGTTGAACATATTACCAATACCGTCATTAAGCCTTTTATTCACGACTTTGGGCAACTTTCGATTAATCCTCCTGTCACGATAACGCTAATAAAGAAAGCAGTCTTTTGCCATATACGTCCTTGAGCATGTTTTCTTAACTAAAGGTTGCGCCAAAGGTTGTGAACGTGAGAAATTGGAATGGCGCAGGTTGCCTTAAGAGGCCTTGCTGCAACTACCACGTGGAAAATCGATGTTGCTAATTTGATCCTTTGTTTGACTGTTATGCACTACGGTTATTATAAAATTGGCACTACAGTTGCGCTCCAGGTTTTCATCATAAAATTTGAATGCATTCCATGTAGTTGTGCTCCAACCTCTCGTATGGTTTTGAAACCATATGCGTTGCGCCTTGGTTTAATTTACATCGTCCAAAATCGTTTGCTTTTCCTCACATATCCATACGTTATGATCACCATCCTTAATGCGCAGAGAAATACGTGTATGCACGGTGTTAGCATGCCATCAAACAAATGCCTAACAAAACTACAGCCAGCAGCGTGGACCGGACACATTGCACCGTAGTTATTAGACATCTGTCTTTATAGATTTGTATAGCGTTCTGCTCCCTGTTTTAAACGTAAAATTTGACCATTATATATATATATATACTCCACATTTAAAACTCTGGTGTAGAAGCACATGAACACGTTGCAAATTGGTTCTGTGCCATGTTTCCAACGTACCGTTGATCGCTATATATATATATATACCTGTTCCAAACATTACCATAGGTAGAAAACCGCGCTCTTTGGTAATATCTTTGTATGGTTCTGCATTTCTATGGATTATAAGTGATTGATAATTATTCTAACATGCCGTCGTAGATCTGCTGCAAGGTTTGGCGCAAATTTTGACCGAACATAACATATCTGCTCCAAAGAATAAACTCTGCCATAGGAATGTTTACGTCGAATCGTAATGTATTTCCATATAGTTTTGACCCGCGTTTTAATTGTAAATTTGACGACCTTATATATCCGCCTCAAACGTTCTAACATATATTAAGACTTAGGCATAAAATTATTCGGTCCTAACTTGTAATGTTCCTCGTATGCTTTTGCTCGGTGGTATTATATGGTTTGAAATCATATGTGATTGGTTTCGGCTTGAATATACAATGTAACCTTAGTCCATCGGATGTGCGCCCACTTATAATGCTTGCACATAGTTTGATCCACGATCTCTTATGGTTTTGAAACCATATGATTTATTTTCCTTGGTTTAATCACATCATATTTAAAACCATAACCTTGGTCCACATATTTGCGCCCACCATGTAGCTCGAGGTCTAACAAACATTGCTTCCCTTCCCCAGTTTGCCAAAGTTGTCAACACAACTCAAAATAATGTCGATTCATAAGAATGGCCTTTTATAGAACTTGTACAATCTTTAAAGACAAAATGTACTTCGCCATTATCTGACTTTGGTACGACACTCAGACTCTCAGATGTACCTTGAATAGCTAAAGACTTATAACCAAGAGCTTCCTTCTGTGTTGTCATGATGGGTCAAATTTGTGTAGGCCATAAATTATTATGGACCTCAAATTACCACATGCTAAACTGTCTGATCTATGTGCTTCTGGATCGACATCATCATGGCCAATAACATTGTGACTAAGCTGCAATTTTCTGTGGGCCCTTTGCATAATCACCTCCTCAACTGTGTTTAATACTTATTGCCAAAACATGATGCAGCTGACCAATGCGATGAGCACGCTGTAATGCTTGATTTTCAACTTGTAGATTTCAGTCCTGCTCACAGAATATGACAATATCAACTCCTGCAAGATTCAAACCAGCACCACTAGCTCGAGTAGATATTAAAATACAAATGCTTCACAAGTATCCTCATTGGCCTATCTGAAGTCACTTGACTCTAGCAATGTTGATGCTTTGCACCAAAGATTTTCACAGCTGCAAAACGCTCTTCTACTCTTACTGATCCATCAAGACACTCATAAGAATACCATCGCAACTCTAAGTAATCCTGAAGGATGTCTATTGTCTCTGTCGTTGGAGAAGAAATCAAGACACAATGTCCTTGAATCTGCAGCTTCTCAAGAAAAATGTCCAAGATGATGAGCTTTCCACTCGCCTGAACTAAGTGTTCACCTTCTTCACATGGCTCTGGCTCTACACCATTGAAAAGATAAGAATAGCTACATGTTTTTCATAGTTGCACCACGATATTTGTAAATATTGATGCTGAGTGCCTGAACCACTTGTTTGAAGCTGGGCAACTGCTGATGCAATACAGATACATAAATTTTCTTCTGAAGAGGGACCAACAGAGCCAGTACTCTTGAGTCAAAGTCGCAACTTTAATGGACACAACACCAAAAGGGCCATGGGTATTTCGATTGATCTTTCAAGTAAGCCAACAAACTTATAGCCTGCAATGTTTTCCTAGGGCCCATTGTGACCGAAAGTTCCCTTGACTGGCGCGGTCTTATTTCCTGCGCATATGCAATAGATGTCCTCCACTTCTCATGTCTCAGCTTGCACTACTCTGATCCTTCTCATCAGTGTGGTGATGACATTTCGGGTGTATCATCTGTGGGATTGACCTGCATGAAAAATTATAGCATTAATTAGTTTACTCTTTGATAATGGTGTCCCTAGATAAAACATATGAGACTAGTGAGCTTAAAATCTGTATTCACCCAACATGCTTAATGACCCATGGCGAGAGGGCCTTTAATTGTCAATACACAAAATGTTTCCATTCAAATGTATGCAAGGCAATCTCATAACACATGGTGCAACTGCGATAAGAGTGTTCGAGCGTATGCTGGATGATCCCTCCTACATATGGCGTGATTGTAGCAACAAAATCTGATCATGCTGGTGAGAAACCTCATGAGGGGTTGGGGACAGGTCGGTGGAATGTCACTGACTGCAGGTCGGGTGAAAGACTTTAACACCTAAGCGAGCAGAGGGGGAACCCAAAATTTTAAATATACCCAAAATTTTGGGTGGTGTTGTAGCAGCTACAACATGGTGCAACAAAGAACTAGCAGCTCCAGTGCCTGACCATTGGGATAATCCCAATTTGAAGACTACATTCAAACCCATTCACCAAACTAAAAATCAAACTGCAAACCAATTGGAAACTAACCACTACTGCTGCAATATGATATCAAAATGTTGTACAAACTTAAACTAACAACTACAAAACGTAGCCTAAAGCTGAAGAAAATGCTTGCCCAACAATCTTGTTTATGTACGAATAACCCTAATCTAACATCTGAAAATCCACCTGGTTAACTCAAGCAATATGAAACCTCCATTATAACTAGTCAAAGAATTGATCCAACACTTGGGATTCTTGACTGTTCTTAAGTGGACCATCTATTGGAAACTCAGAATAAAAATTGAATCCATAACCTGAACTTATAAATGAAAGAAAATATACCTTCACTAATGACTGGAATAAACTTACCAGAGGATCTTGATAATCATGAAAATTCACCTCTTCTTGATGAGGAAAACCATGAGAGTTGAATTCATTCATAATTGATGGCTTCTTTTGTCCTATGTCTTCAATTCCAAGAACATCATCAAATAAAAAGGAAGCAATAGATTTGTCTTCCCTTTCGTGTAAATCAACAAAACCATCCATGCATCCTTGAACATATTCAAAAATGACATCCATATTGTGTGTACCAAAACTAATTTTTTTCTTATCAAAAAAATTAGATATAATCTTTGGTAGTTTTTCTTGAGGAATATCATTCTAATTATGAACGCTAAAAGCTCCTATACAAACAAATGTATGCATATCATCCATGTCATTTTGATGATCCCCAAATAGAATAGGTAAAACCTGTACATTCATCTCTTCATGTAGCTTGGGTTTACCTAAAAATGAACTTTCATCATGTTGGACACCTAATCCTCTAAGTGTTGGTGTAGAAGGAAAATGGACATAAGAAGTCCAAGAGGCCTTGGAAGATGAATCCAAGGGTCACAATAATGTATTATAAATGTACATCATGTGAATAATATTAGAAGACACGATTATCTTTCTCATCCATTTTCTATCCATATCATGTGTGTTTAACATGGTATCAGAGCTGGTACGTTCATAACCAGATCAATCTTGTGTGTGCCATTGTGTGAGCCACTTGTTTTTTGTGGCCTGTATACACTTGCAAAAATCCTGTGCATTGTTTTTGTGTTCAGAAATTATTTTGCAGCATTGATAAATTGTTTCAGACTTGAGTGGCTGAGAAATTTTGTTGCATTTTTGAATCAATTATTTTTTCTATGTTGAATTATTTTCCTAGTGTTGCATCCATACGTAGACAACTTTGACTCCCTTCTGCATGTTTTTTATTTTTACTGCGTTGAATTTTTTTTTGTTAAAATTTTTTTATGCTCTCTCCCGCAGCTCCGCAGTGCCTATGGGCTTCTGTTGATGCTCGTTGTTCCGAATCCCTCTCGTCGTCACTCCTTCTCTCTGTACGCAACTCCCGCCTCCACGATGTCTACTCTTTGTAAGCAGCTCCCACCTATGGGCTCCTACAACACCCCATCTCCGGCTCCCTCCTCCGCTCCCCTCCCCTCTTCCCCCGCTCCCTCCTCCACTCTACCCTACCACTTGCTCTCGTTAGGGCTCTGCCTCCTCCCTCACTAGCCCTCAACACTCCCCATCCAGGCTCTGCTTCCTCCCACTGCTCCATCGCAGCTCCCCTCCCCTTCGCTCCTGCATCATTCCAAATTCAGATTTGTAGCTAGAGACATAGAAATTCAAGCGAGCCTAAGCCACAACCTATCATTCCAGATTCAGAGTTGTAGCCAGAGACACAGGATTTCAAGCGAGCCTGAGCCACAATCTATCATTCCAAATTCATATTTGTAGCAAGAGACACAAATTCCCATGAGCATGCCTTTTGTTGGTGGTCAACCTTAAACCATCTATGTGAGGTTGAGTTTCTTCCTCTTCAAAGAATTCGGGACACTTCCTCTAGCAGAAGACTTTAGCTTCTTTCCAGATTTGGTAGAGTTCGAGGAAATACATCAAGCATTACAGAGTTGGTGGTCATCCTTAAAACCATCACAGGTTGTAGACCTCCCTCCTTCTAGGTTGAAGGTATCCCTCTTCACAGTATGAGCACTTCCTCTAGCAGAAGACCTAAACTTCTTGCCAGATTTGGAAGGGTTCTGGGAACTGCACTAAGTGTTCCAGTATTGGTGGTCATCCTTAAACCACCTATTTATGCCAACATTTTAGTGAGCTCATTCAACCTAATGCTGCCATGCATACTTTGCAGATTTTGTATTACAACTCTCTTCTTGGACTCACACATACCCCTTCGGATTAAGGGGGGGAATGTTCGACACCTAATCCTTTAGGGGTTGGTGTAGAAGGAAAATGGACATAAGAAGTACGAGAGACCTTGGAAGATGAATCCAAGGGTCACAGTAATGTATTATAAATGTACATCATGTGAATAATATGAGAAGATACGATTATGTTTCTCGTCCATTTTCTATCCATTTCATGTGTGTTTAACACATCACATGTTACCTCACCATTCAGAATTTTCATGCATGTATTTTCAACAACCTGATCTTGAGGAGTTTCTTCTTGACATAAAATCTCATAAAAGGAATGCAATGAAAAACAATTTGAATGATTTGGCTCATACCTTTGACTTCATATAGATTGAAAATGCTGCAAATCCTCATAAATTTCATGTAATATGAGTCAACTGTCAAATTTCTGATCCATTTCATCTTCAACTAAAGAAGAGACATATGCTTGTTGGAAAATTTCTTGATCATCATGACAAATAGCTTGTGAAGAAAATTCGTAAAGTGCCTCTAATATCTCCTCATCATCCATACATTCTACATCATCATCAATAATTTTAATATATTGAATGAAACCTTTCCAAATATTACAACATTCTTGAAACGATGGTGATGAAGGATGAGAATTCCCATAATGTCCAAAAACTATTCTATGGAAATCTTTAAGAGAACACAAGATTCCTAATTTCAACCCTTCATACCATTCTCTAGCTTTGTCTTCTAGGGTATGCATAAACATCTTCATGAGACAATCCTCAGGAAACTCAATGCTCGACCTACATACATGTATATGGAATTTAACCAAATGCAGACCAACATCATCTTTCTTTTCATCTTTGAACATGGAAAGATGAGTTGACTAATCAACACAAGGCATAGGATTTGGAAAACCATAGATGTGAGACTGATCCATAGGAGCATACCTGGCATTTATTCTTGCAGTAGAACTAATTTTGGAACTTCTTAAAGCTACCGATCTCCAAGCAATGGAGTCACTATGAAGCTTGGATCTTCTGTATCTTTTGAGATTGGAGTCACCAGGGTAATATCACCACCTTCAAAATAAAACTTTGATTTCTTGTTACCCTCAGGAATCAGAATGAAGAGACTCAAAGAAAACTGGGAAATGCAGCTTTTGGCTCCCAGCAGATGCACCAAAATGTTATCACCAGGATGGAACAATTTGGGCTTTGTCAACCATCAACCCAACATAAATATTTAAAACCAATTGTTAACTCGAAGTTAGCCCTTCCATTTTGAGAGGGCTCTCTCAAAATATTTGTAAAATTCTCAATGTAAAGCTCAAATTATCATAAGGCTAATTTTGTACTTGTTATGTGATTTTTCAGGTGAAAGAATATGATGATAGCCACCATTGGCATGGAACCAGTTAAGGAAAATCAATTACAAACATCACTGCTTTTATGGAAGCTGAGGTAAATTTGGCTTTAAAATGGTGTGAAATAAGATTTTACAGTAAAGAAAAACAAATGAAGGAAGTTGGAGCATCTGACATGAATTCCAAGTAATCAAATTTCTATGAAATTGATAACTAAATACAAAACATGTAGATAAACAAATAAGAAAAATAGAATCTCAGGTGAAAAAGACAGTTTGCTGCAAGTTTATATTAACTCAAGAAAAATATTACAAGGGTGGTTCTCTCATAACATCTATCAACCCATTCAAAGTGAAAAAGTTCCCCATTTATAGAGAGAGGCCTCTTTTACAATAGTCTGCCACGTGGGCTAGAATCTATGCTGTAGCTAAGAGACCTAGTTCTATTTGAAGTAAAAAACATAGAGACTTTCTAGGGATTTTTTCTGTTTTGCAGATTTTGTAAACAAAAATGAGCCTATCACCTTTGAATAATTTTAACAAACTTTGCTAGTGATCCTTATCGAATATAACAAACTGTGGAGGTGTTGGATGTTTGATGAACTGGAATATGAACTGGCATGATGAGTTGTCATGATAAGTTGGCATGATGAGTGGGTTGCCACATGGAAGTTAATATGCTGAGTTGTCCCCATGAAAATAGGAGTTCATAGGTCACTGATGTGAACATATGTGACTTGTTTTTTATCCATTTCTTTACTGTTTAATTTCCCAAAATTCATCAAATCTTCACTACATTGAAAAAAGAGAGTATAGATAGTTTGGTATCAAAATTTAGTAGAAAATGCCAAAAACAATCTCCTATAAGTTATTTGATTCTTCTGATTGTTCCAGGGTCTTCTCTGATGTTTATAAGCTAAACACATGCTTTGAGCACTTCCATTTCTGAGATTTAAACTTGTCTTTTTATCCATTGAAAGCTCCGCAATGATTTTGAGATTTCTTTTCGCAAGCTCCACCTTAATCATTTCAATTTTAGTCTCTAAGGCTCTGACTTGCCCCTACAACCTTCTCCTATCTGCTTTTAACCATTTGTTCCTCTTGCAAAAATGCTTCATCATTATATGTAAAGGAAGCGTTCTCTTTATCATTCTTCTAGATTCATCTTCAACCTTGTTATAGAAGTAAAGTTGCTTTGATATATCTTCCTTCAATTCCTCAAAAAGTAATTTTGATTCTATTACCTCATTCCTAGCATCTCTCAATTGTTCTTGCATCATCTCCACTTCACTTTTCTCTTGTATAGGCCCCTTACCTTTCCCTTTTTTCATTGGTTCTAACTTTGTTGGAGGCACCTCTTCTTCTAAAGGTAGCTCGAGCATCTTTTCTTTTAGCTATTGTGATATTGTGATAGGCTTTCTGTGCTTGAAAATAAAACGTGAATCTTCTAGAGTAAAATTCAATTTATTGGCTCTTTTGCTCTTCTTTTTGGTTTATGTCTATTTGATCTCTACAAGCTGCAAACTGGGTCTTTATTCAATGTCAATAGCTTCCAGGGTATCTAATAATTTACCCTTCCATTTTCTTTGGCTTCTAGTCATCCTTTTTGTATAAGTTTTTATCTTGGTGCTTGTAGAATATTTTTTTTCTACCACTGGCTCTTTTACATGTTTAGATTCAAATTCCATTTTAAGCTATACTATAGGCTCTTTATCTGTTTCAGGCTCAGCTACAAACTCTGCCTTAGACTGCTTCTCCTCCCCATGGGTTATAGGTTGGGACTTTGGAGTTCTCCTAGGGGTGACAACATCCAATTCATAGCCACTTAAAAATAAAAATGTGAGTCAGTCTCTCTTTAGCCTATTCAACTCTACAACCACCAACAACTTAATAAGACCATGATGAAAAATTGAAGTGTTACTGGCATCAGGCTTACTTGTGAAGTGCAACAACAATTTGAAATGGTATTTGTAGACCATGTGGAATCTACCCTCACAAGTGAAGTACTTATGGATTACCATCAAGAATTTAGAAAACTATTCTTTAAGGCAAGTTTTGGGAATACCTGTAGCCATATCAATGCCTTTGTGCTCTTCCTTCAGGAACTCATCACAATTCTGAAATTTGAACTTCTACAACCTTGAACCAAAATTATCGCAACCTGGGGATTTATATAGCTTGAGAAATGGCGTCGGGAGACACTGCAAAGTTTAGCATGCCCACTTCAGACCCTATCCTTGTAAAGTTAATAGCAAAATATTTAGATATTTTCCCATGAAATCCTTGCAGCTTCTGACAGAATCAAAGACACCCCACGCTAGAAAATTCTTGGGTGAATGTAGGCTTTTCTTTTAGCAATTTCATATCCATGGCTTGTACCTCACCACTGAACCTCCTTTATACTGCTTCCTTCGAGCTTCCATGGCTTCAACAAGTAGTGAGTAGCTTCTTGACACCTGCAAATATCTTAAGGACAACTAGACCAACTATGACACTTACAAACCTTTCCTAAAGGAAACTAACCAACCCATAAGACAATAGGGCTTAAACTATAGACAACAAGAGAAAGTCATAAGGAGATAATACCAAGATTGTGATAGCAAAGCTATTCAAAAGTGAAAAGAAAAGGAAATGAGTATGCAGATACACATTTTCGGAATGGTAGATAAGGACAAAGAAGATGTAATCATGACTCAATAACCTCTTACCATAATTGTTTTTATTTTTTCATACCGTTTCCATATCGCTAACAGAAAAACAGACTTCCGTAGCGGGATCAGTGCTCGGGAAGGAAATTTTTATACGGAAATGTCAGGAACTTTCGTAGAAAACCTTGAGATTTTCCAACTAGAGTTACTGTGAGATTTTGTTGAATTTTCAAATTTCTAATTATGACCAAAAGAGCCTAAGACACATGGAGTTTTTTTATTTTCACCTTAATGTTGACACCCACTTAAATTCATAATTGTTAACACCTAATCCTAAGGGATTGGGTGAAATTGTACATTAGTGTAAAATAGGAAATAAGGAAGTCTAAGAGACATCGGGAAATGATTCCCAACAGTCTCACCTCAATTTATATATTCATAGGCTCCCTCAATCATTCCATACAAGTTATTTTGTGGACTTACCTCTTGGCCTGACATGGTATCAGAGCTAGTTCTATTTTTGGCATTCCTATCCTTGTAACTCCCTCTCTGCCTTTCTGCCTGCTCTTGGAAAAACCATCACTGTCCACTGCAAATTCTAGGAAATTTTCCCTCTCCCTCACTCAGTCAATTCAACCAACATTTTCTGCTCAAATCTCCATACCTCTCTCTACTCGGTGCTTCATACCTCTCTCCGATAAGGAATTTCGGCTCCCCTCGGCCCTCCACCTGCGTGGCCTCCATTATACAGTGATGCATTAACTCCATTCGCACCTCGACCTCAATTCCATAGTGTTGGCTATGTGTTTAAAAACCATGCACACTTATGTGCAGAATATATTAAGTCTTCCCCCTTAACTTCTTAGGAAAACTAGTCTTTGCACCTGCGTGCTGGCCTTCCTACACCATCAGCCTCCCTCCACCACACTTCCACTAACTCTTGGCTCCCATTATCCACTAGCCTATGCACTTCACACCTCCTTGTGTCTGTTGAATCCCTCCCCCGGATCACTACTCCCTCCGCCTGTCACTCCCTCCTCCATCCTCCCTCTGTCGTCACTCCCACAACTCCATCCTCCCTCCTCCCTCCTCCCTCCTCCCTTCGCCCGTCCCTCCCTCCAGTGTCACCTCCCACAGCTTTTCCCTCCTCATATTCAATTTCCCCCAATTTCAACCTCTCGAGGTCCAACCTCCCCCAAGTCTGACCTCCCCTAGGTCCGACCTACCCCAGCTAAAACCTCTCGGTGAATATATATATATATATATATATATATATATATATATATAGATATATATATATATATATATATATATATATATATATATATATATATATATATATATATTATCTATATCTATCTCTCTCTCTCTCTCTCTATTTTTTTTTTTTTTTTTACAAAAAATATCAACACCAGAATTAAATTTTTTTGCAGCGGACAACATTTTTTTTAACACCAGAATTGAGTTTTTTTTGTAGCAGACTGTATTTTTTTTATAGTATGTATTTACAGTGCATTCAATCATATTTATTGTGGGAGTATTTATCTCTGGAAAGGAGAACTATCCTGATTGGTCTCGGAAAATCAAGCACACTCTTATTTTTAATGAGTTGTGGAGAGGAATTTTTGAAGGAGAAGGAGATAATGCACCTGCAAAGCCCACCTAAGACAAGGAGATTTCCATTTGGGAAAAAAATAATTTCAAAGCCTATGCCTTGATTGCAGCTTCTGTAAATGAAGAGGTGAGTCGTCATATTACACCATTTTCAAATTCCCATGAAGCCTTGACGAAATTAAAAGAACTTTATGACTCACATTTAGAACTTGAAGTTGTTCAATTAATGATTAAGTTATTCAGCCTTGAATTGAAAAACAATGACCCTCTTGCTTTAGCATCAGAAGTAAGATCTATCATGCATGACATTAAAAATACTATTGTATAAACTGACATACCTCTCATAGCTTATGTTAAGGCATTGTATCCACACTACCTTGATTCATTGTAAGCAAGTGGAAACCTCAAGGAGATCACCTTTGACTCCCTTGAGAAAAAGTTTGTAGAAAGAGAGAAGGCTTTTGGAAAGAAGACATCCCCTCTATCTTTTGAAGAAGTTGTATGTTTCGCACATAGAGAGAAGAATCATGCTCAATATTCTTCCAAAGGAAGAGGTGGCCAAAGAAGACGAGGAAGAAGAAATTTCAGAGGAAGGGGGGGCAGACAAGCTCAAAGTGAAAAAATTGATATTCATTGCATATGATGCATCTACATGTAAGATGCCTTGGGACAGAATTGAGCAGGAAAGAAATAAAGAAAAAGGTAAAACTCATGACAGAGACAAAGGTAAAGCACCTGAATTCGATCATTATGGTGTAGCACATTGTAACATTGAAGTAAATGAATACTTGTTCAATGCTTCACTTATGGAGAAATGATTGGTTGCTAGTTTCAAGAGAAACATGTCACATGACTTTTAGAAAATATTTTTTTGAAGAATTTACTGACAAGGTTTATGGAGAAGTATACTTTGCATACAAATCTAAACGCAAGCCATCAACGCTTGGCACAATTAGGCTTAATTTTCCTGGTCTTCCAGACAATCTTCTACATGAGGTTCTATACCTCCATGAGTTGAGGAGAAACTTGTTTTCCTTAGTCCACATCTGCCAGAAAGGACACTCCATTCACTTGTTTTATGGCAAGGTTGAAGTTATAAAAGCATCAGATCACTCACTTCTCATGAGAGGAATAAAATAAGGAAGACTCCTAAAGATGCAAGGTACCTCTGTTCATGCACAAAACTTTGCATTATGATGAAGGTACATTCCCATCAAGTATTTTATGTCATGCTATATTTGGAAAATTAAGCTATGAAAACCTTTGATTGTTGAAGAAAAATGGTGTTACTGGATTGCCTACAATTCCTAGGAAACTTAAGCAATGTGATGCTTGTATTCTAGGAAAGCATAGCATACAGTCCTTTCATGATGCACATTCCAGAGCACATAGAAAACTTGAGCTTATTCATTCAGATTTATGTGGACCCATGTCTGTTGCTTTTGCAAATGGAAATAAATACATGATGACATTTGTTGATGATTACACCAGAATGTGTTGGGTTTACTTATTGAAGAAAAAATTTGATGCTTTTAAAACATTAAAGAATTTTCATGCATGGATTGAAAATGATGCACAAACTCATATTGGCTCTTTTCACAATGATAATGTAAAATAATACGCTTCAAGCAAATTTTAAAACTATCTTCGCCAACATGGGATCAAACATCAAAAAATCATGCCCTATAATCCCCAACAGAACGATGTAGCTCAAAGAATGAACAGGGCAATTTTAAATATGGTTCGCTCCATGATGTTTTTCAAGAATGTAAAATTGATGTTTTGGGCTAATGCATTTCTATGTATTGTGTACATAAAGAATAAGTGTCATTCTAATGAAATCAGAAATAAAACTCCTTATGAAATGTGGCATGGCCACATTTCTTCGGTAAAGCATTTCAGGGTCTTTGGTTCTGCCTGTTATGCTTTAATACCCAAGGAACAAAGAAACAAACTTGGTGCTAGAAGCCGGAAATGTATCGTCTTGGGGTATTCCAATACCTCCAAAGGATATCGTCTCTATGATGAAGTCAATAAGAAGTTTGTAGTATCTAGAGATGTCATATTTCTTGAATCTTCCAAGACTAACAATGTTGTTGAGTATCATCTTGATCGATTGGATAGATTCACATATGCAAATTCCTTTCAAGGATTTGATAATCAGAGTCCACATCTTGAAGGGGGGATTTCTATACTGAATCAATCTATGGAATCATATTCCAAAGCACTCTCTCCCCCACATGAAGAACCAACCACGGATGACACCTTGAATGATGTGATTGATAGAATTGGGAGACTGAATCTTGATTCAATCCCAAATCAGTCAAATGAGCAGCCCGGGCCATCTCAAGAAGGTCCCCAAAAAATGGCTGACAAAGACACTAGAAAATGTTCGTCTCGATGAGGTTGGAAATACAGGAACAAGAAGTTACACAAAGAAAAATGGAGTTGATGTAGATGATTCTGATTCACCTGTTGATATGAGTGTTTCTTATAATTGTGAATTGAATTTGTCTATAAATCTTGAACCGACTTCATTCAAATAAGTCGCTTCTCATGATGAATGGAATGAAGCGATGCAAAAGGAGTGTGATGCCTTGATAAAGAATGGCACTTGGAGGATGTTTGATCCTCCATTGGGAACCAAACCAATTGGCTGCAAGTGGGTCTACAAGAACAAGTACAAAGCACATGGCTCACTTGATAAGCACAAATCCAGGCTCATGGAAAAATGTTTTGCACATAAATAAGGGATCGATTATGAGGAAATTTTTCCCCCACATCAAAATGGCCACCATTCGGACACTCTTTTCCTTAGCATCTTAGAATGGTTGGGAAGTCCATCAGATGGATGTAAAAACTGCCTTTTTGAATGGAAATCTAAAGGACAAGGTTTTTATGTCCCAGCCAAAAGTATTTGTTGTGAAGGGCCAAGAACACAAAGTATGCAAGCCTATAAAATCCTTGTATGGCCTCAAGCAAGCACCATGAGCCTGATATGATAATTTGACTAAGCATCTTCTGAAACTTAACTTCAAACATTTTTATCTTGATGATGCAACTTTGTTTGTTAATAAATTTGGAAAATTAGTTGTATATAATCTTATGGTGTATGTAGATGATATTTTGATGACAGGGAACAATGAGAGTTATATTGCATCCATAAAGAAGGAATTGAAGAAATGTTTTGAAATGATTGATTTGGGCCATGTTCGCTACTATCTTGGTATTGAAGTAACTCAACATCCTAAATTTATATTCCTTTATCAGAAGAAGTAAACTGGAGATCTATTAAACAAGTTTGGCATGGCTGAATGCAATCCTTTGACCACTCCAATGGAGAAAAACTTGAACCTCACATCCATTGAAGGGAAATAATTTGAGGATGCAACGAAGTATAGACAACTTGTAGGAAGTCTCATCTACTTGACTACTACCAGATGAGACATCTCATTTGTTGTTGGAATCCTCTCTGGATTTATGCAAAAATATTGTGAAGGAAATTGGTCTACTGCAAAAAGAGTTCTAAAGTACTTGAAAGGGACTCAAGAATTTGGACTCAAATATACACAGGTGGGAGACTTCAGCTTGATTGGATAATTTGATTCAGAATTTGATGGAGACAAAGAAACTGGGGTATCTACTTCAGGTTATACTATGAATCTTGGATCAGGAGCTATCTCCTGGAGATCACGCAAACAATTAGTTCCAGAAGATTCCACAACTAAGGTAGAATATGTAGCAACAGTTGAAGCAACAAAGGAAATTGTGTGGCTCAGGAAAATCCTAGAAGATTTGAAGATGAAACAAATTCATTAAACTCCACTCATGATCGACAACACTTCTATAATAAAGTTGGCCAAGAACCCAAAGTTCCATGATTGAACAAAACACATCAATAAAAAATACCATATGATTCAACATCATGTTGAGGCCAAAAAAATCCATCTATGCCATTGATCCATAAATGAGCAGATTGCAAACATCTTCACCGAAGTGCTTAGAAGAGAAAAGTTTGAAAAATTCATAATGATGCTTGGACTCACTAACATCCCTTCAGATTAAGGAGGGGAATGTTGACACCTAATCCTAAGGGATTGGGCGAAATTGTACATTAGTGTAAAATAGGAAATAAGGAAGTCCAAGAGACATTGGGAAATGAATACCAAGAGTCTCACCACCATGTATATATTCATAGGTGCCCTCAATCAATTCATATGAGTTATTTTGTGGAGTTACCTACAAGCCTGACAATAATGACCTTACAAACTGACTTTATGACAAGGATGACCTATGTAGATGTAATTATTTTGAATAAAAACTTAAAACCCTAACAAACTTAACGAAATTGACTCAAAGACAAACCTAAGTGTTATCATGGATAACATTATGAAAGGAAAAATATAATTGAGTAAATTACAAAGAAAATAGAAACAATAAAGAAGGAGAGAAAATGTAGAGTATTTAGCTTTGGAGAAAATTATAGGTCCTATTGTAATTTCACCATATTTGTTTTCAACAATAGTGTCATATCTATTAGTTTAGAGAGATAGGGTTTCTTCTTGTTAGAAGAAATTTAAAGTGATTAGTCCTAGGGTTTGTCTCTAAGGTTTTCTAATTTAACTCTTCTCTGGGGTTTACAAACCCTAAATACTTCAAATTTCAAATCCTTCAACGCCTTCCATTCTTTAAAACAAATATTGAAATTTATACAAGTACACTAATGTGTTAGCTTCAAACGCTAAAAAAAAATATTCTATACGTGAGATGGAATTTATTACATTTCTAGATATTAGAAACTTAGCTTTCATATGTAACAAAAGGACTAGAATGCTAACATATCAATGGTATCTAATATATCTACACAAACCCTTTACTTCCTTTTAAGACAACATAAGATTGTTAACTTTATGTGATTTCATCGTCACTTAGAAACAAGCACTATCGGCCATTGGTTACAAATGAGTAAAGAATATACGTTCCTATTTTAACCTTTTCTATCCATCCTTGCAGAGATATGGTCCTTTGCAACATAGATTATTTGCATCTACTTTAGCTGGAATATATCGTTTTTACCCAACAAAGGTACCTCAGATATTTAACCATCGACCTAGGATGTGAATCATAGATATTGCTTACAGTGTTTTTGCACATACAATGTCTATATTATAATAGTTATTCCACAATGTTCACCAAAATTACATAGGTGGTCCTTATATCTTGGGTCACTTCCATTATATACCATTGATATGGTGGTCTTTTGTATCCTTAGATCTTCAAATGTTTCCCCTTATATTATGGCATAGTGTCCATCAAGTATAGACATTGTCACAAAAATGTATAAGACGTAAAGAAATATATTGTCATAATGCAGACAATATAATGGAGTTTTAGATTATTCCATAGAGAAATTCATCAACTCATAAATTTTCTTTATCATGGGTAATTCGAGTTTTTGCATAATTCGTATATTTGTCACAGATAATTCGGATCATTGTCACACATAGTTCTGATTACATAGTATCACCACATATTCTTTATAGATTTGTATCTTTTCAGAGTTTAACACTAGAGGTTTGGATTGTTCATAATTTCTACCACACGTTTGGATTTGCTTCAATATTGGGTTTATTTTTGGCAAGGCTTTAAAGAGTCTCCAAGACTCTTCCTATCTTTACAATAAATATTTCAGAAACTTTTAGTGATACATACAATATCATCTAAGTTCGCTCATCAATCTAGGGCTTTGAAGACTCAAAATAGGTTCTTCTCCAATAATGTTTTTAATAAGGATTTACAAGAAGTTTCTTCAATGGTTCTTGCAAGTTAATTCAAAGATGTTTTCAAGTCTTCTTCAACCACTTATCACTACGCTGCTCCAAATGATGCCTCTAATCTACTTCAAAGAATTCTTAATTTCCAAGCTTTGTCTTCAATTATGCTCTGATAATTTCACAAGAAGAAATTCCATAGGTTCAAGAGTACGAGACTACAGGTCCGAAAGGAAGGTGTCATAGTTCTGATAAAGAGGCGCCACAGGTCCAAAAAAATTCAAGTCTAAAAATTCTACAGAGGTTGTACACAGGATTCAGATATTTTCTTCTCATAGTATGCCACATGAAACTAGGATGTATCCTTGTTAGCTCATCTTTTTATTCTTTAAATCTTGGTTTACCTTGTCCAACTTAGTGCTCCTGTCTTTACCATAGCTCTAAAAACATGTTAAAATTCGATAGAAATATTGAATTTCTTATCATGGTAATCTCTTGTGACTGATCTACATTCTTTTTCTTAGTATTTATTTTGATTAATTATGTCATCAATGAATTTCACATTAACAAATATAGAAATCATAATGCACAAGAGACAAGAGACACCAGAAGTTAGGCCATAGGCCAAGGCAAAACCCACAAGGGAAAAACATGTCAATCCTTTCGTTATAGCTTTTTCATCAACGACAGAAATCTAACTCCAAGGATCAAATTTGCAAGTCATACCTCCACCAAATCTGAATGTGAAGTCTGCAATAGTATAATCCATAAGTTATAGATGATAAATGTCTCAAATAGTTTACATATCATGTAATAAGGTGCCTCATAGAACTCGTATCATCACAGAGAAGGTCCAATAAGAACCACAAATTGTCACAGATATATAGCCATAAGAACCCCGAACTGTTACATATATATAGCCATAGGTAGCCCCGAACTGTCACAAATATGTAGCCTTAAGTAGCCCCAAACTTTCACAAAGATGTAGCCTCAGGTAGCCTAAATTTTCATAGAAATGTATCCTTAGGTAGCCTGGATTATCACAAAGATATAGCCAAAGTATTTTGGATCCACAAAAGATATGTTGCCACCATAGTTCAGATCCATAGAAGATATGTTGCCACAAATAAATTTCTTTTTGTGCCTCAAACTCCATGCTACAAGCCCGAAACTTTCTTTCCTAATTGGTTGCCAAACAATGGAGGATATGTTCCAATATATAGTTTCTCGATCATATGAAGAGACATGTCCTTTAGGAAGGCCAACTTGGAAACTTGGAATCACACTTACCATAATTCAAACTTTTCTTATTTTCATAGGGTCACAAAGAACATGCCCCTTGTCTTTTTATTTTGATCAAAATAAAGCATGAAGAACATGCTTGATAATAAAAAATAATAATAACAATTATTTATTTATTTATTTATTATTTTTTTTTTTAAGAAACATTAACATAAATACAATGATTATGAATATTGAACGTAGTTACAATTCCAATAGTATCAAGCATTTTACTGGAATGATATTTCACAAAAAAAATGGTCATTAAATCTATTATAAGATCTGCCCTATTCTTGGAAATGCTGATTTTTCAAGCGCAATAGATATAAGCACAAATTTCTGAAAATTGATCATTACTTCCAATGGTGTAGATATTCATTTAGCACTTCCTATTTATCATTAAGAAATTACACTTCATAAATTCAACCCTAAAAGCAGTAGGACTGTGAATTGAACAAAGTTCATACTTCTTGTTAAATACTCTAGAAGACTTGGAATATGAAAATATCCATTGAAGATACAAATATTATATATTAAAATGTATGATGAATGAATGAATTGATGATTGAATGTTACAAATTAGGCCTACTTATATACCTACACAGGTGCCTCTTCACGAAAGGTCATGTCTCATTTAGACATGCCCCTTCAACCTAATTACTAATTAACTAATTAATCATTATTTACATTATTTTATACGTTGCCTTCCTCCTCAAAAATATTTGTCCTCAAAGCTTGTTGATGAAAGGCCTTGATTTCTTTTCCTGCTATGAATGTCTTCTCGTCTCAGGGTAGTCGTCCTTGTCGATACAAGTTGATATGATCCTCTAAGTGACAAACAAAATTGTCGCACTGAGAATGAATCAAACCATCCTAGATCAATATTCCGTGGAATTTTATGGCGCCTCAAAACTTGTGATAAATTATCTTGAGCGGATTGCACTGACATTAGTATTCTTCAAAAAATCAACTTGTTGTTTATGTTCTGAATACATAGCTTGGTCGAGTTGTCTTCTCTTGTGATTTGGATGTCGATAGGGAACTTTTTTGGTTTGACTTTCCCTTCTTAGGTGAGTGGTAATTTTTTGATTTTTTTCTAGTGAGGATGTTGTTGATTTGGTTATAGAACCTTCACATGGGATGTTCATCATCTAAAATACATCTAATTTTATATTTTTTTCAAGTTGTTTGTCTTCTTATTTAGTTGTGACATTCACTGCATTAGTATCAATTTCTTTCTCTTCATATTGGATTTCTACATTCGATGCTTTATTGTCGACAAGTTGTTGCACCTTGTTTTCTAATGACTTCTTGTCCTTCTTCAGCTTCTTAATTTGTGTTAGTAATTTTTCATTGTGGTCCTCGAGGCGAGCAACTTCTTCATTATTTTTAGTGGTGATTTTGTCAATTTCCTTTTGCAGATTTTGTATCACCTTTTTACCTTCTTGAAAAATCACTTTTGAAATTTCTTGTATGTCTTCAAACGTCACTGAATTTGGCTTCAAGTTAACGTCCTGTAGCATTATTTTTTTATTTTTGTGAGAGAATGTCAAAACTTATTTTTCGTATTTAGGATGAAAGAACCTAGGGTTTCCATCCATGGTGAACCCAACACAATGTCACTATCGTCAAACAGTAAGGATTGAACAAGGAATTTTGATATAAATGTATAATCGCCAATGTTTAACTGTAAATTAGTGATTTCGTATTGCTTTTTTCCAAAAAAAGTATAATTTTTCGATTATATTTAACTCAAGAATCACCAATTGGTTGGCAATTTTAGGGTTTATATAATTTTTATCTTCAACAGGTGATATAGAAATAGTGAAATCTTTTACTGCGATGGTTCCTTTAAATTTAAATAACACTTTAGCATTGGTGGGTAAGGTTTCTAAAAAGCTTCCTTTCTTCAATTCTGAATTAGACTCCATTTTTCTTCTTGAATATTAAATACTTTTGGGATTAACTTAGGGCAAGTAGATTTTTCTAATCTTTATAACAAAATAGTACTCCCCTTTTTACTTTATAAATACCTTCTCCACTTTTCTTTTCAAGACAACTTTAAATATGCTTTGATTTCAGAAATACCTTCTCAATTTCCCTTATTATATTTTATATATGATATTATTTTTTTCTCTTTTACTTCAAAATTTACTAAAACGGTTTTATTATTATTATTATTATTTATTTATTTTATTTTTTATTTTTTTTAATTCATGATATGTATTAACCTTGTAATTAAGATTCTCTAATAAATTTGAATCAACCTCTTGGAAGGTCGTGACCTTGGAAATCAGGGTAATGAGTGGAAATGGTTCTTAATTCGATTTTCTTAATCAATAAAATATGATGTTTTTGCATTGGTACTAGAATGAACTAAAATATAGATAAATACAAGAAGGCTTATCGGATTGATTAACAACGAAAAGGAAAATCGACAGGTTTGTCGGTGAAAACTCTGTGGTAGGGCGGATAGGTGAGATGAAAAAAATAATATTAGAAATTAACGAAGTTTTACCAAGCATGAAAACAATGACGTGATCATAAACGATGGAGTGAGAACGAAAGCGACGACGAAGTGTTTTAGTAGTATCGGGAATGGTCGCGAGGGTGAGGGCGATGGGCGGAAGCCTGTAGAGTCATGGATGATGGCAGATATTGGAGGGTTGAAGGTAGCAACGGACGGTCGAAAATGGACAACGCAGAGGACGAAGGTAGGAAGCGACAAGGATACAATGGCGGAGTGAAGCGGAGGAATGACGGCTCGGCGATAGGGTAGTAGGTGTGGAATTTGTAACAGAGTCAGAAATTTCTACTGGAGGGTATCAAACAACGTCATCACAGTGGTAAATTTCCAAGGATGGCACGAGATCGAACGACGGATAAGAATTTTTGTCAGGAAGTCGGGTATGGTTGGGACAACGATATAAATCATAAGTCAGAGGTCAGGCATAGGAAGAGATAGAGAGCAAATGGAAGCACACACGATGTAAGAGATAGAGAGCGGACATGAAGTCAGGTAGCGTTGTGGTATGCTGGACGTGGATGTGCATCTAGACAATTAGGTGTCACTAGTCGGGCGGCAGTGGCTATGCAGGCAAAAGGTGGTCGAATAGCCAGTGCAAAGGGCATCGATGGATGGACGGGCTCCGACAGTGGTAGTATGGATGGCGGTAGTTACAAATAACAGGAACAATGGTATAGCGGCAGGGCTGGCGGCACTGGTTTGTCCGCGGAACCATAGTGTTTAGGCTATGATTGCGTCGTGGAGAGAAGTGGCTGGAAAATGCAGCGGCTGTGCGAGGATTCAAGCCTGTCATTGGCTCTGGAAGCTGTCATGGATGGTTGTTCTGGCGGCTGGTTTTGGTGGCAATGATATATATATATATATATATATCCTTCCCTTTTTTTTTCTCTATATCTATAGATTTAACTTGTCTTTGTATGTACGTATATGTACTTATATATATATATATATCCCTTTTTTGTAATATACTTTGACTTCTTTATTTTTCTTTTTCTTTTTTCTTTTTTTTTTTTCACAAAATTTCCCCTTTCTTTTCGTCGATTTTTTAATTCTGGCCAAAGGCCTATGGGTGAAAATGGAGAAAATCCAAGATTGGTAGCGAAACGCTTCAACGACAATGAAGTTGACAATTTTTATGGTCAAAGACCTAGATCGGAGAGCGTGGCTTTGTGCATCGGTTAAGTGGCCGAAGGCTCGAACTGCTCTGATACCAAATGAAGTGAAAAAAGTTCGCAATTCTCGTTAAATACTCCAAAAGACTTAGAATATAAAAATATCTATTGAGGATACAAATATTATATATTCAAATGTATGAGGAATGAACGAATTGACGACTTAATGTTACAAATGAGGCCTGCTTATATACCTACACAGGTGCCTTTTACGAAAGGTCATGTCTCATTTATACATGCCCCTTCAACCTAATTAATAATTAACTAATTAATCATTATTTACATTATTTTATTCATTACAGATAGTAGAGATAACAATGAACAAAGATAACTCAATGTTTACCTTTGGAAACCCCACTTGCGGGAAAAACCCAACAACCTTTTCCTTAGAGAAATTCTTCAATTCAACAAGAGATACACCTAATTCTTCTAGTCAAATATGATGGTCAAACTGACCAACGATATAATGGCAAAACTTGGTCAAACAATCCTCTTGTCAAGTCTCCAATCTTCCCAACAAACTTGACCCTATCTTATCTTCCTATGCCAAAATTTGGCCTACCGGAAATTTCCCATAAATTTGTCCCTATTGCCAATACTTTCAGACCTGCTACCTAGAAACTGCCCAAAATTCACATGTGTGAATCTACAGAAGGATAGAGAGCCACATATGTGCAGTAAAAGAGAGATAGAAAATATGATTGAGATATCTTTGTCCTTCCTCTTCTTCTCCTTCGCTTGGATGCCCAGAAGATAACTTGTTATGTGTGAGATCGAATTGTGTTGGAAGGAGGAGGTTGAATGCCTTATATATGGTATTCTAGTTGGTGTGAATGGGTGCAACTTCGACTGGGTTCAACTTGAATTGAGGGAGGGGCAACTTGATAAGTTTGGAGCCAAAAATTCAAATTTAAAATTTAAAAATTCAAAACTTTCTCATTTGAAACCAACATGAAGAGCATGTATTATATTGATCATTACATATATTTCAAGGGCTAAAATATTAACTATGAAGATTGACACCATAGCTACAAAGTTCAAGAGGCAAAACCAAATTTCACTAAGGCCTTTCTCATTTATAAAAATGCCACTAAGGGGTCCATTTCTATAATTCTTCTCTAAAAATATGATCATGGAAAAGATCATATGATAGCTTTCATGAGACAAATCTTATTTAATGATGAACTGAAATATTCATTGATTGAGAACCATACTTATGCTTTTGTCAAGGCTATCAAAAAGTTTCTTCACTACATATTAAGAAAGCATACATAGGTAAGAGTCCCTTTGCTTGCTATAAAAATTTTGTTATCACAAACTTTATTATCAGGAAAATTAACTCATTGGCTTGCTAATTTAGGAACACGAGTTGACTATTGTAACAACCAATATGATTAATGGATGTGAACTTTCTTTACATTTGGCACAAAATTCCGAGCCAAAAGTAAGTTCTAAAATGATGATTTTTTATCTTCTTTATTCTTGATTAATTGTGATCATGTGGAGGTTGCAGGGCCCCCATAGTACAAAAATATTACTACTATCTTTAATATGAACGATGTCTTGATAACCTTAAAAAAACTTAAAGAAGAAGACTGGAATTAGAAGTATCTAAATATTTGATTCTTAACACTATTTTGATTCATGTATCTTTTGATGGATTAATGTTGTGGTGTGTTGATGGAATTGTTGCTAATAATTTATTGATAGAGTTTCATGGTTTTTTCAAGTATGATATTCATATTGGTGATCATTTTACTGTTAATTCTACTGCTCATAAAATTTTAAGAGTTGGTTACTATTGGCTCTCAATCTTTAAATATTGCTACACATTTTTTCAAGGTTGTGATGAATGCCATAAACCTTTAGGTAGAGAAAATTTCCATACCTTACTTTTGCAGCCTATCATACATGATTTTCTCTTTTAAAAGTAAGGCCTATAAGTACTCCCTGGTCATGTGGACATACTTTCATTCTTACTACCACTGACTACTTTAAAAAGTGGACAAAGGCATTCCCTCTCAAAAAATATACATAGATGAATAAGTCATTGCTTTTATTAATGAACATTATATTTTCTAGTTTCAATTTTCTTATTTAAATTATTTCTAACAATGGAATAGCGTTTAACTTTGTAAAGTTCACTCAATTTTTGCACAAAATATGTGGTCAAACATTTTACTTCCTCAAAGTATGACCCCTCGGGTAATAGTTAAGTTGAGTCTAAAATTAAGAATCTACTGAAAATCTTAAAAAGGATAATTAGTAACAAGATTGAGCAGTGGCGTATTCTTTTAAATTTCATCCTATCGACTGATTGAGACACTATCAAGTCTATTCACATGACTCTCCCCATTCCAAATGCTCGATGGTCAAGGGGCCATTGTGCCTATAGAGTTAGAGCTAACTTCTCTCCAATTAGCATTACTGTCAGAAAAAGAAAAAAAATGACTGATATTCCATATAAAGTTCAGCTCTGTTAGTTTTAGAGGAACAACGGAATCATTAACACGGGTAGCAAACTGTAAAAATATACTTTGATAAAAAATCCAAAATTGTCAGTTTTCAAGTTGGACAAAAAAGTTGCTATGGGACTCCACTCACATAAAGAAAGGGTAACACACTAAATTTCAAAAGTTGTGGATAGGAGCTTTAGTAATCATTGCTATTGTTGGATGTAATTCTTACTTAAGGATGAAAATTCCCAGTTGTTTTCCTACACTAATGGTTCGCATTTTGAATCCTTTCACAGAGGTATATAAAGGTTGACCTATTTAAAATCTTTGTCATATTTTACATATTTTTTCTTTTTCGGTCAAAATATGATTTGTTTTGTTTATTGCATCCACTAAGTTTATAATTCAAGTATTTTTTTCTTTATAATTTTGTTTCATCCAAGGGTGTTGCTTTTAACTAGTCCTGGACCACTTCTGAAAGACAATTTTGATTTTATTTTTCTTTCCAAATTGTTTACTAATGGTTTCTGGTTTAAATATTTGAAGAAGTAGATCTACAAGATGATATTTGAATATCTGTAAGTGGTCAATCAATTCAGTATTGATCACTTCTCAAGCATTTATTTTATTAGAAAATTGACAAATAATGATATTCTCATTGTGTTTCATCATTTTTTCTTCATTTTCTAGTATGATAAATTAAGGATACTCTCTTTCATTGTGACATTGCATCTTTATCACAAACTAGAGATTATGAGTTCTAGCCTATTGCAAAAATCCCTCCCCTTATAATCGCGAGATGTTGACTTGTGAATGACTCACGCCTACTAAAAATGTACAAACCATTGCAATCTGATTCTCTTCTAAAAATTTTATATACTAAAAAAAATTAGGTTGGTTGGGTCCCTGTAAGAATTAAGGAAGTCTTGGCTCTCAAATTTGTTAAAATCACATTTTATTCATGGTTGTAACATTTCTTTGGTTATTTACATGTGTTATGATTTATGAAATCCGTGACAAAGAATTGAAATAATAAAGGAATATTTGCAAAAAATTAGGTTGATTGACACATTGAATTCCTTGTTTGTCTCCTTCAAAAAAATACTACGGTAAAAAAGTGAGAATTAATTGTTTTTAGACATCTCCATCACATTTCAAATTTACACAGGTAAAATATTTCCATATGGGTGGCACAAAGAAAATCTTGGTTTGACATGACATTACATTTTTTATGGCATATTTTATAAGAGATGGCCATTACAATTTTTTGGTAACTGAGTTATGGCACCAACATGGGTGAAATAATTTTAATGTGGTTGCATATGATTTGCCTTGGCCTATCATTAGTGTGCCCCATTGGTGGACAAAACAATAGTTTGGACATTATGACATAAAATATTGATGGCATATGATTGACTAAAGCTTATATAATAAAATGTGCATGGCACATAAAGGAAAAAGGATATCGGTCAATGCGATGAGTACCACTATTGCAACAAGAATGCTGCAACTCCCAAGGCTACATACTTGAATTATCAACCCGAGGTTCATACAAAATTAAGAGGTGTCGACACTATATGTGCGAAATGCAATGTGTCCTTTCGTTGATACGATGCAATGAAGTGAATGCCATGAAATCCAAGCCTAAACTAATTGCATAAATGGAAATATTACTTTATTTGCATAAATGAAACCTAATTACTTTTGCAAAGAGGAAATCCTAGTTACTTTTGCAAAAAGGAAAGTATATTATACTTTGCATGAATGTAAATGTTAATCCTATTTGTAGAAATGTAAACATTAACCTATTTTCAGAGTGTAAATGGTACATCAAAAGGAAGTCTAGTCTATGAAATAGAAATAACAATGTGGAAAATGGAAACCATAGCTTACTATGTATGAAATAATTCTTCAACCACTGCATTCAAGATATCTTTTGTTAATAGGCTTCACAAGGTGCTTCATGAAAATCATCATTATGCTCTTCAAGTCATGAATATGTCCACTAATCCAAATTGTAGATGTGAATTGAAAAGGAGAAGTGATCTGAAATTGATTGTTAGTTATTGTTGTGCTAATATCAGTTTCATATTTATAATGAAAGTGCTTATGTTCGCTTCTTGTACAAGGGTTTATAGATGTGATTATGATTGATAAAAAAAAAGAAGGAGATTAAGTTGATTTCATGAACATAAAATCATGGAAACTAAATGTTGAACAACAACATATAAACACATAGCAAACTATGACAACTGAATCAATAACACATGGTTTTAATGAAGGAGTTCACCCCTCCTGGACTACATCTCCTTAATCCATCTTCCATGGCATGGGCCTTTGTATTAGCTTAAATTGTGAAAAAATGGTGTTTGTAGTCTTCTGTTGCCTTTGAAACCTGCTCCAATAGCTCCAAAACATCAAAATATACCAAGAATGACTCTTCCTGAGCCAAAATTGGTTGAAAATTGGCTCAGTTATTGCAAAAACCAATTTTCCTACATTTTCTCCACTAAATCTGGAAAATGTCCAGTTAACATGGTTAAATACAGAGTTTCGCCCTAAAATAGCACTCCTGCCAGAAATGTCGCTATATTAACTGCGGATTAACACGCATTTAATGAAGGCTTAGTGGATAAGAATGTCATTAAACTGTGTGTTATCCATAAGATTAGTGGTGGATTAGTTTAGTGCTAAGTGCAGTTTATGTGGCCTTAATCTTCGGATTAGAAATAATAACATGTTTAATATTCGAAATATTCTCTCCAGTTATAAGCTGCTCGCCCTTGGTTCTCAACATTCGATCATATGGGAGGGGGCTGGCCCGCAAGGCTAGCCCCCTCCAGACGCTCGACAGTGGCGCGTTCAAAATTCAAATATAGGCAGATGAGTATATGGGTTAAGACCCACGAAGCAGTAGGACAGTAGCGCGCTGGAGTAGCACGGGGGTGGTCATGGGTTCGACCTCGACCCTCGTTCCATATTTTTCTCTGCCGTGTATTAATATAACTAAGGTTTAAAAACCTTGGCTTATAAATCATACACCTATCCACCTGTCCACCAAGTTTAGTGTCGGCACGCCAAATATAATAGCCACCGCCAGATTAGGAGCCTCCGCTATGGTTATAGTAGTCTACTAGTCTAAAATCCTTCCACCATACCATTAACCCTGTTCACCATGTATAGCATAGAAACCTTCATCGTTAGCCTTGTCCACCATGAAATATTCCGCCATGCTATATGCATAAACTAAGGTTTCGATCTTAGATCAAAATAATATATATACCATCCATAATGTATAACTAAACTTTGGAATATGATAATTTGAAATTTAATCCAAGGTTGGATGGGTCCACATCAGAGGTGATACGTGGCAGCCTTTGGTTGCACCACGTGTCTAGCTCTGGTTGGACTACTCCAACCTAAAAAAAATTCTCATTCAACCTTAGAATAGGAGGAAAAAAAATCAATTCCAAAGTATCATTGAAGAATTTGACTGCGAAACTTGTCACAGTGTCATTGGTTGAAATTGGAGGATATTCCTTAGATATTCTTGAAATTTTGAATGGACTGCCAAGTCATCAGTCTGTACTGTTCTGCACATTTTTTACATGTTTGGGAAAACAAACAGCAGGTCATAACTTCTTCAACCGGAGTCGGATTTGGACGAAACAAATTGCGCTGAAATCCTGGTGACGAGATGTATGCGGTCGTTCTAGTTTGGAGCATTTTTTATCACTTTCATTTTTGAGATAAATACTAAGTCTTTGATCATTCCTCCCCATTGGAAGCCTTTTGGACCAAAAAATATACTATCAATTGTTCAGCAGGTGAGGGTATAGCTGCCTCACCCTTTCAATCTCCATCCATTAGCCTTGGAAGGATTTTGTCCCTTGAGTCCCACTCTAAGGTATTCGACATTACCTCTCCTTGAAGTTTTGTTTCTTCTTTCAAGTATGAGATCTTGCTGAATTTCATCAAGATATTCTAGCAAGAAATCATCTATTGATGGGAGTTGAACATGCTCTCCTTGATCATCAATCAAAGGAGGCTTAAACAATCTCAAAGTCTCAACATTAACGACAGAATATGTTTTCATATAAGGAGGCAAGTCTAGCTTAAATGCATTGCTACCAATCTTTTCCAGAATTTTAAATGGACCATAACAAATTGGATTAAGATTTTTACCTTCCCCTTTAAATCATCTCCAACCTGGAATTTTTGATGAACACAATGTTTATCATGCCTTACCTTGTAGCTACTTTGACACTTTTCAGGTTGTTCTTGCAGTGTGTGTGATGTACCAACTGAATTTTCTCAATGAACTTCCTTGCCTTATCTATCTCACTATGACCATCTATAGCAACATCGTTTTCAAAGATGAAGTCCAAAGGCGATCTTGGAAACTACCCAAGGCATGCCTCAAATGGCGATGTGTTTGTGGAAGAATGATTTTCCTTGTTGTATGCAAGCTGAATGTAATGCAACTGTTCATCCCAAAAATTGGGACGTTTGCTGCAATAACCACTAAGAGGATGAATGATTTTCCAGTTAACCACCTCAATCTTACCATTTGTTTGTGGATGAAATGTTTTACTCTTCTCAACTTTGTGTCCATCATGTCCCACAATTTTGATCGAAAATTCCCAACAAACTAGGAATCTCGATCACTTACATTAGAAGTAGGAAGATCAAAATGAACCCATACATTTTGAAAGAAAATATGAGTTGTTTGTTTAGCTGTGATTTGTTTTTTACATGGCATCAAAAGACACATTTTTTTGAACCCATCTACAACAACATACAAGTAATCACGACCTTTCCTTGACATTGAAAGACCACCTACAAAATCCATTGAGATACTCTGCCAAATATGTGAAGGAACTAGAAGTGGAGTGTACAATCCAAGTTTCCTATTACTATGCTTACTTTTTGCACATAAAGAACATCTTCTAATAAAACAAGATACACTATCAATCATGCATGGCCAATAAAAATACCTTTGGAGATTCACTATCGTCTTGCCTACACCGAAATGTCCAGCAATCAATGTAGTGTACGCCTCCCTTATGATATTGTTTCTTTATCCATGTGGTATACATAAATTGCCCAAGTGATACAAAAAAATGTTATGCACATGATAATCTAACTCTTCAATTTGGTTTCCTTGACTCAAGCTTTCATACACATCTTGAAAATCACTATCATATGCATATTTTTCAATGTAACTTTCATGCATAATTGAATTGTGCTTGAGTATAATAGATGAATTTACAATAGGAATAGAGAGCATATCAACTACCTTATTTTAGATTCCCTTTTTATACCTGATAACCAAATGAAATTTTTGTAGAAATACCATTCATCTGAAATGTCTTCATTGTTGCAACTTTGACTATGATTGTAAGTACTGCAATGGTTGATGGTCAGTATGGATAATGGTCTCTTTCCCCATCAAATAATGCTTCCATTTCTTTACACTTTGTACCAATGCATATAAATCTTTGTCATAGGTGGGATAGTTAGTCATAACTCCATTAAAAATTCCAGAATGAAACAAATAGGCTTACCATGTTGCATGAGAACTGCTCCCATGGCATAATCACTTGCATATTTTTGGATCTCAAATGGTTTTCTAAGATCCAGAAGAGTCAATATCAGTGTTGAAATGATATTTTTCTTTAAAGCATCAAATGATATTTGCTACATATCTCCCCAATGGAAGACTTTCTTGACACTTATTAATGCATGTAACAGAGCTGCAATGGAAGAAAAATTAGCAATGAATTTCCTCCAATACTATGCTTCGCTAAGAAAGCTTCATACCTCCGTAACTGTATTGGGCTTGGGCCAATTCAAAATGACGTCTAATTTCGAAGGGTCTATCTTCAACTCACCTCCTCCAACAATGTGTTCGAAATACACTAAGGAAGTCTTGCCAAACTCACATTTCGACATCTTTAAAAATAACTGCTCGTTTTTCAAGACATCAAGTACCTTGTTGCAATGAATGACATGTTCATCTCCTAATTTGTTGAATATCAAATATCATATAACTAAACAATTACAAAGTCATGTAGAAATTTTCTTAGTACATCATTCATAACTCTCATGAAATTAGCTGGAGCATTTGTTAAACTGAATGGCATAACTAGCCACTCAAACAATCATTGTCTAGTTTTAAATGCAATTTTCCAAATTTCCTCCTCAGCTATTCTAATTTGCTGACAACCACTTCATAATTCTATCTTAGTTAAATAATTTGCATACTTTAACTGATCAAGAAAATCATCAATGTTTGGGAGTGGATAGCGATTCTTTACCGTGATTTTATTCAGTGCATGGAAATATATGCACATGCGCCAAGTCTCGTCCTTCTTTGGTATCAAAAAAATCGGTGAACCACATGGCGAAGTAGATGGTTGTATGATACCTTTGTTCAACAATTCTTGGATTATATTCTTGATTTCCAAATTCTCCATAATTTACATGCTATACATACCAATGTTTGGAAGTGGAACATCCTGCTATAGCTGAATCTCATGTTGAATTCCCGTCTTGGGAGGTAACCCACTTGGTTCTTGAAACATCTCACCATGCTGACTTACCACATCAAACAAATCAGATTTTAATTTTTCATCACATCCTTCAAAATATTCATAGTCAGCATCATCCTTTTTCTTGATCATGAGAAGCACAAAATTTTTACTTGCATTAACTAGCCTCTTCATTTGCCTTGCATTAACTAAAGAAATATTTAGTTTTTCACGATGAGCTCTCACAATATACTCCACCCCATACTTAAGAAAATGATATATTTTCTCATGGCGATAAAACACCGCTTTACTGTCATACGAATATGTACTTCTGAAGATAATATTGGAAATGTCAAGTGGAACCACATCTAACTTGACTTCATCAACAAAGTTTGCAGTAATGGAAAATCGGAATATGAATTTCCTTGTAACCTGTTAATTGGAATTCTTAACTATCCAATCCAAAGGGTATGGTTTATGATGTGGCAGAGTTTCAAGGTTAAGAATTTTGACCAAGTCTTCTGAAATCAGGTTTGCTTGTGATCCACTATCAAACAATGCATTAATCTTTGTATGGTTTGAAATCACTCTTACATGGAACAATTCTATCCTTGTGTATTCATTTGGAGTGTTTTTGTGACTATCTGAGGAACTAATAATTGCTATGGCTTCCTTTCCCTTTTTGACAATGGCTATGATCTTGGTCTCATCACCAGAATCGGATCCAAGATCATGTTGTGTGGTGGAAGTCATATTTTGTTTCCCCTTGTTATTTGGTTTCTTAGGCCTTAGTTCAGGATTTATTTTCCAACAATGGGCTTCATCATCCCCCTCTTTGGAACAATGTTTGAATGTATTTTTCTCCCCTTATTTATTAATTCTTGCATTCTTCTTTCCATTCCATTTTCCTCCCTTCTCTTTTCCCTTACCCTTGAATGACTTCTTCTTACTACCCTCTTCCTGTATGTTCTTTCCCCTTGCTTCAAGATGTGTGGCTTGCATACATACTTCATCTAATTTTCTTGGGTTAAACATAAAGATAGTATGTTTCAAATAGGAATGTATACCCCCAATTTATTTCAAGAGTGTGTCTTGGGAATTCAAGTTTACTCCTAACAAAAAATCCCTATTTCTAAACTCTTGGGTATACTCTTGAACTGTTTGGACCTTGAGTTGCCTAAAGTTTTTCCAACTCATAATTTATTTTTTCATATATGCTAATGGATAAAATTGTCTTTTAATGGAAGTAATAAATTCAACCCAAGAAATGGATATCTTACCATGGATTCACATTTCCTCTTGAGTCTTTGCCTCCCACCAAACTAGTGTTGCTCCTTCTAGCCTCAATGAAGCCAACTGGATCTTTATGTAGTCCTCTTGTAGATTCTGAATTCTGAAGTATACTTCCAATTGACAGATCCAATTGTCCAATTTCTCTGCATTTACCTCACCATTATACATGAGTGGTTAAACCTTGATGTCCAACTTGAGTAATGGAATTTTTCCTTTTGGGGTTTTTGGATGAGTGTGGGTGGTTTTTATGGTGGAAGTGGAAGATGATGTGGATGAAGATGATGAGGATGAGGATGAGGCTGATGGAGATGGAGGTGGATTTCTTCCATTTCCCTTCGAAATATTCTCTTCACCCTTCTTATCATCTAAATTTCCTTCTCCATGTGGAGGCTTAGAACCTTCTCCTGCCCTTTCTGTGGTGAATGCATCAAACATGATTTTAACCATTCTCTTAATTTCATTGAAGTCTCTCTTGACGTATTCCTCTTCTGAATTTCCTTGAGTCTCTCCAAAACCTAACATAATGGCTAAGGATTCAAGCTCAACTTTTGATGCTTGTACCTTTTCAATCAACTCAGCGTCTTGTGCAATTTGTACCTCTTCAATCTCAAATTCTGGAGATAGAACTTGAGGTGCTTAAAGTGAAGCTATGAGTGGAAATTTGGGTGAAGAATATGCTCTTTCAAATCTCTTTCCTCTAGTCCTAACCTTGGGACTAGCAACCAAAAGCTTCCCTTCTCCTCTCTACAACTTCAACCTTGTAAGCATCACAAAATTGCAACTATTAAAACCCTTCTTGCACAATCTCAAGAAAAGCAAGAAAATAACCTTTGCTCTGATACGATATTGATCTGAAATTGTTAGTTATTATTGTGCTAATATCAGTTTCAGATTTATAATGAAAGTGCTTATGTTCGCTTCTTGTACAAGGGTTTATAGATGTGCTTATGATTGATAAACAAACAAACTTGTGGAGATTAAGTTTATTTCATGAACATAAAAGCATGGAAACTAAATGTTGAATAGAAAAATATAAACACACAACAAACCATGACAACTAAATCAATAACACATGGTTTTGATGAAGGAGTTCACCCCTCTTGGGCTACATCTCGTTGGTCCATATTCCATGGCATGGGCCTTTATATTAGTTTCAATTGTGAAAAAATGATGTTTACAGTCTCCTATTGCCTCTGAAACCTGCTTCAATGGCTCCAAAACATCACCAAGAATGACTCTTCCTGAGCCACAATTGGTCGAATATTGGCTCATTTATTGCAAAAAGAAATTTTCCTACATTTTCTCCACTAAATCTGGAAATGTCTAGTTAACATGGCTAAATTTGGAGTTCCACCCTAAAATAACACTCCCTCCAGAAATGTATCTATATTAACTATAGATTAACATGTAGTTATTGACGTCTTAGGGGATAAGCTTTTCATTAAACTGTGTGTTATCCATAAGCTTAGTGGCAGATTAGTTTAGTGCTAAGCGTAGTTTATGTGGCGTTAATATTCGGATTAGAAATAATAACATGTTTAATATTTGAAATATTTCCATCGGTTATAAGGCGCTCGCCCTTGGTTCTACACATTCGATCATATGGGAGGGGGCTGGACCCCTCTGGACCCCTGACAGTGGCGCGTTTAAAATTAAAATATAGGCATAGGAGTATAAGGGTTAAGATCCACAGAGCAATAGGATGGTAGCGTGCTAGAGTAGCATGGGGGTGGTCATGGGTTTGACCTTGAACCTCGCACCATATTTTTCTCCGCCCTGTATTAATATAACTAAGGTTCAAAAACCTTGGCTTATAAATCATACACTTATCCACCTGTCTGCCAAGTCTAGTGTCACTCTGCCGAATATAATAGCCACTGCCAGATTAGGAGCCTCCGCTATGGTTAGAGTAGTCTTCCAGTCTAAAATTCTTACGCCATACTGTTAACCCTGTCCACCGTGTATAACATAAAAACCTCCATAGCTAACCATGTCCACCATGAAATATTCTGCCATGCCATATGCATAAACTAAGGTTTCTACCTTATATCAAAATAATATTGTTGGCATGTGTTGTCCTTGATGGCAACCTACTTGATGAAATAAGATTGTTGGCAATATGATGCAATGTGTTGTCTTTGATGGCAACCTACTAGATGAAGTTGTCCTTGATGGAAATTGACTTGATGAAGTTGTTCTTGATGGAAACCTGCTTGATGTGTTGCCTATGATAAGCAACCTATGTGTTAAATATGTAAGGATGATGTATCTTGTGTTAAATAAGGAAGGATGATGTATCTACAGATCAACTCAGAAGTAACAGAAGAAAGGAATTCCAGTAAGTGCCAAAGAAATGATAAATATGACATGTCACAAAGCATACGCGGGTTTGTAAAGGCGGAGTAGCGTATGTACACGGAAAAGTTCGTACTAAGTAGCGTATGCCTATTTGCACTCTAATTTAGAATACCAAGTGGCATTACCATGGTTTTGACACATTGTATTGAGCGCTAGATTATCTATTTGACCCCGTCCAAGAATACCATCGGAAGTTGTGTGGTTTTGGCTCATGGTATTGACAAAGGCTAAATCTATATAAGGAGAAGAAGATCATAGTGCAAGTGTGTGCATGTGTCCGGGTTTTAATGAATACTTCACTCTGAAGTATATCTGCATGGAATGGGTAACAGTTTGATTGATCTGAATTAATAATGCACCTATGAAGAAAATGATGAAGAGGGATCTCTAGATCTGAAATGACTATATATTTTGTAGATCTGTTTATGGAATGTTTAGATCTGAGATGAGGCAAATATTTTCTGAAGTGAAGGGTAAGATTTGAGCTAAATATCTGTTCTGAAGAATTGTGCAGCCCTACAAAGTTTGAAGATCTATACGCATGTTTGTGGCAGAGAAAGCGCCTATATACGCGGGTTGAATTCAGAAAAAGCGCATATGGAATGTGAGATCAGTTCTGAAATATGTGCAGAAGTATCAGGTTTGTCTTTGTGAAAGCGCGTATACACGCAGGTTCAGTAGAGTAAAAGTGCGTATGGAATCTAGGGTTTTCCTGAAGTATGTGGAATGAAATGTCTGATCTGTTCTACTGTTTTACTACTATTTGTCAATGATGTATTCATACAGATCTGGGTTGTTTGAATGTTGATTATGATGCTGATTATGTTGATTAAAGATCAAGTTGTTGGTTGATTAGTTGATGATTCAATGAATGAATTGATGGGGTTATAAGTTTTTAGTTTGATGTATGTTGAGCTTAAATGTCTGGAGTGGGTCCAGTCTGAAAATCTGATGAAAAGTGGCCTACAAGGTATGTAGTATGGAAGCTGATGGATCCAGTATGAAAATTGATGAAACGTGGTCCGCAATGGTGTTGAGGGTCGAAGCCTTCAGTGAGGGGGTTGTAGCTCCCTTCCAGTGGTAGCTGGTAAATGAGAGCAGGGGGTAGTAGCTCCCTTCCAGGAGAGGCTGGTAAACGAGAGCAGGGGGTAGTAGCTCCCTTCCAGGAGAGGCTGGTAAACAAGAGCAGGGGGTAGTAGCTCCCTTCCAGGAGAGGCTGGTAAATGAGAGCAGGGGATTGTAGCTCCCTTCCAGGAGAGGCTGGTAAACGAGAGAAGGTTGTAGCCCTCTGCAGGTGGGTGCCTACGTGCTGGTATGAGTCTGCGCCAGTACATGGTTGTAAGAAGTTTTCTTTATAATAAATATTGAAGACAGATACGACGACAACGGTGGTTTTCTCCCGAATTGGGTTTCCACCTTAAATCCTGGTGTTCATGTGTGTTGCTTATGTGTGATGATTTATTCTGTTCTTACTGCACAAGTTTACTGCTTACTAAACATCTAATGAATGAATGATGCAATGATATAAGTAAAGAATTATCTGCATAATGAGATCTCTGGTAATACACAAGTTTTATTAAGGATATTTGCATGTATACGCGAGTTGGCTTCAGTAAATTAGCGTATGGGTTTTATAGATAGAAAAAGTAAAATTTTTCAGTCAGCTCTAAATACTGATTCACCCCCCCTCTTAGTATTTTTTCCAACAATTGGTATCAGAGCAGGTCCTTCTGAAGGAGCTTGATCGCTTGAAGGAGATCCGTCACAATGGGAAGGAAGAAAAAGAAGAAGGCCACTCAAAAGGAGATATCTCATAAAACATGTGCAGCAGAAAATGAAGAAGAGGAAACAGGTATTGATTGTTGTTCTTGTGATTCACGTTCTTGTGCATGCAATGGTGAAAGTGAAAGTAATGTTATGGATCTAGAAGAAGCTCAGTTTAAAGTTGAAGATCAACAAAGATCTTTTAATGAGAGAGAATCTATCTACAAAGAGATGATCTCTAGAATGAAAGAACAGATAGAAATGTATCAAAAACTGCAGGATAAAGCAACCTATCAAAGTAGAAGACTTGAAGCAGAGATCATCTTTCTCAAATCAAATTTGGAAAAAAAAAATAAGAAGAATGAAGAAATTTTACAAACTTGTGAAGAACAAGTAAATGGGTTGAAGAAAGAGATTTTAAAATTGAATAATCAAGTAGAAGAAGGAAGAAGGGTTGAAGAAAGGATGAAGAAGCAATGCCAAAGATTGGAGGTTGAGGTAAATATTTTGAAAGGTAAATTAGAAGAAAAAGATAAACTCTTGAGGTTTCAAGAGAGTACTAAGATTCTGGACAATATTCTTAGTAGTCAAAGGTCTCCTTATGTTAAATTTGGTCTTGGTTTTCATGAAACTGTTAAAGGAGAATCTAGTTCCCAAGGAAGTTCTAAAGAATCAAAGGATATCAATGCAGAACCCGAAGTGTTGAAAGAAGCAAAAGGTCAACCGACAATCATGAACTCTCAAAAGAAATCATTACCTCCTTTGATCAATAATGTTGAATGCTTTAAATGTCATAATTATGGGCATGTTGCAACCAATTGCAGAAGCAGATTGTTTTAGTCACAAACAAACAGATTCTACACAGAAAGGTACTCTGGTTTCTTTAAGGGATATTGTTTTTCATGTAGCAAGTATGGTCACAAAGTAGCTGATTGCAATAGAAGAAAGAATAGAAAAACACAATATGATCACTATGCTTACTTTTCTGGTCACGCAAGATGTTATGCTTGTAACAAGTATGGACATGTAGAAAAAGAATGCAGGATGAATAGATCTAAGAAATTGAATAATTTCCAACACACAATAAGAAATTTCAAGCAAAGCTAGAAAAAGAAGGAGGACCGGTTAGAAACGTAGGGAATATTGACCCTACTGTAGTCATCCGCTTCTAAAGCTTACTTCTCATAATGACCGCAGGAGTAATGTGAGATACATTCTAGGGATTAGTAATGTATCATCACAAGGGGAGAAATATATGGTGATTCCCATGGTTGTTTTGTTAATTATGGTTATGTTTATTTCTAACAGAGCATCTGATGTGAAGAAGATAGGTACATGTGGCATAAGTTCAGGGGGAGATGGAGCTGTGAAATTTTCAGTATTTCACTTTCCATACGCGGGTTTCGTGAACTAAATCCGCGTATACACGCGAGTTCCTTTGGAGACAGAAGCGTATACTTGTCTGTTAAGGAAAACAGTGAGATGGCTCAAGAACAGGAGCACAGGTTCAGGGGGAGCCTTAGTCTAACTACTAATGATTGCATTGTTGGCATTGTATCTGCTTATTCCTTAGTTCTTGTAATACTCATATGATGATGACATGATACATGGTTTCTTATGATAAGATTATGGATGAGCCCTGATTTCTTTTTGCTGAAGAGTATCTTTTGTTTTCACACATGGATGAGATGAAAGTTTTATGATGCAGAGATAAGGATAGATCATGCAGAATTTGTTGTTGATGAATTTTGTCATGGTTGAGACCTTTTATACATAACTCCTACACATGTTGCATCATGATATAAATCATGAAGATCTTGGTGATATCAGATTACATGGATGATTGCTTGATACATAGTGTCTATTGAAGAAGGTTGTTCTAGTATGATAATTCCTCTTGGGAAGAATATGTTGATGCTGCAAAGAGCCTGAAGGCCTAGTTACTGATATGCTTTTGCTACAATTGTTGGATGACACTTGAAAACATAGCTACATTGTCCTCTCTCATATATTCCAGGGAAGCATTCGAATATCTCAGACAAAAGCTGGGAGTAGTCTCTGCCATACAGAAGATCAGATCTACTTAATTTCAGAAGATTAAATTCGATACGCGGATTTCCTGAAATACAGTCGCGTATACATGCAAGTTTATACACAGAAAACCGCGTATGGGTGGTTACTGACAAATTTATCTGGTTCAACATTCTTCTGCACAACTGTGGTGCTATTGGGTATCTTTGGTGATGTTTCAGCTCTCATATTTCTGTTTCATTCTCTAATATTTGATGAAGACGCATTGATGATTCTAGTGTTCAGGATGCACAAGCTAAGGGGGAGCATTGGTCATATGGAAAGTAATGCATTGTTGGCATTATGATGATTCTGAAATATGATCTCTCTCTTGAGGTCTTTTTGGTATTGGTTATAAAAAGTTATATTTGTAATTTGATGAAAAGGTTATGTTGAGACCTATGATGTAAATTGTTATATTCAGTCTTGTAAGGACCTCTTAAAATTTGTAAACCCACTTGGTTGGGTACTTGAGTCCACTTGGTTGGATCTTTGATGTAAGTATGAGTCCTTGGTGATGGGAAAGGTCATAGAGTCATGTACTTCATTGAAAAATATGTTTGAATATTTAGCATGAACTCAGGGGGAGCATGGTAACTTCAGCGCACATCAGATCTATAGAGCTCTTCTTTCTACATGAGAAGAAAAACCTTGTTTTGGTTTTGATCCGCCCTTTGCCCTTGATGTCAAAGGGGGAGAGTAACATGGTGTTTGAATAGGGGGAGAATATCATGGTGTTTGCATAATGGTTATAATCAATGTATCTATCTGTTGTGGTGATCAAACACCATCATGGTTGCCATCAAGTCCAAAGGGGGAGATTGTTGGCATGTGTTGTCCTTGATGGCAACCTACTTGATGAAATAATATTGTTGGCAATATGATGCAATGTGTTGTCTTTGATGGCAACCTACTAGATTAAGTTGTCCTTGATGGAAACTGACTTGATGAGTTGTATTTGGATGGCAAACTACTTGATGAAGTTGTTCTTGATGGAAACCTGCTTGATGAGTTGCCTATGATAAGAAACCTATGTGTTAAATATGTAAGGATGATGTATCTTGTGTTAAATAAGGAAGGATGATGTATCTACAGATCAGATCAGAAGTAACAGAAGAAAGGAATTCCAGTAAGTGCCAGAGAAATGATAAATATGACATGTCACAAAGCATACGCGGGTTTGTAAAGGAGAAGTAGCGTATGTACGCGGAAAAGTTCGTACTAAGTAGCGTATGCCTATTTGCGCTCTAATTTAGAATACCAAGGGGCATTACCATGGTTTTGACACATTGTATTGAGCGCTGGATTATCTATTTGACCCCGTCCAAGAATACCATTGGAAGTTGTGTGGTTTTGGCTCATGGTATTGACAAAGGCTAAATCTATATAAGGAGAAGAAGATCATAGTGCAAGTGTGTGCATGTGTCCGGGTTTTAATGAATACTTCACTCTAAAGTATATTTGCATGGAATGGGTAACAGTTTGATTGATCTGAATTAATAATGCACCTATGAAGAAAATGATGAAGAGGGATCTCTAGATCTGAAATGACTATATATTTTGTAGATCTGTTTATGGAATGTTTAGATCTGAGATGAGGCAAATATTTTCTGAAGTGAAGGGTAAGATTTGAGCTATTAATCTGTTCTAAAGAATTGTGCAGCCCTACAAAGTTTGAAGATCTATACGCATGTTCGTGGCAGAGAAAGTGCGTATATACGTGGGTTGACTTCAGAAAAAGTGCGTATGGAATGTGAGATCAGTTCTGAAATATGTGCAGAAGTATACACAGGTTTGTCTTTGTGAAAGCGCGTATACACGCAGGTTCAGTAAAGTAAAAGTGCGTATGGAATCTAGGGTTTTCCTGAAGTATGTGGAATGAAATGTCTGATCTGTTCTACTATTTTACTACTATTTGTCAATGATGTATTCATACAGATCTGGTTTGTTTGAATGTTGATTATGATGCTGATTATGTTGATTAGAGATCAAGTTGTTGGTTGATTAGTTGATGATTCAATGAATGAATTGATGGGGTTATAAGTTTCAGTTTGATGTATGTTGAGCTTAAATGTGTGGAGTGGGTCCAGTCTGAAAATCTGATAAAAAGTGGCCTACAAGGTATGTAGTATGGGCGGTGGATCCGGTGAAAAGTGATGAAACGTAGTGTGATAGTGCGCGAGGTGAAAGCCTTCGGTGGGGGGTTGTAGCTCCCTTCCGGTGGTGGTTGGTAAATGAGAGCGAGGGGGTAGTAGCTCCCGCTGGGGCTGGTAAACGAGAGCAGGGGGTTGTAGCTCCCTTCAAGGAGAGGCTGGTAAATGAGAGAAGGTTGTAGCCTTCTGTAGGTGGGTTCCTGCGTGCTAGTATGAGTCTGCGCCGGTACATGGTTGTAAGAAGTTTTCTTTATAATAAATATTGAGGAACGGATACGACGGCGGTGTTTTCTCCCGAATTGAGTTTCTGCCTTAAATCACGGTGTTCATGTTGTTGCTTATGTGCTGATTTATTACATTTCTTCTTTTGAAGTTTCTTTGCTTACTAAACATCTAATGAATGAATGATGCGATGATCTAAGTAAAGAATTATCTGCATAATGAGATCTCTGGTAATACGCAAGTTTTATTAAGGATATTTGCGTGTATACGCGAGTTGGCTTCAGTAAAGTAGCGTATGGGTTTTAGTGATAGAAAAAGTAAAAAAATTTCAGTCATCCCTAAATACTGATTCACCACACCTCTCAGTATTTTTCCCAACAAATATATATACCATTCATAATGTATAATCGGACTTTGGAATATGAGAATTTGAAATTTAATCCAAGGTTGGATGGGTCCACACCAGAGGTGACACGTGGAAACCTCTGGTTGCACCACGTGTCCAGCTCGGGTTGGACTACTCAAAACTAAAAAAAAAATCTCATTCAACCTTAGAATAGGAGGAAAAAAAATTAATTCCAAAGTATTATTAGCGAATCTGACTGCTACACTTGTCAAAGTGTCATTGGTTGAAACTGGAGAATATTCCTTAGATATTCTTGAAATGTTGACTGGACTGACAAGTCATCAGTTTGTCACTGTTCTGCACATTTTTTACATGTTGGGAAAATATACATCAGGTCATAAATTCTTCATCTGGAGTTGGATTTGGACGAACAAATTGCGTCGGAATCCCGACGACGAGCTCTACGCAGTCGTTCTACTTTGGAGCATTTCTGAGCACTTTCAATTTTGAGCTAAATACTGAGCATCTGATCAAGAAGAGGCAAGGCTTAAGAGGTATTTTTCTGTTACTCAATCACGGATTCATAACCTAGGGGTCATGATTTAATCTTAAGAGACAAAAACAAAAAATTTGGAGCAAATATTGTCAAGTTTACATGTGCTACATGAGGCCCTGTTTTGCTACAGGAGCGAGATAACTTGCTGAATGCCCAAGTAAATAAAATCAAAATGAGATGGAAAAATATATTAATAAATAGGATTTCCTAGGACTCCATTCCAAGTGGATTCACTCCAAAATACCCCTGTTAACATGTGCTAAAAAATAACAGAAAATTACTTATCTAAAAACCGAAAATTCAAGAACTAGTGAGCTAGTTAACCTACCAAATGCCTAACCTAATAAAGTGGAAATTCTATGGGGTGAATTTTTTTATTAACTCAAACTTTTTTATGACCCAATATAAGAACAATCAACTCAAATGAACCTCATTAACACGTTCTAAAAAATATCAAAAAATTACTACTATTTTTCTACAAGGGGCTTCTAAAAATTCTAGATTTATGAACTCTTAAACCAATCCAAGTAGCTCAATGATGAATATGACTTTTCAAAGATTTTTAAAAGATGCATAATATTTTTGACTCTGTAAATAACCTGAAAACTGACTCACTTCATTTAACCAATATAACCTACAACAAAGAAGCATGAACAATAAATACAAAAATAAGAGATGCAAGTGAAAAATAAAAATAAAAAAAATTTTACAAGAGAGCTATGAGGCTCCTGGGATAGCCAAGCCCAAGGAAATCCATAGTCCTATGGAGTAAACGAGGATTTAGAGGCTAAAAATGGCACCAAACTTCATTATTTGAATCAATCCAAGTACTTCCCTGCTAGAAATGAAAGTCAAGCTGCTAAATAACAAGTTTTCTCCACAAGAAGACTAAGAAATTCATGCATCTAGAGGAAAATTGAATTGGTACTTATACAAATAAATGGGGAAGCGACCTCCATGAAAGGAGTCAACTTTCCCCCCCAAAATCCCTCAAAAAGTGGATTTGGTTCTTTAACACTATGAATCTTCATTAAATGATAGGGAACACATTCCTAGATTTTATCAATCACTGGAACTCCAAAATTTGTGCAATAATTTCATAATATCCTATTCATTTATTATTAAATCTCGGTCCTCCTGTAGCAGGGAGAAAGTCTTTAAATTTTCTCATCCCCCAAATATTCAGAATATTCTCACAATATTCTACAAAAATAAATAATATTAGGCACAATGCCATTATCTCTAAATCTTCATAATGAACACATTATAGCTCAAAATATGTCATCTAATGCAAAAGGATAGGTTTAATGTGTTGAAGGATGGTCATATGAGCCTTAAATTGTATCTAATTTGGAGACCCATCATACCCCCCTACTGAAAGTGTTGTTCATCCTCTGAGCAACTCAGTGACATAAGTGTGCCTCATTCATGGCCCTGGTGGCCTCCCTGACTTTTCCTTTAGATTTCAAACCCTTTCTTGTAGAAATTTTTTCCCTTCCTGTAGCAAATTTCTTCCTTCCTGTAGTAGGGTAGATTCTTTTTTTATTTGTTTGTTCATGGCTCCCCTGGTGCTTGGCTTCTTTTGAGAGGTTTGGGGATCCTTTCTTTTGGCTTGGAGGGAGATTATCTCTTAAGTTTACTTCTTATTCTCCTTTTATCTTTTATTCTAATTTTTCAAGACACTTTTCTTCTGTTTCAACCTTTTATTATTATTTTTTCCACCCTCTTCTTCTTATGTAGAGCCATCCCTAACCGTCTCTTCAAGTCCAAAATGTGTTCTCAAGGTTTGTGCAAGGGAACCTTGCTACCAATTATCAATTTCAGAGCACTTAGGATTTCAACTTATGGAAAGAGGAGGTGTGTTTCTTGTTGATGAGTGAGGTGAAAAATGGTATGTCGATTTAAAAACAAGTTTATTCTCTCATTATAATTATCATACTCACAAGAAAAATCCACACTTAGAAAAATTTTGTTCTCAGGGTTCTGCTACATGATGTTTAGTTGAGGAAATTTGCAAAAAATTGCAGAGTTTTTGGTTTGTAGGAGGTGAGGAAGATCAGGTGCTTACCCCTTCGTTATAGAATACTTAAAAATTATAGGGTTTCATGGCCATTACTAGTCAAGATAGGGCCCCTTTTTCCTCTTGGGACATTCCTGTATCAGACAGATTATCTCTTGTAGCACCTACTCTGTCTCTTGTACCACACAGTCTGTCTCTCCTATAGTAGCCTTGTTTCTCATGTAGCAGCCATGTTTCTCCTATAGCACCAACAAATCAATTCTATATCTCTTTTGTAACACCATAGGAAGCCCTTGGTAGCATCTAGATTTACCTTTAATGCCTTAATGAGCCTCTCTAACTATTTTTGGAATGACCATCGATGTGCGCTTAGTGATCTAGTCCTTTTTCCTCGTAATTGTCACTTTCCCCATTTTGACTTCTCCACGTTGCATGGGTGTTTGAGTAAATTTCAGTCTTACCAATCAAGGGTGGCCAAGTTTACTGGCCATATTTAGCCTATTAAACCTTCTCTTGAGTGCATTGAAAACAATTTTTTAACCATAATATGTTCAACAGAAGAGATGAAGAAAAATGCATACATGTTCCTACCTGATGTCAAATTGTTGTAGATGAATGCATATTTTTTTTGAACCAGTGTTCGATCAACTATTCCCTGAAGGTTCTCCTCCTCATTCTTTCCTCATGCATAGGTTCTTTATTTGAGAAAACTTGATGATGCTCTCTGATAGGTATTTGACTGATACAATTTCATTGCTTGGTATTCCTCTATTGGAGTGGATTGGTTGCCTATTTAACGAGGGTGTGTCTTAATAAAAACTCAAGGATGGCCTTGTTAATGCTCAGGGATGGTCAGGTCTTTAATATGAAGCTGAAATAGTCCTCTTCTCCTGGTTCTATTGGATTTGTGCAAGCTGCTACAAGATTGATCTCTCTCCTGTAATAGTCACATAGTTCCCTCCAAAAACTCATTCAAACCTTATGTTTCTTCATGAAATGCATTCAATGACTTGGATTAATCATGGGCATCCCAGGGACAGGAACAAAAGCTCTGATGGTGGTGAAATCTTGTGAAGAAAGGGTGAAGGCAAAGTCCCTTTTCTTTGTTTTTGTTTTTTGTTTTTTCATGAACAGAGGTGGAATATTTGAGAAGAAGTTTTTTAAATGGAGTGGGTGAGAGGTGAAGTAGTTTTTATGAAACCCTCCTAACATCTCCCAAGGGAAAAAATGATTTTTGACCCCTTTTTCTAAGCAGGTCTTAATCTTGTAGAAAATTTGGGCACTCTTGTAGCAACTCTGGAACACTCTTGTAGCAGAGTTGTTTTATCCATATCTCTCAAATGGTAGATTCGATTGACCTGAAATTTTTTGAGAATGTTTCCATTATCCTTATGCACCTCCCCATAATTTTTTTTTTCCCAAAGGATGCAAAAATATTGAGAAAATTTTAAAAATGGTTGTAGGTGATGGAGCCATTTTTCTCGAAAAGCATTAGGGGAATTTTGAGCTCTAAAATGGGCCTCCTATAGAAATTATAAAATAATAGTGGAAATAATAAAGTAAGATTTGATTATGCCAATTTGATTTTGGTTCTATGGTGAAGAGTGTGTTGTTAAGACACTCGTGATGAAAAGGTCACCGGTTCCAATCCCTCCGAAGGAAAAAAAAATCCATCCATGATAAGGCTTGTTATGGCCGAGGTCGGGTGTGATCCCTGGGTGATTTTGACGGCTTAGATGCCCCTCAATCGTGGTTTCTCAAACCATAGGTTTGGCGTGAAGTCATGTAAGGACCCATACTACCAAGAAAACAAAAAAAAGTAAAGCAAGATTTGATTACATCATCAAATTTTAGAGAGAAAGAGGAAAAACAACTTTTTCAACTTATCTCCCTATGGGTTTACTCAAATTTCAAGTGGGAACACTCATTGGATGCAGAATTTGATTCCTCATCCAAGGAGTACCCATGTTGCATACTTTCGACTCACCCTGTTACACGAAAAATGAGAAATAAATGAAAAACGTGATTGCAATCATGATTTTTCATGTATTTCTCATTTTTTGTGTAGCAGGGTCCATCTAAAGTATGCAACATGTGTACACCTTGGATGACGAATTAATTTTTTCATCCAAAAAGTACTCCCACTCGAAATTTGAGTAAAAACTTAGGGAGATAAGTTGAAAAATTAGTTTTATTATTTTATTATTTTTTAATATTTTAACTTGTTTACCCCAAAAATGGTGAATCATCCCCCATGGTTGACATCATCATCTTAAATCCTATTGGTTCTTATAAAATTTATTATGGTTGTACATTTTCTTAGGAGACCTATTTTAGACCTCAAAATTTCTCTATTGTGTGAAATATAATTTGCTGAAATTCCTTGAGCATGTTACCATAATCCTTACACATCTCCCCATGAAACAGAAACTTGATGCATGGTTTTTGAGATATGGTCAATTTTTTTTTTTCCCTATGTAGTTTTCCTCTTGTAGCAAAAAATAACCTTTCTATATCATTAGGAAAGCGAGGGAAATGAATAGGAAAGGTTTGGAAATGATGGGTGGATTTTGGAAATGGATAAAGGTGATGGATTGACATGGCCTTGAACCTATTGGAGCATCTAGACAAAGTAGGAGAAAATCCAAGTCTGACTTCCTTTGACTAGGTTTTTGATCAATTTTTCTTTTGGTACTAAATTTTTCTTGTTGCTTGCAAAGGTTGGAGAGCAACTGCATTCATGAGAGAGAGATACATGGTGCAAAAAATAAAAATAAAAATCCTTTTCATTTTTTTTTCATTTTTTTCTCTTTTCTTAGGCCTACTAGCTGCCTCAATGAGGTTTTCAACTAGTAGGTCTGCCTAGGTGTCTCAAAGGAGGTTTTCACCTAGGGTCTTTTCGTTTTCTCCTTTTTCCAACCCATTGACCACCTCATGGAGGTTTTCAATTAGTGAGCCAATCTCAGGTGCCTCAAAAGAGGTTTTCACTTGAAATCTTATTATTTTCCTCATTTGTTTTTTATTTTTTCATTTTTTTCCATCCTACTCTACTTGAAAAAAAAATCTCTTTCAATTATAGGAATACTTACAATGCATCCATGTGCACATCAGGATGATAGATAAATTCATGTGTAGGCTCGAAATATATGTTTTTACATGTACATGAATGTGAGAGACTAGCTAATTTGACTGAGATGAAATCAAGAATTATTGAAGAAGAGTGTGTTGTTGCAACTTAATGATTGTCTGGAGCCATATCTCAATATGATTGTGATGCCCTTGGTCTTCTTGTTGATTTAGATCATCATGTATGTCTTCTTCTTCCATGAAATTCATATCTTACTTATTATTTATTATTCTCTTGAACACATAGAGGATCAGATGGTGAAAATGATGGCACTTCCTCAATCTTTGATTCTAATGTCTTCTCTCCGTCAAGTACAACCCATGATTCTTTGGTCTCCCCATTTGAATCTTCTTCTTTGATATGTTGTCATTTCAATGATATCAAGAGAATCTCTTTTTTGCAATACCCTTCGTGAGCTAAGATGAATACCATTTAGATCAAGAGGAGATGTTTTGAAGTGTTATACCTCGACAATATAAGTGGGTTGAGCGACCTTTTTGTTTGGGTTTGGAAATGGTTTTACAGGTATTTGAGTGGGAGTGGGCCTTTGAGATGGATGTGGTTGTGGTTGTAGTGGAGGTGGATGGTATGGATAGCATGGAGTTGGGTATGGAGGACATTGAGGATATTGTGGATTTATCCCATAAGTTCCTTTCCAACATTGTTACCAAGATTGGTTTTGGGGTTGAGATGGCCAAGGTTGTCAAGGAAAGAGTGTGTTCCAATTAATTTGAGATGGATGAGCATAACATTGAAATTTTGAATTATATTCTTTCATCATATCAGGTTGACTAGGTTGCCATGGTATTCTTGGAGCTAGATAACATAGTTGCTTTGGTGATTGACTTGCTCCATTGTCCTCTTCATAAAATTCCTTCAACCTTGGTAATGATGGCCAATATTTAATAGCATGTGATTCTACATGTACAACAAGAATATCAACATATTCTTTTTGTTCATATTTCATTCTTAACATTTCCACTTGTTTTCTTATATTGCTAAGAATTTATATTTTCAAATTATCAAACAAATTTCCAAGTTCAACTTGACTTACTGCTCTTGATGTTGATTTAATTACTCTTGCCCTTCCTCTTGATATGCGCTTGCATGTTCCAAAAATTTCTTCAAATGATAATTGGTATACATCACCTTTACTCATGAGATCGAGGAGATCAATCCACTAATCCCTAATTTTTCTTAGTAAGAGGGTGTTTAGTGTGTCAGATCCTAAACGATGTAATTTTTCCCTCGTAACATTATACATGAATCTCTCTATTAGATCCTCAAGGTTCTAATCTTCTTTTTGAGTCATTCTAAATATTTACTCTTTAAGATAATGATATTTATATTTTTCTAGAAATATCTTTTGCATGTCACTCCATGATCTTATTGAATCCATCCCTAAACTCATGAACAATTTAAGAGCTCTATCCTTCAATGTTGCCAAAAATAATCTCATTTTTTTAGTGTTTAATAAGTAACCATAAGATCTACAAAGTATTTCAAATTCAAAAAGAAAAGTTTTCGGATCCTCAAACCTCATACCATGGAAATTGGGAAGGAAATATGGAGGGATGTTCTTCATATGAACATTTCTATCAATATCTTGAATGAGAAATCCAAGAGGATATTCCTCATTTTCATGATCACCATCCATTTCGTCCACCTTCTCTACCACCTCTTAGTCTTCTACTAGCAAAAGTGGATGGTGATGTGGTTATTATGGCACCACATGATCAAGTGGGGGGTTGTGGTATTGAAGATTTTTTTTTTTTGTTTTTATGATTTTTTTAAATGAAAATGTTAATGTCGACACTATGTGTGTAGCATGCAATGTGTCCTTATTTCGTTGATCTTATGCAATGAAGTGAATGCCATGAAATACAAGCTATGGATTCTTGCATGAGTCTATGAACAGAGTTTTGATGTCCATCTGTTGTATTGGAATGTAAATTTCCTTACTATTGTTTCTGTAATTACTTGCTATATGCAAAAAGTATGGCAGTTGTGCTTACGCCTCATTTTCATGGAATTGATCATCCAAATTAGATAATGTGTCCAGGTAATATAGTGAGAAACCGTTCTGTAATATTAAATTTTGCAAACACACATAACCATTGATTAAAAATCAAGACAAATACACTTTAATGAGACAAAGAGAAAGTATCACGACTAATAATAAAAATCAAGAACTTATAGCCCTGAGATATTAGCGTTAAGATGGCTCAATATTCCATAGTTTCTTGTGCACTGTATCCTAAGCATACTCAATATGTATTTTGGATGTATGTGTGAATTTGATCTTGGGTTGCCTACAATGTAATGAATAGCCACGTGTCTGGTGTTATTACATTGTTCACATATTTTTTTTTTCGATCTAGTGGTTACTTTTATATTGTTTCTTTTTGTTTAGCCATATTTTCAATTTTCCTCAACATCTCCTTTCAGTGTCATAAATTTTGCTATGACTATATTTTTTAACACACCTTTGTAGCTGAGCATATATCACTATTTCCACATGTGATGTTTTAATATATTGGTATCCAATTTCTTCTCTTTAAGTGTCACTTAATATGTGAATTTTGATCATTCGATGGGGCCTTCGGATCATTTAAATAAGATTTCGAAGCACATTAATTAGTCCATCACATTTGGGAGTGTGAATTTTGACTAAGTCGCAATTGGAAATGTGAATTAGGCCAAGTCATAATTGGAAATGCAACTTAGGCCAAGTCGCAATTCCAAATACATATGTAGGTCACACTTGCATTTTGTTACAAACACGTGGGCACTTGGAAAAGGGTTAATATGTCATTCACATTCCATTACTTAGGATTTCACATATGACCTTGAACACATGGCATACCTCATCCTTGAACATGGAATTCATTGCAGTTTGTTAGTATCTCTCCATCATGTTTCTATGTGTACGCTTGCGCGGCTTTATGGGAGACAATACTTTAGTTCTTATGCCTACAATTTGCGATAGTGATCATAGTGTTTGTTGTCATTACCTTTATGATTATTTGTGCTAATCACATTCATATATTAACGTTCAGATGTACACATTCACGCATATGCATTTGTAAAACATCATGCAAAATCTCAATGTGGAGCCTTTAACAATAGATTTTACACTATGTTGTTTAATTTATACCTCTCAATACCAAAGTCTTTCAAATCAACTTAGTAATATCCATCATGTTTATTGTCTTATTGCATTATCCCATCTAGAATAAATTATTTTGGCATCGCATCAATGTTCCTTAATGCATTCACACATCTGCCAGCATGTTTTATAATTCATCATCATGCGCACCAATTCCCTTTGTGTTATGTTCCCAAAGGTTTTCGATACATACCTTTATTGGTCCTCCTTTCCTTAGGTCCATGTTATAGTTTTTTCCTATACCATGAAATTGAGCATTGAAAAATACACTTCTCAGACTTGATCGATGGTTTAGGCCTCAAGTTAGACAAGGTGGGAGTCTTAGAGTAGGTTTTCGACTCCACAGACAAATCAAGTCACAATTCTAAAACATGAACGTGAACATGAGTAAAGGTGATGTATACCAATTATCATTTCTCGCCTTCGACGAAAGGTTGAATCATTGCGGGAACATGAACATGAGGAGGTGGATGAAGCTGCAATGATTCATCCACCTACATTACAAATTTTGAGAGCATGCAGGTTACTTAAATTCTAGGCTATCAGTGGAATGAGAGCTCAAGTAGACCTTCTCACTTGGTTAGTAAACAAGTGGGATGTACAGGACCAGTGTTTTGTGATTGGAGGCAACAGGCTCGAAATCGAGCTGGAGGGCATATACTTTGTGACTGGTTTGTCTAAAAGAGGCGAACCACATTCTCTATTTGGGGCTAGGCCAGGTGGCCAGTCTGTCGCTAGCATACAACTAGATTTCTACAATGATGAGGCCAATCCTAAAGACAAACGGATTGATATCAAAACTATCATCCGTCCTGAGTTAAAAGTAGTTGAATTTACCGTAACCAAGTTATGTGGAAGTGTATCTTTGCATGTTGCTACTGGATCTCAAATGCAGATTGCAGTGGACTGTTTTCGAGGCACCATATTCAATTGGTGCGAGGCAGTGTTGGCTAATATCAAAGGCCAACTAACTAGAGCAAAGAACGGGAAATTGAATAACTTCAGATATGGATCGATCGTAGTTACTTTTTCTCTGGAGAGGATTCCTCTACTGGCCCTGCAACATATTCCAACAGATGCTGGTAGAGTCCAAGAGCCTCAGATGGTTCGATGGGTTTCTTTGATGGCCTGTCATAGTGAAGGTGGTGAGATTGTTCGATTTCCCCCGGCATACTTCCGTTGGTTAGAGCACCAACTCTTCGTAATAGACGATTTTCCTTATGCGGGTATAGATTTCTGCGGTGACCGAGATATGCCACTTCCTCCAGGAGCTTAGTGGGATGAGTCAGGTAAAAAATCATTTTGACATGCTCTAATTTCTAATTTTTATTATTTTTTTTAAATCGTCCAAAACTGATAACAAAAAATTCAAATGCAGATGTGGGTCCACACCGACCAGTCACTCTCCGCCCCTTCGAGAGGAGGCAAAGGGATGTAGCTGCAACATCACCACCACCACAGGATCAGACAGCAGAGATCCTTACTAATTTGGAACACCATCTGGAGCGATTGACTATGGACATCCTAGAGACTACCATAGACGACATTCCACTTCGTTTGCAAAGATATGTCGGGTTCCTAGACCATTCAGGAGATTCCTGAGTAGAGTGACACGGGATGTAGTATATTATCATGATCATTACCACGGATAGTGGATGACCGACTATATAGACTCATATAATTTTTGTATCACTTTTTTCCTGATCATAAGGTGTTTTGAACCTATGATCGAGGACGATGTACTATTTTTTGAAACACTACTCTATGCTATGATATACTACTATTTCCAGTTATCTGTTCAACATATTATTGAATGTTATTTTGATTTACTTCTTTCATTATCGCAAATGTCTGTTTATAACACTAGAAGCTATTGCATCTACTAATGTGTTTAAACTTCTTGGAATGTGTTGATACTCAATATAATCAAATTCTCGTTCCAAGAGACGAATTTTCAAAAATAATATTAACAACACTGGGTTTCTAATTGCATATACTCGATTTAATTATAATACAACAAGCTCAGAATCTAACCTAACGATCAAATTCCGAATTCCAAATGAAATGGATTCAGAAAGTAATTCAATAACTGCGCTATATTCTTTAATATTGTTTGTCGTTTGACTGAGGCTTACCCCATGCATAGATACTAACTCGTTAGTGGGTGAATAAATAACCCAAGTTGGGGAAGAAATGTTCCGTGTACTACAACAAGAACCATCAGCAAACCCAATGTATGTTTGAAAAGACGTTGACATCTGCAATATCAAGAGTAATCTAGATAAGCAGGAATAGTAGTAAAAACACACTTAAGCTAGGCACACGTTTCTAATCTACATCACACCAGCTAAAAACTAACTAATATACAGGAAATATTTTCACACAAAAATCAAGCGTAATATTTCTTTAGACAAAGCCCATTTCTGGGTTTGCCTAAAGAAACTCCGTCAAAATCAATCAATTCATAGGTCCCTTTTGCAAGTTGTCGCTTGACAATATAAGGACCATGCCACATGGGTTCGAATTTCCCAGCCCCTAGCTTATCGTTAGCTTGATCATATAGCAAAACTAAGTCCCCTTCTGAAAAAATACGAGGTGTAACACTTCTATCATACTGAGCTTTCATTCGTTTCGCATGAGTCTCGGTGGCTAATACAGCAGTACGTCGATTCTCATCTAATTGAGCTAAGTACAAAAAGCGTATTTCCTCCTCAGAGGTAGCTGGTAGTAACTTTATGGCTAGTTTGAGTGACGGTATCTCGCATTCAATCGGTAATACCGCTTCTAAATCATAAACCAGTTGAAAATGGGTAAAACCTGTTGATGTTTTTACTGAGGTCCGATATGGCCAAAGTGCTAAAAAAGCATGGTATGCCAATTTTATTTATGAATTCCGATAATTCGTTTGATCATGGTGGCTAAAAATTTATTAATCACTTTTACCAGACCATTAGCCTGCAGATAATATGGTGTAGAACTGTCATGGCGCAGGCCAAGTTGGTCAGTTAGCTCAGTCATCATGATGTTTTGAAAATGACTCCCATGGTCAGTAATTATCACTTTGGGTACACCGAAACGAGCAATCACATGACTGAACATGAAATTAGCTGCAATTTTTCCATCTGCCGTAAATGTAGGCATCGGCTCAGCCCATTTGGTAAAATAATCTACTGTGAGAATAATATACCCATGCCCCCCGGCCGAGTGAGGGTTACATGTAATGAAGTCAATGCCCCATTTTGCAAATGGACCGAAATCAATTATAGGGTGAAGAGGAGCGGGTGGTGCACACATATTTCGATCAAAAATTTGACAATTATGGAATTTTCGGACCGCATAGATACAATCTTTAAATGACAACGACCAAAAATAACCAGCGCACAATATCTTTTGGGCCGTGGCATACACAAACATATGACCACCACATGCTCCAGAGTGACAGTCATTTAAAACCTTTTCGGCTTCTTCATGGGTAAGACAATTTTGAAAAATAGAGTCCGCACCACGACGGTATAGTGTGTCACCAAAAATATGATATTGTTGAGACTGGAAACAGATTTTACGTCATTGTGTTTGTGAAATTTTGGGCCGAAAATATTGGGTCTGAAGATAAACAATGATATATCCATACCAAGGATCAATGGTACTAATAAGAAACAAGGATTCGTCCACGATTGGTTGTTCCGCCACAGTTTCTGTATCAGTACGTGGGAAGTCACACATAAGTTCAACAAATATCAATGATTTATTTGATTTGGATTTTTCAAATTCCAAGTCAAAATCTTGTAGTATAACAATCCATTTGGAGTATTTTCCCCCTAGAAATTGTTTGGTAAAAATATACATCATAGGGTTACAATAAGAAATCACTGTTGTTTTGTGTAAAAGTATGTAATGAAAAAAACGTTGGACAACTTGAACGACTTCCAAGGGCAATTTCTCCACATATGAATATTTGATTTCAGTCAGATGCAAATTATGACTAAGATATTAAATCACATGTTCACCATTGAATTCATCTTCTTGAACTAGAACCATTCCTATCGTGGAATTGGAAGCAGCGAGGTACAAAAAATAATCCTAGTTGTAATTGGGAGGATGCAGTAACGATGCATGGGTCAACGCATTTTTAAGAGCATCAAAAGATCGATCAGTGATCTCTCCCAAAAGAAAGGAACATTCTGTTTTAACAACTTGGTAAAACCTTTTGTTAACTCAGCATAGTTAGGAATGAATTGATGTAAAAAGTTTGCTTTCCCTTGCAACCCTTGGAGTTGGCGAAGAGTAGAAGGAGGAGGTAAATTTATGATAGCCTCAACCTTTGATGGATCGACACAAATGCCTGCCTTTGAAACAATAAATCCCAACAATCGTCCAGATTGTATGCAAAAAACACATTTGTGAGGATTCAGACGAATATTATAATGCCTACATCGTATAAAAATGGCTCGTAAATGAATGATGTGATCTGATTTGCGTAAGGAATGAGTAGGAAAATCATCGAGGTAGGGTTGCACAATGTGTTTAATGTCATGAAATGCATAAGACATTTCCTTCTGAAAAGTGGCGCCAACATTCTTAAGTCCAAAAGATAATTTGCGATAAGCAAAAGTCCCCCATGGACAAATGAAAGTTGTTTTAGGTTGATCTACAGGGAGTATGTTGATTTGATTGTAGTCGGAAAATCCATCCATGAACGAAAACATTTCACTTCCAGCACAATCGTCAATAATTTGATTGATATAAGGGGTTGGATAGTTGTCTTTTGGACAAGCTCGATTTATATCCCTATAATTGATGCATACTCGTATTGTTCATTGTTTTTTATTGACAGGAACAATATTAGATACCCAATCCGTTAACAGAATTGGATAAATAAAAACTGCATGAAGTAATTTTTCAACTTCGGCTTTAATAGCAACAACTTTTCTCGGATATATCTGACGTAATCTCTGTCTGACGGGTTTAGCATCCGGGTATGTCTTAATTTCATGAACAAAAATTGACGGATCGATTCTTGGCATTTCTTCATATGACCAGGCGAAAATGTCACGGAATTCCTGAAATAGGGCTTTATATGCTTGGATTTCATCATTCGTACAAGAAGCACCTATATGAATGTTTTCAACAATTCCAGGTTTTACTGAAATGTCAATGGGAACCGTTGTAGAAATGTTTTCTAAATTCAATTCAGAATCAGAAGATGAGAGAGGATTTTGAGGTTCTTTGATGTAATCAGTAGTAAAAATAAAGGAAAAATTATTCTCAAAATGATCGAGATCAGGTAAAAACGAAGACCTATGATGTAGATCTTCCCATGGTAATTCATCGACAGAAAGGAATTCACGAATTTGTTCATCAGTATTGAATACTTGTTGATCAAGATCTAGAATTGAAGTCGAAGCTGAGCTCGATATTGAAAATGACTCCTCATTGATCACATTCACTAGATCTGATTCAGTTGAAGGAGTATCAGAAAATGACTGTACTATCTAATATGCTAACTCAAAAGGAATCAAAGGCATCGCACCATCGAAAGAATCCAGTTATGATTCTGAAGGTACTATCCAAGGATCATCAAAGGAAATAGTACTTGATGTAATCATATTGATATTAGCAATAGGAGGCTGTATGTTAGGAGCAGGCAGGGAAAAAGTTCCCAGTAAAGAAAAATATTTAATCAACCCTACTCCAACATCTTTATAAGGGATAGTCGATTTTTCGATATGCTGGATACTATTAGTCGAGGCTGGGTTGGATGAATAATATGAAAGATGATCTATTTTAACGAACTTTCCTTTACGAGGAAACATGATGAGACGAAAGATCGATGATACAACAATAGTCATGGTGTAAGACCAACTGTGACCTAGGAGAAGGTTGTAATCCAGAGGGGCATCAACCACTTCCACATCCAAATTAACGGTTTTTCCTTTGACCTCTATTGGTAGATCCTGTAAAATACCATACGGCTGAAAGCCTCTTCCATCAAAAGCTTTGAGGATAGTCGATGATTGGTTAATTGTCAAAGAACCAAGTGATTTCCAACATTTTAACGACATAATACATGTAGAAGCCCCTTCATCAACAACAGTACGAAAGATACGTTTGTTTTTTTACTATTACTGGAATTTGAAAAGCCATTTGATGGGGTAGGCGGGGTGTAAAATTCTCTAAATCGAAGATCATGAGGTTTGAATCCTGGAGGTATATGGCTCCTAAGGCTGACAATAATAATTTTCTTTGGGCTGGGCATGATTGTAGCACTTCCAAATCCGACATTGCTAAAGGGGAAGTTTCCAAGTCTCCAACAATATTGTAATTTTGAGCAGGTCTCGCATGTGGATTGAAAGATGATTTACGAAGTACACCTTTAACAGATGGTTTGATTACTAAGTTAGGATTTTGTTTCTCGATCTATAGTGGATCAGAAACCGAGGGAGATGTAGTCGATGTTGAATTAGATGTTTCTTCTTCTTTACCAGGATTTTTACTACCGTAATCTTGTGATCGCGTCGCAATCATGAAAATATCCTCTAGCGTATTTGAGGAAGATCCAATCATATTACTATCTTGAGCAGGAAAGGAATCCTTCAAGACAGTAGGTATCGGTGAACCCTTAATGAATTTTGATACCTCGGCTCTACGTGGACACTATTTTGTAAAATGATCCTCATCACAAATCAAACATGGATAACGAGGTTTTCGTTTTTCGTCAATTGGTTCAGTTTTATCGTTTTTATCTTTTGAAGATTTTTTCTTTTTATTCTTACCTTTCTTCTTACCACCAGTTTTAGGTTTGGTTGTAGATGATTCTACAACATGAATATCAGCGGAAGTTTCAACGGAAGAATCTCCTTTCGGTGAATCGGGTAAAGTGATAATAGGAGAAGTCGTCTTGGAAGATTTCTTATTACTTTTACTACTGCTAACAGAACCAATTACACCATCTGTGGCATGAGAGTCGGAAGGAGTTGTAGATAATTGACCAGGTCTTGGTAAATCGGGGATTTTATCATACAGAGTACTTGACTGGGTATATACAAGGTCTAGGTACTGAGCCTGAGCAATGACTTGCTCTTCCGTAACAATGCCTCCTTTGGCCACTTCTTCAGTAATATGGGCAATAACAATTTAATAAACCATTTAGCCAAAATTTGATCCATAATAAAGACCTTCACTAAACGCCTCCTACGTCTCCGTTCATGAATGTGATCGGATATGTACGTAGACGTAGATTGTTTTAATGAAGTCAAAAATTCCGTGCCATTGTCGTATCTAAGAGGCAACTGAAAATGGGTTAAGAAAGCAGTAGCTAGTGCATTAAAATTACTAAAAGAGTCTCGTGGTAACTCAATGTACCATTTGGCAGCTAGACCAATGAGAGTTCTCAAAAAAAGACACAGTCGAATCAAATAATTGATTACTGAATTGGATGCACACCAGAGGTGATAAGTCATAACATGATTAGTCGATGGGTCCTCTCCTGACTTACCCTCAAACTTTGGAATATCATTGGGTAACTTGTTATGCATTGACGGCCAATACGGAAGATAAAATATAGGATCGTTGGTAAGTCACGATAGATCAGGTAAATCTAAAGTTGCTATAAACGGTAACCAATGGCTAGATTCTTGATAACCTTATGTGATCAAACCAGTTCCAGGAGGAGGATATCCAGGATATCCTGGAATTGGATATGCATTGGGAATCATGAAACCTCCTGGATAACCAGGATTAACCGGACCACACTGGGGTTGTTGAGGTACTTTATAAGTATACCCAGGGTACGGTTGATACTGATATACTGGATTTTGTGTAGCCTGTCCAAATTGATACTATCCCTGGTATGGTTGATAAGTAAATTGTGGTTGACTAGTAAGAATCGTACTTGTATCAGCTTGTCCTGCAGGCATTTGGATCGTAGTCTGAATTGTAGGTCCTGACTGTGGCACAGATACTTGAGGAATTTACACTGATATAGGGGTAGTAGAAACAGGAGCTATAGATAATCCAAAAATAATTGTGGTAGGTTGAACAGAATTTGCAGCAGTAGCAGAAGTTTGAGGCGGAGTGTTGAGGAGGTAAATCCCCTCTGTGGACAGAGGCGATCCCTACTAGCCCAGCAGGGGTCTAGCAACAATCATGAAATGTTACAACGCAAGCTCCTAGTTACGAATGAAAAGACCAAAGATGGAGGCCTACCTGGAATCCAATGCTACGATCTGAAGTAGAGAGCATTCCCGTTCCTCAGCCTTGGCAGATCACGATCCTCCACGATCTCCGCGGATGGACACCTGCACATGCAAGAAACAAACAGATACAAGCATAAAATCCAACATACGCAACTAAATATCAGTCAGAAAGGATACTACTCATATTAACATAATCGAAAACAGAGTGGAACCATAATCGTAATCATTCATTAAATAACAATCGAAAGAGATTACAACCAATGTTCTGACGTCGTGGTCTCCTTCAGATGGGTCTCCAGTCGTTCACGTCTCGCAAATCTCACCAGGGAAAGGGAAAACCTCTCCAGAGTCTCTCGACAATAGTCTCCTTACTTGAGTTGGCCTTAAGGGAAGAAAGAGGGCTCTTACAGCACAAAAGGCTCTTGGGAATTTGGAGATTCAAAGCTTAGGCACTTCAAGACTAGCTTGCCATGGAATTGAGCAGGCTTTTATAGATGGGGAAGGAGGGAGTTGGGATCCCTATTATTGTGGGATTGGCCCTATCAACAAGGAAGGTTCCATGGGAGGTGGAAAAACCACTTCCCTTCCATAGAACTCTCGCAGCCAAACCTCCCAACTCAAGATAGGCAATGGTTTCTGAGTTTGTTGGAACTCAACTTCCGCCATATTTATTTAAAAAACAGTCCCTAAATTGGGTGGCGCGACTACTGCTCTATGACAGAGCGCCAGTTGGCACGACCTCTTTGCAGGATTTTCCCCATTGGCGCGAGTACTGAACTGCCTGCCCGCGCTAATGCAAAAAGGGATGTTTTTCATGATTTTTGCAAGGAGATGTCTCAAGGGCAAATAAAGCTCATGCTTAGAGGAATGCATTGATGATGTTTTCAAGGCATGACAATGTTCACAGGTCACAAAATGGGTCCTCTATTGTGCGGGACGGGGAATGGTAGGGACGGTGACAAATTACTGTGTAACAGATGCCCCCTAAAGTATGAGGCTCGAGAGAGAGAGGGGTGAAATGCTTTACGAGAACATGTTCAACTGAAGGCCCGCCGTTGGAAAACCTGCGCAGAAAAATACAACTGATATCTCAAGTACATGATGTATATGTGGTATGGGCGCAGCCATCCGAAACAGAGTATGCTATAATCTGGATCCATGGTATGGGCGCAGCCATCCAGCGAGGATCAAATAAATAGACTCAGGTATGGTCGCAGCCATCCAATCAGTGAGTCATGTACATAATGATAATAATCCACAATCGCAGCCTGGATTACAACAGACACAATCCAAGGTCTTGCGCTCCATCTCGACCCAAACAAAGTACAAGTTCGAGCATGTGAATATGTGAGCTGAAGTCGAACATGCAGGAACATCGTCTGATTACCAGCCAATGATGAAAGCTGTTAACAGACGCGAGAGGAACCACCAATAATGAAAATGGCCCTCAAGGTACTACAGGTACAATCTACGGCGTGTGAATCAATGAGTTGGCGTCGAACACCCGCAGAATCACTCGATTGGAGGCCAATGATGAAAACCTCACGTCGAATGCGACGAACCTGCCATTGAGGCATGCAGGCTCCAAGGTACCATAAAGGAGTCTCTAGATCAGCTTCCTGGATAATGAGCTGAAGTCGACAGGAAGTGACCTTGATCGAAGGTGGGCCATAATGTTTCCCACATCATCGACACGAGACAGAGGAACATGATGTTTTTGTTGTGAATCAAGATCGTATGAGAATCAGAGGAAGGTTGATATTTGCAGAGGTCAACTTCTCTTGAACATATAAACGACACGACAGTGGACTTGGCAGTATTTGACATCAACGGATCAGAGGTCATGGTGACGAGGCAATGAGAAGATGAGAGGTAAAAAAGGATTGTCCAAACCCACGGAGGCAAAGTGAAAAAATGAGATGAGATGTCCCCAACCCGACACGAATGCAGACAAGTGCCATGTTCAAGAGCGACATACTGCCGACGACAACGACGATGGTTCCATTTTTCCCCCACCATTTCTGGCGAGTACCCCAATTATTTTTGATAACAAGTTTGAAGGGGATAGCATATGCTTGTAATATAAGTCCGCCCTTCGGGCGAATCCATCCTAGTGCATTTAACGAGTCCTAGGAAGGAGGAACTCGGAGAACGTCATTTCGACTGGATCCGATGTCATTAGGGTTTAACGAGTCTGACAAAGGGAGAACTCGCGTCTTTTCATTTGAGAGTTTGAAAAGGCAATGAGAAAGAAGTAAACTCACAGTCCCTTTTTAAGTAAATAGTTCCTCGGATCCAAAAAGTGAAAACAATATCGAGAAAACCTCCTATTCCTTGAAAAGGCTAAATTGTTCTTTTGTGTCTAATCCGTGGCAGAAAAAGGGTAAACGTATCCCCAGGTAGATGTGATTCGTGTCCACTTGAGATCAGCATGAGACACCTGCGGCAATCTTTTCATGTTTAGAGAGTCGAGAAAAGAGTGAAGATGACTATAAAGTGACTTTTAGATGTATTTACCGAGAGTGAAAAAGTATAAAATACAACTCGTTTCCATGAGTTAAAAGTCACTTAAAAACCTACTAGCAGCAATACCCAAGCAAGTGTAAAACCCATTTTCGACATAATATATTAAAATATTTGATAAAAATGACTTTTTACAACTCATTTTATGTCAAAAAGTTATAAATATGTCAAATTGGTAAAAATAAAATTACATTTACTATTCACCTTGGTAAAAAGCAACAGTGATCCATTTGGAGCAGAAACTTCTGACGACGATTGCGACAGATCCGGTTAACCATTCATTTTCTCGTCTGCTACAGGTAAGAGGCGCTCCCTTGCTCTACATTTTCATCCATTTTTTAATAGTTTTCCTTTGTAAATCAGTTCTCTAGGGCCACCTTTGAAATTTTAGGGCCGCGCTGATTGGCGCGGGTATCGGGCACGGACCTGCGCCAATGGGCTCTTTCATACAAAGGGCTTGCGCCACGTGGCGCGATTGTTCACAAAACAGCCGCGCCAGCGGCTGAACCTAAAATTCCGCCTAAAAAATCGATATTTAAACCAAATTGCATGGAATTTGAGGCCTATCAGAGATCTAACTAAGGGTTTATGACCATATGAATGCAGGTAATCAAGAAAAATGGCGATTGAATGGAAAGAACGAGAGCATGGAGAAGAGGATGAACAGGCCATCCAAAGTGAGGCTTGCATGAATGCCCTCAGAAACTGTGGGCTGAAAAAGTTCTTCCTCACACCTTTTCTACGAGCTCAGCCCGAGCTCCTCCAGTATTTGATCAGTATCTGGGATGAACATGAACAAGTGTTCAGGTTACGAGATCAGGTATTAGAGCTGGAGGTTTCTGATGTTTATTTTATCACCGGATTGTCCCGCAGAGGTCCGATCCCTGTCTTGACTGGAAGTAGACCATTTGGCGAGAAGATGGAAGAAGTGATGGCACGAGTGTGCCGAGGAGCACAAATGGGATCAGGAAGCAAGAAGGTGGATATCCACACTATCCCTGATCTGGCATTGATAATTGTCCTACATACCATCACGCGGGCTGCAGGGTCGCAGGCACCGCACGAGGCCACAAAGGCCCAACTCCTGCTAGCCTCAGAATGCATGAGTCCCTTACTGTTTGACTGGGCAACAACAGTAACAATAAATATGAAAAGGCAACTCACAAAATGCAAACAAGGTAAACTAAAACAGTTTGGTTATGGTTCCATCCTGGTATCGTTCATTCTGGAATGCTTACCAATCTTCCAGGGCCAAGGGGCCTCAGTAGCAGATCCGATACCACGAGAGCCAAGAATGGCTCGCTGGGCAGCATTAATGCCCAGAGCTGGAGGCGGCCAACATATGTCCTGGAGGTCGGAGTTCTTTAGGTGGTTACGGCGCCAACTGATTGTAGTGGAAGACTGGCCCTATGCAAGAACTGACTTGTACGGAGACCCAGATCTCCCACTGCCAGAAGGAGATGACTGGGACGAGGAGTTGGGTAAGACCTCATGTTTTGACTTTATGTTTTATGTTTTTTTTTTTGTTAATACAAATTCTTCCTAACACATTTTATATATGTATGCAGATGTGGGACCTGAGAGACCAGCTGGGATGTCTCCAATCTCACGGAGGACACAATTCGCCCCTGATCCTCAGGGAGAGGGCACCGGAGGAGAGGATTTGATCCAGAATCTTGAGGGCATTTCCCGAGGGATTCCAGACTATGCTCGGCTGGCGGACGTACCGATGGCATACCAGCGCCACACGGTGGGAGTTCCAAGTCGGATCCACCGAATCCTGAGACGCTTAGTGCGTGCAGTCACATGCTATCATGAGCACCATGCGTATTAGCTCTTAGGATTTATACCACACCCATTTTTTGAGAGACGTATCGTCTCCGGATGTACTTAAGACGATTATGTATATTTTGACTTTTATGTGACACACTCTATGTAAACATTTCGATATCTATATATATGTGCATATCTATTTCTGGATGGATCTTTCTTTACATGTGATGATGATTTACAAATTGCGCAAATGTCTGTCTAATACCAAATTTGCTACTGCATCTGTTAATGTATTCAAATGCTTGGGTATATGATGATATGTAATGTAGTCAAAATTTCTTTCCAGTAATCGAATACGCAGATACAGACGTAAGATGGATGAGTTCCTTACCGAATAGTGTCCCTTCAGTTGTAACACTACAAGTTGCGAATCTAGATACACGAGCAATTCACGGATACCAAGGTTTACTGCCTCAGTTAATAATTCTAACACAACACTATATTCCGCGATGTTGTTCGTGGTACGTCCTAGACACACTCCTTGCAGGTCAATCAACTCACCAGCAGGATCATAGATTACCCAGGCTGCTGAAGACAGATTCCTGGTACTGCGGGAGGCACCATCCGCGAAACCAACAAATGGATGAATATACATCTGCACAACCAGGAAGACCCAATCAGCAGAAAGATGTTTACAAAGCACACCACACTATACATGCACACAAATGAAAATCACACACCTATGTACACACACCACACCAAGAAATCACTTCAGGCATAGTACTTTTTGAGGTACAACCCATTTCTAGGCTGCGCCAGCGGAACTCCTTCATAATCTATAAGCTCGTAGGCCCCGTTTTTCAAAACGCGTTTTACTATATAGGGCCCATGCCACATAGGCTGGAACTTACCGGCTCCAAGCTTGTCATGTGCTTGATCGTACAGGAGGACGAGGTCTCCTTTGATAAAGGAACGAGGAGAAACAGATTGATCGAAATGAGTTTTGACCCTCTTCTTTTGTGCTTCGATAACCAAAGCAGCCAGACGACGAGTTTCATCTAACCGTTCCAGATACAGAAGACGTTCTTCCTCAACAGAAGTATTAGGTAAGAGCTCCACAGCTAATTTCAATGAAGGAATCTCGCATTCAACCGGAAGAGTTGCTTCCAGGCCATACACCAATTGAAATGGTGTGAACCCAGTTGCACTCTTTGCAGATGTTCGGTATGCCCAGAGAGCTGAGAACAGTTGGAGATGCCAATTGGATTTGTGAATACCAACCGTTCACTGAAGCATAGTGACCAAAACCTTTTTCACTGCTTCAACCTAACCATTCGCTTGAGGGTAATATGGTGTCGAGCTGTCGTGACACAAGCCCAATGTTGAAGTCAGCTCCGCCATCATATAATCTCGGAAATGAGTACCGTGATCAGTGACGATGGCTTGAGGAACCCCAAATCATGCAATAACGTGTTTGAATATAAATTGAGCAGCCGTTTTCCTGTCAGCAGCTAGTTTAGGCATCACCTCGGCCCACTTGGTGAAGTAGTCGATGGCGACAATGATATACGCATGCCCCCCAACTGAGTGAAGGTTACACGTCATAAAATCCACGCCCCATTTCGCAAAAGGGCCGACGGTAATAACGGGATGCAATGGTAAAGGCGGCACGCACATCTTGTGCTGAAATATCTGGCATGCATGACATTTACGGACTGCAGTGATACAGTCTTTGAATATGGAAGGCCAGAAATAACCTGCTCGCAGAATCTTCTGGGCAGTAGCATACCCGGACATATGTCCACCACAGGCGCCACTGTGGCAGTCATTTAGGACCTTCTCAGCCTCTTCCAAGGTTAGGCATCGCCGGAGCACCGAATCTACTCCAACGCGATATAAGGTATCTCCTACTATACGGTAGGGTTGGGACTGGTGCCGAATCCGACGGCAGGCAGCTTTATCCAACTCAGACCGAAATGTCGAGGTCTGAAGATACACTATTATGTCACCGTAACAAGGGTCACGAGTACTGATGAGGAAAAGCATTTCGTCCGGTATATGGTCTTCAGAGTGTGAGGGAGCAGAGTTTGTAGGGAGAGAACATATCAAATCCACGAAGACCAGTGATTTACTTGACTTAGCAATAGTGAACTCCAAGTCAAACTCCTGCAGGATCACAATCCATTTGGAGTACTTGCCCCCCAGTAATTGTCTAGAAAGAATATACGTCATAGGGTTGCAGTCTGAAACCACTGTTATCGTACGCAAAAGGATGTAATGGCGAAAGCGTTGTACAACGTGTACTGCTGCTAATGCCAACTTCTCGACATGTGCATAACGCGTTTCCAGGTCGAGAAGGTTCCGTGACAGGTAATAAACAACATGTTCATCACCGTGATCGTCATCCTTCACCAAGACCATGGCGATGGTGCTAAATGCGGCGACTAGATATAAAGTGAAGTCGCGGTGGTAGTCCGGAGGACGAAGCAACGGAGCATTGACAAGCAACGTCTTCAGCTTCTCAAAGGATTCCTGAGCAATTTCGTCCCAATGAAAGGGAACATTCTGCTTTAACAAACGAGTGAATCCTTTGGCCACCTCGGCATAATTTGGGATAAAGCGCCGAAGAAAGTTCGCTTTCCCTTGCAGACTCTGTAACTGATACAGGGAGGAGGGTGATGGGAGATTTACGATGGCCTCGACCTTTAGAGGGTCAAGGCGAATTTCGTCTTTCGAGACTATGAATCCTAAAAGACGGCCAGAATCAACGCAGAAGACGCATTTATGAGGATTGAGCCTGATATTGTAGCGCCTGCAATGAAGAAAGATCTGGCGGAGATGCTCAGGATGGTCCTCTCGCTTACCCGAATGGGCTGGCAAGTCGTCCAGATAAGGCTGAACGATATGGCGAATGTCATGAAAAGTGTAGGACATCGCACGCTGAAAAGTGGCTCCAGCGTTCTTCAAGCCGAACGGGAGTTTTTTATACGCGAAAGTACCCCACGGACAGATGAATGTGGTCTTGTGTTGATCCTCAGGTGCAATATTGATTTGGTTATATCCCGAGAAACCGTCCATTAAGGAATAGATCTCACTCCCAGCGCATTCATCGATGATCTGGTCTATAAACGGAGTGGGATAATTATCCTTTGGACAGGAGCGATTGATGTCGCGATAATCCACACAAACTCTAATTGTACCCTGCTTTTTATCGACAGGGACAATGTTAGACACCCATTCTGTGAGGGGGATGGGATAAATAAAACCCGTGTTCAGAAGTTTTTCAACTTCTGCCTTGATGGCGGTGGCTTTCCGAGGATGCATAGGGCGTAAGCGTTGGCGCACGGGTTTCGCACCTGGATAGGTTGGAATCTCGTGCACTACGATACTGGGATCAACCCCGGCATTTCCTCGTAAGACGACGCGAAAACATCTCTGAATTATTTGAAAAGCTCAATATAGACTTGAATCTCATCGGGAGAACAAGTCACACCCACGTGAATATTCTCAACGATCCCCGGTTTAACGGAGATGTTGATTGGAACAGTTTGAGTAATGTTACCCAGGTTACCCTCCGAAAAAACCTCGTGCGTCAAGATGGGTGTTTGAAGAGGAGGGGAAGGAACCTGAGTAGCATAACGCTCCAGACAATCAGTCATTGCCCCCAAGCTAGGCATAAATGAGGAGCGATGATGTCCATCGCCCCAAGGCAGCTCCTCAAGAGACATAGTTTCAATGATAGCCTCATCGGAAGGAAAAGTCTCTCTGAGAGGATCAGGTGAATCAGCCTGACCAAGCCAAGGGGATTGAGAGTAGAGGTCGAGAGCCCTGCTCAAAGGAGCATGCTGAGGAGGTGGAGGGTCCGATGCAGCAACAATCTCACAGTAGTTGATCTCTACTGGCGTTAAAGGCATGGATTCTCCAAACTCATATACCTGCTCAGGTGTAGGAATGAGCCAGGGGTCATCGGACCTAGACAACATGTTGACTTGAGCGGTATGCGGTGGCGGTGCAGGAAAGATACCCATGAGGACTGGGTCTTTGAAGAGACCAGGTCCTACACTGTCTGGGGGATTCGAAATTTGATCCACGTATGGCACGTTGTTCTCAGAGTTAGAGGTGAAAAATGACAACTGATCCACTGTGACAATCTTGCCCTCGTGAGGGAACTTAATGAATCGAAAGACGGTGGACGGCACGCAGAGCATGGCATGGGTCCAGCTGCGGCCAAGAAGTATGTTGTAGTTGAGTTTAGCGTCAACCACTTCCACTTCTACGTTGACAGTTTTTCCCTGTAATGTGATCACTAGACTCTCGAGAACGCCCAGGGGTTTATACTCCCGACCATAAAATGCCTCAAGGGCATTGGGAGATGACGACAGGGTTGGAGAGCCGATGGCCTTCCAGCAAGCGGAGGAAATAATGCAGGTAGATGCACCCTCATCCACGATGGCCCTATGAATGTTCAGACCGTTAATCCTGACTTGAATAACCAGAGCGATTTGATGTGGAAGCCGGGGAGTGAAATTCTCCAAATCGAAGGTGAGAAGACTCGAGTCGGCGGGATCAATGCCCCCGATCGCAGACAGTAAAGCCTTCCGTTGCGAAGGGCAACTTTGAAGAACTTCTAGCGCAGACATGGCAGATGGCGCCTGTGCCAAATCCTCAACAATGCTGTAATGTTGAGCGGCACGAGCATTTGGATTATAAGAAGATCTTCGAAGGACACCTTTGGGAGGTGGCTTCACAACGGGTTCAAGAGAAGGCTTCTCGATTTCCAACGGACCGGAGACAGGTGGGGGAGGCGGCCCATCCGCAACTGCCTTCCCGGGTGCCTGCCGCGGTTCGTTGTAATCCTTCGACCGCGTAGCGACAGAGATAGGTGCAACACTCTTCACCATGAAAACCTGAGACCCAAACGGTGCAGATGGTGACGGCTGTTCGACCATATGGGTCTGCTGAGAGGGAAATGGCTCTTTTAACATGGCCGGAGTCCCTTTTGGGCCTTTAAGAAGTTGACTAACCTCGGATCGTCGTGGACAATCCTTAGTATAATGGTCCCCCTCACAGATGAGGCAAGGGTACTTCGGTTTACGCTGGGAGCCATCCTCAGTACGAGATTTAGATTCTGGTTTCGGGGCATCAGATTTAGATTTGCCTTTGCCCTTCTTCTTCCCCTTGGAGGATTTGTCCGCAGGATTGGCCTGAACGACATTCACCTCTGCGGTTTTACCAGAATCGGATGAGGTGGGATTAGCAGAGGTATTGTTGGAAGAATTAGCCTTCTGCTTCCCATTCCAAGATTTCTTCGAATTCTGAGAGACAGAACCAATGACACCATCCACCGCAGGGGTGGGCGGAGCCTTAGTGGTTCCGGGCCGTGGAGCATCAATCAAGATGTCATAAAGCATGCCGAACTGAGAATAGACAAGATCAAGGTATTGGGCACGCGCGATGGCTTGTTCCTCTGTCACGCACGCTCCCATCGCAATATCCTGAGCGATTTTATTCACAAAGGAGGTGGTGAACCAGTGAGTCAGTATCTGATCAAGTATGTGAAACTTGATCAATCTACGACGGCGCCGCCACTCATGAATGTGATCTGAGATGTGAGTGGCTTTATCCTGCTTCAGGGAAGTCAGGAGGTGCGTCTCGGCTTCATACCGAACCGGTAACTGAAAATGCGTGAGGAAAGCCATGGCTAAAGAGTTGAAATCTTGGAAAATGCCATGGGATAACTCTATGTACCACTTAGCAGCAACTCCAGTTAAAGTACGCTGGAAGAGGCGCAGGCGAATCGAATCGTCGACCCAAGAGTTAGACGAACACCAAAGATGATACGTCATCACATGCGCCTGGGGGTCCTCTCCAGCTTTTCCCTCAAACTTGGGGAAATCACCTGGTATCTTGGTGGGAACCGGAGGCTAATACGGATTATGTAAAATCGGATCATTGGTCAACTTTGAAACATCCGGCAGTTCCAAGGTAGCCATGAACGACAATGGAGGATTAACTGCCATGCCAGGCCCAGGATGAGGTCCGGTACCCATACTCCACGATGGTTGTCAATATCCTTGCCCCCACGGGTTATGTCCTACAGGATTCTGACCGTAGGGGGCGTAGGTCGTATAAACAGACTGATTTGGATGCTGGTAACCATAGTGTGGGGCTTGATAACCAGGGTACGGACCCTGATTATGTGTCGGCCCTGTATAAGCAGCGTTTGGATTTGGCTGCTGAGTGTAGGTAAAACCGGGTGGAGGAGGATAATACTGAGAGCCTCTGGGGTGGTTATAGTTCGGTTGAGACTGACCATGAGGATAATAACCACCCTGAGGATGAGTAGGCTGCTGAAAAGTGGAACCTCGCGGAGCTTGATAAGTAGGGCGCAGCTGTTGATTTGGCTGCGGCATTGAATGAACCGGCTGCTGTGCAGGGTTAATGGAGTGAGCGGGCTGCCCTGAATGAATAGGTTGACCCGACTGATAGGGCTGACCTGAGTGAACAGGTTGACCCGGGTGGACAGGCGGCGCCGGTTGCGCAGGTTGACCTGGTTGTAAGTGAGCCCCAGGTTGTACCGGATGGGCCGGTTGGCCTGGAGGCGGGACACCGGGTTGTACCGGATGAACCGGTTGGCCCGGTGGTGGAACAGGACCAGGTGCTTGCTGGAAATCGGTTTGACCTGAAGCAGAACCATAGGATGGTCCTGGCTGATATGCAACGTTAGAAACAACAGGATACTGCGGTTGCATCGGTAAAGAAGGCTGGATTTGCCCCCCAGGACCATAGACCGGTCCCGGTTGGTACCTCGGCTGAGGTTGGATATGTTGACCGAAAGGGCTGTAATACTGTCCTTGCGGACTGTACGATGGCCCTTGCTGGCCCGCAGGGTAGCCCTGGATGGGCTGCCTCTGTGGATCATAAAGATAGCCAGGTTGGCCCGCAGGTTGGCCTTGGAAAGGCTGTCCCTGCGGGTTATAAGCCTGGTTGTACGATAAACCTTGAGCATAAAGATAAGCCTCAGGAGCGGGTAGACGCAAAATCTCCCCGTGCTCGTCATACTGACCTGGGAAAGCATACACGGGAGTACCATCCTGTGCATAGTGCGAAAAGTAAGATCGGTAGGGATCTTGGGAGGACGGTCCAACCTCGGTGTTCGGCTGTTGCAAAGACAACCGATGAGCCTCTAGAGATGTTCTCCTGCAGATAGCAAAGCACAGATAGACATTCGTGAGGTCGGGGCCACCATAGCAGACACAGACAACAGAGAAGAAGCGACTACAACAAGGTCAATGGAATAGGCGCACGGGCGTTGATGAGACACCTTGTGTGTAGTAGTAGTTGGCTCAAGCAGAGATGACATTCCCATGCTGTGTCGTTAGCTGGAAATGATCCGACCCAGAGATTCATTCCTCGTGGTAAAGAAGCAACGTCGTCGGGGACATGGCAAATCACCGTAGTTGTCTTCAAACAATTGTGGAAGAGTCGATAGTTTCACCGTACGTTGATTACTGCATCACCAGGTTGATCTCGGTCATAACCGCGGTAAGAGACGGCGAGGACTAGGAGGAAAAACAGCAGCAACAAAAGGCGAACCCGAGGTCAGAGAAAGGAAATTAGCTCCTAATATCAATTCAGACACAGGGTCCGAAAAGGGCCAATTGAACTCAACTGGTCCTCCAAAGGGTTGCTCAGCGAGAACCAGTCCCCCGTCAGGAAACTCGGAAACAACAGGCTGCTGTGGTTCGACAGAGGATTGGGAAGCCTCTGAAGAATCGTCCGTGTAAGGACTACCAGTAGACGAAACCGAGGGTTCCGCCACTGTGGCAAACGACAAGAGAAGAAAGAACCAACACACACATGGGTTGAAAAAGAGTCAAGGCACACGATTAAACGGTCAACAAGCAATATCTAAGCGGGCGTGTAATCGTGGGTGATTAATTTTTACCACATTGAAAAGTAAGAAACTTTACCGTTTCATGTTTTAAGAGTCGAGAAACGATAGAAATATGACTCTATCTCTTTCAGATTTGATACAAGCGTGAAAGGACAAGCGCTTGACGGTCTTTTCAAATTTAGGGAGTCAGAAAAGACCAAATGACTGCTCAGGAAAAAACTAGGCACAAAGGGTGTACCAAATATCCGTGAACTGCAATATACACCTTGGTTTCAATAATGAAACAAAAATCGACCAAGGACTTTCCGTACGTGCAGGCAATCTCCCCGAATGCTGTGTTCGGTGTATCATGGGTATATGGCGGCAGACTCGGCTTCCTGTGGATAAAGGATTGAAAACCTAGAGGGGTCTCCCTTTATATACGCGACGGTATGGGGAGCACAAGTCCGTACTAGCGCTGTCTAAAGCCAAAAGGCGAACGACAGTTGCTAGGTTTAAAGATGCTGGAACACGTCTCTAGCCTAGACCTCTAAATATGTTTCGTTAGGTTTCAATGCTGCCTTAGGTTAATTGAGTGGATTTTAAAGTTGATATTCAATTAGGTTTCAATTTTCAGGCCCTAACGAATGTATTTTTTCAAAAACTCCTAAATGCAAAGCTACATGCCACAGTAGACCATTTTGTTCAATGAAAACTAGCTACAGGAGAGTTGAGATTCTTTACACAAACAAAATGATTCGGAAGACAAACAATGAGACCTCTAATGCAACTAATGAAATTGAAAATTTTTCATTCAAATCACTAATCACTAGTAAAATCGAAAAATTTCAATTTGCACTAATTCAACCAAAAGCACAAGAGATTTTTTTTTGTAATTTTCAACGTTTGATAGCTAAGATACACTAAACAAACTGAAAACAAACGGAACAACTTGAGAAATGATATTGAGAGAGAAAAACAAGCAAATTTCAGTCAACAACACAAGCAATCAGATCCCAAATCGACCAAAGTCTCTCAAAACCAAGAAAGATTCAAAGGCTCCAATGGACCGTGTGATCTAGGCGCAAAGCAGGACCAAACGAAATTTGAATGAAGGAATGAGCAATCACCCAAAAATCACAACAAAACAATGAAAAACTACTAAGAGGATGCGGAGGAGCAATCAGAGAGTCGACTGGACAAACAAAACACCAAAACTCCCAAGGAGGGCTCGATACACTAAGCCACTAGATGCCCTATGGCTCAAAACGTGAAATCGATAGATAAAAGAAAACAACCAAAGGACGGAGGCGAATTCCCAGTCAAACAGGACTCCAACACACTCAGGTAGTCATAAAATCAAGAAGAAAAGCATTGACCAGACCCAGAGAGCTCAAAACTGAGCAAACTCAAAAACCTTACAGGAGTGGCGCGACTGTAAGGCTGCAACTGGCGCCAGAAAGCAATTGGCGCGGGCTAAACAAAAGCAACATGCCCCAATTGGCGCGACTGTCGAGCTAAAAAGCGTGCCAGTCGAGTTTCTCAGCCAAAAACAAAAAAGAACTACTCCAGAAGCAGATCAATGTATACTAAGCAAACCAAGAAGCAAAAACGGCAAAAGACCCCAACCCAGAAGGCTCATCAAGCAAGGAAAATCATAAAATAATCACAACAAGACAATGAAAACGAGACAGTGAAATCTAGACGATCCCCAGCGGAGTCGCCAAATTGTTGAGGAGGTAAATCCCCTCTGCGGACAGAGGCAATCCCTACTAGCCCAGTAGGGGTCTAACAACAATCACGAAATGTTACAACACAAGCTTCTAGTTACAAATGAAAAGACCAAAGATGGAGGCCTACCTGGAATCCAATGCTACGATCTGAAGAAGAGAGCGTTCCCGTTCCTCAGCCTCGGCAGATCACGATCCTCCACGATCTCCGTGGATGGACACCTGCACATGCAAGAAACAAACAGATACAAGCATAAAATCAAGCATACGCAACTAAATATCAGTCAGAAAGGATACTACTCATATTAACATAATCGAAAACAGAGTGGAACCATAATCGTAATCATTCATTAAATAACAATCGAAAGAGATTACAACCAATGTTCTGACGTCGTGGTCTCCTTCGGATGGGTCTCCAGTCGTTCACGTCTCGCAAAGCTCGCCAGGGAAAGGGCAAACCTCTCTAGAGTCTCTCGACGATAGTCTCCTTACTTGAGTCGGCCTTAAGGGAAGAAAGAGGGCTCTTTACAGCACAAAGGCTCTTGGGAATTTGGAGATTCAAAGCTTAGGCACTTCAAGACTAGCTTGCCATGGAATTGAGCAGGCTTTTATAGATGGGGAAGGAGGGAGTTGGGATCCCTATTATTGTGGGATTGGCCCTATCCACAAGGAAGGTTCCATGGGAGGTGGCAAACCACTTCCCTTCCATAGAACTTCCGCAGCCAAACCTCCCAACTCAAGATAGGAAATGGTTTCTGAGTTTGTTGAAACACAACTTCCGCCATTTTTATTTAAAAAACACTCCTTAAATTGGCTGGCGCGACTACTGCTCTGGGACAGAGCGCCAGTTGGCGCGGCCTCTTTGTAGGATTTTCCCCATTGGCGCGAGTGGTGAACTGTCTGCCCGCGCCAATGCAAAAGGAGATGTTTTTAGGGCACCAGTTTATGCTGGAGGATACTGATGACACACATGACAATGTTGTGTCATGTTAGTCCTCCATTAAAGTGGACGGAATGGTAGGATGACAATTACCTAGTAATAATGAGTTCTGTAAGAACAGGCCTGTGTCGGGCCGAACAAAACCAGTGTAGGGGACTTGAACGGTAGGTCGACAAAGAAAGAAGGATCAAACTATGACACCTGTTGATTAAGATTCATATTACTGTCAAAAGTTTGTTGAATTAGAGATGGATCCCACACCATATTCATTCCGGGGTATTGACCCATAGAAGCTTGTGCATATGAAGGACCATAACCAGGTTGAACATAATTTTGATAATTAACTGGCAAAGTTCCAGTTCCTTGTAATAATGGTTGACCTGAAGGAGGTTGAAAACCTTGAGCTGGGTACTGACCTTGTGGTTGATAACCTTGAGGCGCATACTAAATCTGGGGTTGGTATTGACCTTGAGGATTAAACTGACCCTAGGCTTGACCCTAAGGAATAAATTGACTCTGGGGTGGAACTTGAGGAATAAATTGACTCTGGGGTTGACCCTGAGGAATGTACTGTCCCTGAGGTTGATATTGACCTTGAGGTATGTACTGTCCGTGAGGTTGTTCCCCAGGTAGGTAATATTGTCCTACAGTTTGTCCTGGTAAAAACTTACCTTGAGTTTGCCCTCCAGGCAGTAATTTACTACCTTGAGGTTGCCCCCCAGGCGGTAACTGACTTCCTTGAGGTTGCCCCCCAGACGGTAACTGACTTCCTTGAGGTTGAGGATTTGGAATATTTCCAGACATCATAAAAATCTGTTCTGTGTTCAACATTTCGGTGTTCATTCCATTTGTACCAGATGATAACACTTGTTCAATTGGTTGAGGATATGCCCCTGGGAAAGTACTAGAGAGCGACTAGTATCCCGAAGGAACAAATGGACCACTGTATAAAAATGTATCTGGAGATTGAGAAAACATAGATGACTCACCCGACATAGCTGATGAAGGATGATAACCTCTCGGTGTAGGGTGAAAAGGAATTCGGGGTGGTGAATAAGTAAGACCTGTGTTTTGGAAAAAAATTGTCAATGATAAATACCAAGCATCAGTTCTAAAATGACTGTAGAATATTGATTCACATTCCCTAAGATTCAAACTTTCTTGGTTTTCGGGAAGAACTACGTCTTCGTCTGGACCAACAAGTTCTTCAATACATATGAGATTAGAAGGAAGGTTTTCAATAATGCGATGTCTTACCCTAGGTGAATCAGGATCACTAGAAGTCGGAGTAACAAATCCTGAAGATGGTTCCAACACAACAAGTTCAGTTTCGGGATCATAAATTTCAGCTTCTTCAGCTAATTCACTGGTTGGAGAAATAATACCAGTAACTTTGGAAATTGAAATTGGCTCTTGAATATATTATGCTATTTGTGATTAATAATCAAGATGAGTAACTATGCATGATTCTCCTGGTTCTTTTGATCTAATTCTACTGACACTAGGTGGTACTAGTGCTCACAATCCTTCAAGTTGGCTTGGTGTATACTTAGGGGGTTTCCCCTGGAGTCTACGCAATTGTCTTGGTAATTCAACCACGATTGAAAATTATTAATCACACACAATCAAAAAAAATTTCAATGAAAACTCCTAAAGTTGCTAAGGAAACAAAAAAATGAATCACATGCCTAAAAATCTAGGAGATTAAACCACACACAAACAATAACTTCTCACACTAAAAATAGTAGTTGGTGATGAAATCCAACATCGTAGTATTTTAATGTAGAAAGGGCGGTTGGAACAGTTACCCCGACAACCTGCTTAATGAAACAGACCGGTGCAAGTTTCTCCACTTAAACCATCTCGAGTGAAGATAACCCTCCGGAGAGTCCAAGTGAGTCTAGTCGACATCTGCTCCAGGTACAGTGGGATATTTCCTCCACCGTCACCTTCGGAAAAAATCGTAAAGATTATGGCCACTAAGGTTACCAACAGGAACTAATATACCTGGGGGAACAGTCTACGATCTGACATACACGCAAGGGCAGAGTAACAAAGCTGAATCTCCTTGAAGGCTCCTTGAAATAATCCAAGGTATACTGACAAGTGACCCCAGGCTCCTCTACAATGGCCTATCCGAGGTTTATTGTTGTTAATACGCGCACATCTTCTATCGTTCCCAATTATGAGATAAAATTGATTATCCCACTGGTTCGGATATGACCTCATGCTTGACTCCTTTAAGAGGAGCTTCCCAGAGCATACAAGAGAATATTGGATTTTTCCTACCGCAAGATCGACTACTTGTTTGTTTTAATTGTCTTGGAGAGTTAATTACTCCCTACCCCAAGACACTAGCCTAAGCTATGTTGGTGAAAAAAGCCCTAGAAATATAAATATTACTAGATTGATTTTAATAGGCTGTTTCTTAGGACAATAGGTGCGAAAGTGAAACTGATGATATGTAGTGACCCGATTCAAAACACACTAAAAATGCATCTTACATGAGAAACAATTCATTTCCTTTCAATGAATTCTATCTAAAAGAAAGAGTTGAGAAATGAAACTTTTTAAAACAATTATTTCCTTCAAACAAGAATAAATGAAAAAGAAATCTAATTTCATGAGAACTCAAAATGATCAATTGCTCAATAATAAATTCCTTTATCATTCAAGATCGAAACTACAAACAAAATTTTCTCCAAAAGAAAACTACAATTTTCTAGAAATAACACTCAAAACTAAAAAAAAACTAATTTTGAGATCTAAAAATTCTAATGACTAAATCTGAATTAAAACTTTAAATATTTTGAGGATGTTTTGCTTAACTTGTTATCTAACTAAGAAATTATTTTCTTAGATCAGCAAGAACTCAAAAAACATCCAATTATGGTTTTTTAAGTGAAATTCCAAACTTATCAACAATTTTTTTTTAAAGATTTGCAAATGAGAAAATGGGATCTAAATCTCATAAAACAATTTATGCTTCTGAAGTCAAACTCAAAAAGAAAGCAAGGAAATAACAATGATCTAAAAGTATACCAAGGCTTCTAATCTTTGAGTGGGATAAAGACAAAGCAAAAATCGCTATAACATGCAGATCTTTCAGAAAATCATTCAAAACTTAAAAACGTTGAAAAAAACTCTCAACCAAAGCTTTCTAACAGAAAATACAAGTCTTGGTATACACTGAGAATCTAAAAAACTCATCTAGAAAAGGGAATTTTAAGATTTTCTAAAAATTTTCATAGGGTCTGCAGGTTTCAGTGTAAAAAACGCTGTCTCGCACTGTTTATACTAGAAAAGAGTGGAGATTCCTGCACTGTTTCTAAAATAAAAGTGCAGATACCAGAAAACTAAAATAAAAAATAAAAAACTCTAAAACATTTCTTAGGGATTCTACAGGGATAAACTACCCAAGCCAGTATAAACTAATCAAAATCAGAAAGAATAAATTCACAAGTCAACAATAAAAGAAATCAAAGTTCAAGATCCATTCCCCAGTATGGTTGCCATTTTGTTGGAGGGATAAGTCATTCTTGCGGACAAGACAGACCTCTCAAGTTTCCTACGAACAGCTAGCAACAAACAGACAAACAAAAAATATTTTCTCTAGATAATATTTGATTCATAATTAGCTACAACAGGGGTTTTGAAGACCTACCTGTAGTCTAGCGCTATTCATAATGATATTCTTTCCAGTTTCTTGAAAGAGTCATCTTTAAAATCTGCAATCAAAAACATGGAAAAAATCAATAGCACTTGCATAGGATAAACTAATTCACGAATCGTATATCTATCAAGATGATCAAGGAATTCAAGAAATAAGCTAATTACTTAAATAACTCATTGATAAAACATGATGAAAAAAGCTACTTAATTAAAGAACTCATTGAGAAAACAGTATTCATTCGTATTATATTTCATGAAGAAAGAGCCTTACAACCGTGTCTGCCTTGATGTCATACAGGCCTTCCTAGGGTCTGGAACATGCGTATCCTTTACTCTGACAAGCTTTGCACTCTCTCAACTAAAATGCACATGGGTGTGTAATCATTCCCACATAATGATCAGTTAAGAGAGTCCGAGTTTATATGAAATTTCTCCTCAAAAATTCTCAAAGTCTAACTCCCTTTGAAGCTACACTATGGCTTCAATTTATACAAAAAGATAGGAAGTTACAGCTCCACATACGAGGGGATAGAATGCTCTTTTGAAGGGATTGAGCTCCATAAACCAAGGGGTAGGCTCCCATAATGGAGGAATGAACATATATAATAGGAGCGAACCTTCGACTGGATAATTGCTTCTAGAAGCTTCTAGATTTGACTGCTGGGCTTCTAAATGTTACTTTCCGCCTTCATTTTACCTTTTACAAGGGTCCGCACCCTTAATGAAGAAAAAGTGCGTTTAGCTCCACATACTTTAGAAAAAAAGGGTGCAGCACCGCAGGTAATGTAAAGAGAAAGTGCGGTACAAGTGTTTTTAAGACTTTTATGAGCTTTTCTCTCAATTTCAAGGCTTGATTTTAGGAACTTTGATGTCGTAGATTTCTAAGGGAGTAATAAAACGTCATGGTGACAAATTTTAGTGTAACAAATTGCCCCCTAAAGTGCGAAGTCTGAGAGCATTCGAAGAGTGATGTGCTTTATCATTTCAAGGATTAGCCTGTGGACACCCCAGTTAGAATCCTATAAAAACATTCAATGCAAAACACACACACACACACACATATATATAATCACTAAGGTAAGCAATTCCATACTCAAATCAAAAACTAACTAAACTTGTTCTGATACAGAAATGATTCTAATATTACATCAATATTGTAGACACAGCATGGACGCAACCATTTGTAATGAATAGTCTACTGCATAATGAATAATAAAAATCCTCCCAGCCTGGATGGTGGAAACTAGATCCAGGGTTTTGATTTATGCTTCCCGAACTAGTACGATTCTATCGATGCGATTAAATGTGTTGAAGTCGAACATGGTAGAACCCACTTGATTATCAGTCAATGATGTGAACTGTTAACAAGTGTGAGAGAAACCACCAATAATGACAATCGCTCTCAAAGTACTTAGTACAATCCATGAAATGTGAATAAGTGATCTGAAGTCGAACATTTCACGAAATCATTTGATCGAAGGTCAATGGTGCAACTTGTCATAGAAGGCGAGAAACTTGCCATTAAGGCATGCAGATTCCAAGGTACTGATGGATTCTAGATCAACTTCCTAGATGATGAGCTATCGTCGACAGAAAGTGATCCGTCGTAAGCAAGCTCACGACACAAAACCATAGATCAAGTTTTGAAGAAATTTTTTGCAAGGAATGACTCAGGGATGGTCAATGTGAATGGAGACAAATGTTTGCAGATGAATGGTTTGTTTGACTATCCTCTTGAACAGATAACGACACTGCAGATGGTTTGGTAGCAATTTCCCTAAGTTAATACCCAGAAACCGGTTGAAGACCTTCAATGTGGTTTGATTAACTGATAGGCAAAGGATTTTCCAAACCCAGGTAGAAGTGTGAGAAAAAGTGTCATGTTCAAGAATGGTGTACTACTTTTAAATCAAAGTGTAACAAATGAATTCGTTTTCTCTCTTTTTCCCCACCATTTCTGGCAAGTACCTCTTTATTTTTGACAAGCTTGAGGAGGATAACATTTGCTTGTTTATAAGCTCATCCTTCGGATGAGTCCAACTTAGTTTAAAATCGAACCCTAAGAAGGAGTGGTTCATTCCTTTTTGTAATCGACAGGTCCTTTACTGTTAAATTTTAATGAGTCCAATATAGGAGAAACTTAGTGTTTTTCATTTTTAGGGAGTTGCAAGAAAAAACTTAAGAAAACTCCATGGGTGTACTTTTTCGTAATTTTAGTCTCTCAGGCCCAAGAAAAGATAAAATAATGCGGGAGAGAACTCTATTGACCATGATTAGTCAACGTATACCTTTTTCGTAAATATTCCATTTCAGTCCGGAAAAGGGGTAAACTTATACTAAAAAGACGACTGATCATTTCCTTTAACGAGTTTGAATAGTCAAGTACTCGGCAACCTTTTCATGTTTAGAGACTCTGAAAAGGGCTAAAAAGAGGACTCCATGGTTTCACTTTTTCGTAAATTTTAAAGAGTCCGAAAAAGTGATAAAAGTATACTCTTCGTAAAAAATGACCATTTCACCCGAAAAATCCGGTATTCAGCACAAAAACTCAAAAAATTAAACGTACCTGCTTTTAATAATAAAAATATTTTGAAAAACCATCTCTTTAAAGTGAAAAATAAATAAAATAAAATTTCATTTATTCGAAAAAACTTATAAAAATGAGTTTTGCAAATTCATTTTTACCATTTGAGTTTAGAGTGAAAATTTGAGAGCTTTTAGCAAAAAACACTCTAGAGAAGATTCCTGACAAACCGACCGTTCAAATCAAAAACCATCTGCTTCAGGTAATACACATTCTCTTTTCCTTGCTTTTCATCCATTCATTTCCTTAATTTAGGGTTTAAAATTCATTTTTGGGGAAGAAATAGGTTTAAAATTCCACTCTCGAGGGTCCGCAGGTAAGACACACGGTACTTGTGGACCTCGACATTTTCTTACAAAGAAAAATGCCGTGGTCCCGCACTTTTAGTACAGAGCCCGTGCGAAGCTACGCACTGTCTCTGAACGAAAAGTGCGGGGGTGCCGTGAAGAATTTAAAAACATATTTTCTTTCCAAATTACCCAAAATTTTCTTTTTAAAATGATTTTAATATTTCATTTTGTTCATTGTAGGATATTTACAATGCTTATCTGGCGGGAACGTGAACATGAGGAAGTGGATGAAGCTGCAATGATTCATCCACCTACATTACAAGTTTTGAGAGCATGCGGGTTACTTAAATTCTGGGCTATCAGTGGCATGAGATCTCAAGTAGACCTTCTCACTTGGTTGGTAAACAAGTGGGATGTACATGACCAATGTTTTGTGATTGGAGGCAACCGACTTGAAATCGAGTTGGAGGACATATACTTTTTGACTAGTTTGTCTAAAAGAGGCGAACCACTTTCTCTATTTGGGGCTAGGTTAGGTGGCTAGTCTGTCGCTAGCCTACAACTAGAGTTCTGCAATGATGAGGCCAATCCTAAAGACAAACAAATTGATATAAAAAATATCATCTGTCCTGCGTTAAAAGTAGTTGCATTTACCATAACCAAGTTATGTGGAAGTTCAACTTTGCACATTGCTACTGGATCTCAAATGCGGATTGCAGTGTACTGTTTCCGAGGAACCATATTCAATTGGTGTGAGGCAAAGTTGGCTAATATCAAAGGCCAACTAGCTAGAGCAAAGAATGAGAAGTTGAATAACTTCGGATCTGGATCGATCGTAGTTACTTTTGCTCTAGAGAGGATTCCTCTACTGGCCCTGCAACATATTCCAGTTGATGCTGGTAGAGTCCAAGAACCTTGGATGATTCGATGGGTTGCTTTGATGGCCCGTCACATTGAAGGTGGTGAGATTTTTCGATTTCCCCCGGCATACTTTCGTTGGTTAGAGCACCAAATCTTCATGATAGATGATTTTCTTTGTGCGGGTATAGATTTCCGCGGTGACCGAGATATGCCACTTCCTCCAGGAGCTCTGTGGGATGAGTCAGGTAAAAAATCATTTTGACATGCTCTAATTTCTAATTTTTATTTTGTTTTTTAAATCGTCCAAAACTGATAGCAAAAATTTAAAATGCAGATGTGGGTCCATGCCGACCAGTCACTCTCCGCCCCTTCGAGAAGAGGCAAAGAGATGCAGCTACAATAGCACCACCACCATAGGATCAGACAACAAAGATACTTACTGATTTGGAACACCATCTGGAGCGACTGACTATGGAAATCCCAGAGACTACCATAGATGACATTCCACTTCATTTGCAGAGATATTTTATTGGGGTTCCTGGAACATTCAGGAGATTCTTGATTAGAGTGGCACGGGCTGTAGTATATTATCATGATAATTACCATAGATAGTGGATGATCGATTGTATAGACTCATATCATTTTTGTATCACTTTTTTCCCAATCATAAGGCGTTTTGAACCTATGATCGAGGACAATGTACTATTTTTTGAAACACTACTCTATGCTATGATATAATACTATTTTCAGTTACCTGTTCAACATATTATCGAATGTTATTTTGATTTACTGCTTTCATTATCACAAATGTCTGTTTATAACACTAGAAGCTATTGCATCTGCTAATGTGTTTAATCTTCTTGGAATGTGTTGATACTCAATATAATCAAATTGTCGTTCCAAGAGACGAATTTTCAAAAATAATCTTAACAACACTGAGTTTCTAATTGCATATACTCGATTTAATTGTAATACAATGAGCTAAGAATCTAACCTAACGATCAAACTCCGAATTCCAAATGAAATGGATTCAGACAATAATTCAATAACATCGCTATATTCTGCATTATAGTTTGTCTTTTGATCGAGGCTTACCCCATGCATAGATAATAACTCGTCAGTGGGTGAATAAATAACCCAAGCCACGGAAGAAATATTCCGTGTACTATGACAAGCACCATCAGCAAAACCAATGTATGTTTGAAATGACGTCGACATTTGCAATATCAAGAGTAATCCAGATAAGTAGGAATAGTAGTAAAAGCACCCTTAAGCTAGGCATACGTTTCTAATCTACTGCACACCAAATAAAAACTAACTAATATACAGGAACGATCTTCACACAAAAATCAAGCGTAATATTTCTTTAGATAAAGCCCATTTCTAGGTTTGCCTAAAGAAACTCTGTCAAAATCAATCAATTCATAGGCCCCTTTTGAAAGCTTGACAATATAAGGACCATGCCACATGGGTTCGAATTTCCCAGCCCCTAGCTTATCGTTAGCTTGATCATATAGAAAAACTAGGTCCCCTTTTGAAAAAATACGAGGTGTAACACTTCTATCATACTGAGCTTTCATTCATTTCGCATGAGTCTCGGTGGTTAATGCAACAGTGCGCCGATTCTCATCTAATTGAGCTAAGTACAAAAAGTGTTTTTCCTCCTCAGAGGTAGCTGGTAGTAACTCTATGGCTAGTTTGAGTGACGGTATCTCACATTCAATCGGTAATACTACCTTTAAACCGTAAACCAGTTGAAAATGGGTAAATCCTGTTGATGTTTTTGCTAAGGTTCGATATGCCCAAAGTGCTGAAAAAAACATGGTATGCCAATTCGATTTATGAATTCCGATGATTCGTTTGATCATGGTGACTAAAAATTTATTAATCACTTCAACCAAAACATTAGCCTACTGATAATATGGTGTAGAACTGTCATGGAGCAGGCCAAGTTGGTCAGTTAGCTCGGTCATCATGATGTTTCGAAAATGACTCTCATGGTCAGTAATTATCGCTTGGGGTTCACTGAAACGAGTAATCACATGATTGAACACAAAAGTAGCTGCTGTTTTTCCATCTGCCATAAATGTAGGCATTGCCTCGGTCCATTTGGTAAAATAATCTACTGCGAGAATAATATACCCATGCCCCCCGGCCGAGTGAGGGTTACATGTAATGAAGTCAATGCCCCATTTTGCAAAAGGACTGACAACAATTATAGGGTGAAGAGGAGCGGGTGGTGCACGCATCTTTTGATCAAAAATTTGACAATTATGGTATTTTCGGACTGCATAAATACAATATTTAAGTAAGGATGGCCAAAAATAACTAGCGCGCAATATATTTTGGGCTGTGGCAGACCCAGACATATGACCGCCACATGCTCGAGAGTGACAGTCATTTAAAACCTTTTTGGCTTCTTCATGGGTGAGACAACGTCGGAAAATAGATTCTGCACCACGAAGGTATAGTGTTTGGCCAACAATATGATATTGTTGAGACTGGAAATGGATTTTACGTCGTTGTGATCGTGAAAGTTTGGGCCGAAAATATTGGGTCTGAAGATAAACAATGATATCTCCATACCAAGGATCAATGGTACTAATAAGAAACAAGGATTCGTCTGCGATTGGTTGTTCCACCACAGTTTTTGTATCAATACATGGGAAGTCACACATAAGTTCAGCAAATATCATTGATTTCTTTGATTTGGATTTTTCAAATTCCAAGTCAAACTCCTGTAGTATAACAATCCATTTGGAGTATTTCCCCCCTAGCAATTGTTTGATCAAAATATACATCATAGGGTTACAATCAGAAATCACTCTTGTTTTGCGTAAAAGTATGTAATGACGAAAACGTCGGACATATTGAATAGCTGCCAAGGCCAATTTCTCCACATGTGAATATTTGATTTTAGTCAGATGCAAATTATGACTAAGATAGTAAATCACATACTCACCATTGAATTCATATTCTTGAACTAGAACCATTCCTATCGTGGAATCGGAAGCGGCGAGGTACAAAAAATAATCCTAGTTGTAATTGGGAGGATGAAGTAACGGTGCATGGGTCAACGCATTTTCAAAAACATCAAAATATCGATCAGTGATCTCGTCCCAAAAGAAAGGAACATTCTGTTTTAACAACCTGGTAAAACATTTTGTTAACTCGGCGTAGTTAGGAATTAATCGATGTAGAAAGTTTGCTTTCCCTTGCAAACTTTGGAGTTGGCGAAAAGTAGAAGGAGGAGGTAAATTTATGATAGCCTCAAACTTCAATGGATTGACACGAATGCCTGCCTTTGAAACAATAAATCCCAAAAATCGTCCAGATTGTATGCAAAAAACACATTTTTTAGGATTCAGACGAATCTTATAATTCCTACATCGTATAAAAATGGCTCGTAAATGAATGATATGATCTGCTCTGAACAAGGAATGAGCAGGAAAATCATCGAGGTAGGATTGCACAATGTGTTTAATGTTATGAAATGCATAAGACATTGCCCTCTGAAAAGTGGCGCCAGCATTCTTAAGTCAAAAAGGTAATTTGCGATAAGAAAAAGTCCCCCATGGACAAATGAAAGCTGTTTTAGGTTAATCTGCAGGGAGTATGTTGATTTGATTGTAGCCAGAAAATCCATCCATGAACGAAAACATTTCACTTCTAGGACAGTCGTTAATAATTTTATCGATGTAAGGGGTTGGATAGTTGTCTTTTGGACAAGCTAGATTTATATCCCTATAATAGATGCAGACTCGTATTGTTTCTTGTTTTTTATTGACAGGAACAATATTAGATACCCAATCTGTTAACGGAATCAGATAAATAAAACCTGCACGAAGTAATTTTTCAACTATAGCAGCAGCTTTTCTCGGATGTATCTGACGTAATCTCTGTCTGAAAATTTTAGAATCTAGGTATGTCTTAATTTCATGAAAAAAAATTGACGGATCAATTCTTGGCATTTCTTCATATGACCAGGCGAATCTGTCGCGGAATTCCTGAAATAGGGCTTTATATGCTTGGATTTCATCAGTCGTACAAGAAGCACCTCTATGAATTTTTTCAACAATTCCAGGTTTTACTGAAATGTCAATGGCAACCGTTGTAGAAATGTTTTCTAAATTCAATTCAGAATTAGAAAATGAGAGAGGATTCTGAGGTTCTTTGACGTAATTATTAGTAAAAATAGATGAAAAAATATTCTCAAAATGATCGAGATTAGGTAAAAACGAAGACCTATGATGTAGATCTTCCCATGGTAATTCATCGACAGAAAGGAATTCACGAATTTGTTCATCAGTATTGAATACTTGTTGATCAAGATTCGGAATTGAAGTCGAAGCTGAGCTCGGTATTGTAAATGACTCCTCATTGATCACATTCACTGGATCTGATTCAGTTGAAGGAGTATCAGAAAATGACTGTACTATCTGATATGCTAAATCAAAAGGACTCAAAGGCATCGCATCATTGAAATAATCCAGTTCTGATTCTGAAGGTACTATCCAAGGATCATCAAAGGAAATAGTACTTGATGTAATCATATTGATATTAGCAATAGGAGGTTATACGTTAGGAGTAGCAGGGAAAAAGTTCCCAGTAAAGCAGAATCTTTAATTAACCCTACTCCAACATCCTTATAAGGGATAGTCGATTTTTCGATATGCTGGATACTATCAGTTAAGGCTGGTTTGGATGAATGATATGAAAGTTGATCTATTTTAACGATCTTTCCTTTATGAGGAAACATGATGAGACGAAAGATCGATGATACAACAAAATTCATGGCGTAAGACCAACTGCGACCCAGGAGAAGGCTGTAATCTAGAGGGGCATCAACCACTTCCACATCCAAATTAACGGTTTTTCCTTCGACCTCTATTGGTAGATCCTGTAAAATACCATACGACTGAAAGCCTCTTCCATCAAAAGCTTTGAGGATAGTCGGTGATTGGTTAATTGTCAGAGAACCAAGTGATTTCCAACATTTTAACGACATAATACACGTAGAAGCCCCTTCATCAACAATAGTACGAAAGATACGTTTTTTTTTCACTATTACGGGAATTTGAAAAACCATTTGATGGGGTAGGTTGGGTGTAAAATTATCTAAATCTAAGATCATGAGGTTCAAATCCTGGAGCTCTACGACTCCTAAGGCTGACAATAGTAATTTTCTTTGGGCTGGGCATGATTGCAGCACTTCCAAAGCCGAAATTGCTGAAGGGGAAATTGCCAAGTCTTCAACAATATTGTAATTTTGAGCAGCTCTCGCATGTAGATTGTAAGCTAATTTACGAAGTACACCTTTAACAGGCGGTTTGATTACTAAGTCAGGATTTTGTTTCTCGATCTGTAGCAGATCAGAAACTGAGGGAGATGTAGTCGATGTTGAATTAGATTTTTCTGCTTCTTTACCAGGATTTTTACTACCATAATCTTGTGATCGCGTCGCAACCATGAAAATGTCCTCTAGCGTATTTGAGGAAGATCCAGTCATATTACTATCTTGAGCAGGAAAGGGATCCTTCAATATAGCAGGTATGGGTGAACCCTTAATGAATTTTGATACCTCGGCTCTACGTGGACACTCTTTTGTAAAATGATCCTCATCACAAGTCAAACATGGATAACGAGGTTTTCGTTTTTCGTCAGTTGGTTTCGTTTTATCATTTTTATCTTTTGAAGATTTTTTCCTTCTATTCTTACCACCAGTTTTAGGTTTGGTTGTAGATGATTCTACAACATGAATATCGGCCGAAGTTTCAACAGAAAAATCTCCTTTCGGTGAATCAAGTAAAGTGATAATAGGAGAAGTAGTCTTGGATGATTTCTTCTTACTTTTACCAGTGCTAACAGAACCAATTACACCACCCGCGGCATGAATTTTGAGTTGGTATTTACCCTTAGGAATAAACTGACCCTGGGGTTGACCCTGAGGAATATACTGACTCTGGGGTGGAACTTGAGGAATAAATTGACTCTGGGGTTGACCCTGAGGAATGTACTGTCCCTGAGGTTGATATTGACCTTGAGGTATGTCTTGTCCTTGAAGTTGTTCCCCAGGCAGGTAATATTGTCCTACAATTTTTCTTGGTAAAAAATTGCCCCGAGGTTGCCCTCTGGGCGGTAATTGACTATCTTAAGGTTGCCCCCAGGTGATAACTGACTTCCTTGAGGTTGAGGATTTGGAATATTGTCAGACATCATAAAAATCTATTCTGTGTTCAACGTTTCAGTGTTCGTTCCATTTGTACCAGTTGATAACACTTGTTCAATTGGTTGAGGAGCTGACCCTAGCAAAGTACTAGAGAGCGACTGGTATCTTGAAGGAATAGATGGACCACTATATAAAAAAATTTCTGGAGATTGAGAAAAAATAGATGATTCAACCGACATAGTTGATGAAGGCTGATAACCTCTCGGTGTAGGGTAAAAAGGAATTCGAGGTGGTGAATAAGTAAGACCTATGTTTTGTAAAAAATATTTCAATGATAAATACCAAGCGTCAGTTCTAAAAGGACTGTAGAATATTGATTCACGTTCCCTAAGATTCAAAGTTTCTTGGTTTTCAGGAAGAAATACTTCTTCGTCTGGACCAACAAGTTTTTCAATACATATGAGATCAGAAGGAAGGTTTTCAGTAATGCGATGTCTTACCCTAGGTGAATTAGGATCACTAGAAGTCGGAGTAACAAATCCTGAAGATAGTTCCAACACAGTAGGTTCAGTTTCGGGCTCAGAAATTTCAGGTTCTTCAGCTAATTCACTGGTTGTTTAAATAATACTAGTAACTTTGGAAATTGAAATTGGCTCTTGAGTATATTCTGCTATTTGTGATTGATAATCAGGAT